>JANAVB010031819.1:6846069-7252903 GCA_029216955.1 Iris pallida
ATTTGATTCTGTTTTTAATAAACTTTTTTAAAAGTTTGGGCAAATTTGGTCTTGATCTGGAACTTATGCCACATGAATCCGGATATTATTCCAACTAGGCTCTACGTGGAATATTTTTAGGTCTTCATTTTAACCGAATCATTGCAAGTCCTTTGAATGTGGCAGCGGTTTTGACATTCTGTATGTAGAGATCTCGTAGCGCTTCTGTACTTTTTATTAGATTCTTCTAATATCCTTTGATATTTTTATATTGTGTTTTCCTTCAGGTTTCCTTCCAATCTAGTCTACTTCTTCAAATCTTTTAGTGCTTTCGCGATGTAGCATATACAATCAAATTTTTCAATAGTGCTTTTGTTTACTAGAAACCTTCATTTGGCCTTTTTAGAGAAAGATATTTAAATGACCTCATTATGAAAACATTTTTTTAGGGGAAATAGAATTGCTGCTTCTGCTAACAGGTGGTACCTTAGAAGTTAGTAGTCCTTAGGTCTTATGTTCAATGTACTTAGATATTTACCTCTATATTCAGTTCTAACATTGCAAAATTATTTAATCATGTTTCTGTTATGTCTATTTAACTTATTGTGCTATGGCGTGCTGGAAGAATAATGTGTCAGACTTCTAGAAGTTTCAAATTCAGATTCTAAGATCACCTACACTCACGGACGAGCATATTATGTTTATATGCATCAGTTCAGACCTTATATATATATATCTATTTTTTTTTTTTTTATATATATATATATATATATATATATATATATATATATATATATATATATATATATATATATATATATATATGCAATTTTCAATTTCAGCTCCAACTATGGCATATTCATCATATAAGTTAGTATGTTTCCCTTCCACATTTGCAGGATTTTTTTCCACAACCAAAGTTGTCAATGTTAACTTTAGTACCAGTTAGAACATTATATACCAAACAGTCTATAGTATTCGAGTCTCTCTTTGTGATGTGCATATCATTACTGGAGTCCGCTCTAAGGGAACTCATCTTTTCTTGATAGTAATTAACCTGAAATTTGCATATTAATCTTTGCTAAGCTTTTATTTTTTTAGATGGACATATTGTATGCTTTTGTTTATCTATGGGACTACTTAGGAACCTCGAGCAAGATCTCCTCTCATCTTTGTGTATGAACAAAGTTAATTTTGCATCTCCACAATTCAAGTGTTATAATAATTCATTTCCATAACTCAAACTACCACATATTGGGTCGTCTATAGGCCTAAGACACATTATCCCTATGTTATATTCTCTAAGACTTGAATTAGTTTGCATGACTCCTTCAAAGTTAATTTGCATTTTGCCATGGGTAATCAACATATTCCCCAGTTGTTTAGTGCCTACGCTTGTAATGAAAAGCATTATACCCAAACATATGTTAAGGTAGAGAAATTAGAGCATGGAGAGACCATGTGTATGTAGACATGTATCGTCATCTATAAAGCAGTTGCCTAGATAAATAAGAGTTCAGTTGACTTGTATGTGAAAATTGCTGCCACTTGAGCACAATTATCTAGTCTGAATTCAAATATTAATGTGCTACTAAACACAGACCGGCTAGTGCCTAGTAGAGTTGGATGTCTCTTTCTAATTCATGATATATTTTTGTTGCGTGACACACACAACATTTATTTGTAATAGAATCCCATGATAGAACTACTTTTACTCGTAATAAAAGTCATCCAACTGGAACTCAGTCTAGTTGTACCATAGGGTTATTTTATTATGAATAAAGGGATATATGTATTTCAAGCTTCTTAGGATCTCTTTGTAGTAATTTATTCAATATTTTGTGCTAATGCAATGTTTGTATTTATAATCTCAGTTTTATACAAAGCTCGAAGACGCACTGCATTACTGATGGGAACGAAGCGCGGAAACCGTTTCCCCAAACCAGAAAGTCCTGCGAGAGAACCGAGCAAAAGCACACAAACCAAAAACGCCAAACACAATCGCAGACACAAAGATTTTTGACGTGGAAAACCCTTGCGGGAAAAACCACGGGACGATCGGAGTCCAACCCTGAAGAACCTCCACTAATGGAATAAAGAGAATACACCCTCTACAAGCTCCTCCCGATCCAACACGGATCACCACAACTCACTTGAAAGAAGAAATTTTTTGATTGCGGACCCCGAAGAACAAGAGATGCCGAAAAATTATTCGAAGCAATCTCTCCTTCATAATAGTCCTTAATCCTCTCTCTCTCAAAGATTGTAAAACACTCTTTGTTTTGAGATGATTTTACAACTAGCATGCATCACCCTTTTATAAGCCCTTGGTAACCCATACATGGAAGGCCAATATATATGAAAACTTTCAATATAAATCAATCATATATTTAATGAAAATCCAATCATAATTGGCTTACCATAATTGGAAACCCAATAATATGGAAAGCTACTATATGAAGGGTCCAATCATGCACTCCCCAAGCTTCTCCGACACACGGATGGCGCTCGTCGCTCTCCGGGGTATTCTCCACATAGGTGGGAACCCCACCCACTCCAACAAATCTCCTCCTTCACAACTATGTGGAGGAGGTCGTCATCCCGACGATCTGCCTGCAGTACTCAAACTTCCCCCTCGGAAGAACCTTCGTGAGCATGTCCGCTTCATTGTCATCAGTATGAACCTTCTCAAGCGCCGCATCCTTCTCAACCACATCCCGTATCCAATGATACCGAGTCTCGATGTGCTTGGACCGACTATAAAATTTCTGGTTCTTCACAAGGTGAATAGCACTTTGACTGTCGCAAAGCAAAGTATACTGCTCTTGCTTCAGTCATATTTCCTGCAGCAGCTTCTTCATCCACAACAACTCCTTGCAAGCCTCCGTCGCCGCAATGTACTCTGCCTCTGTCGTCGACAAGGCAACACACTTCTGCAACCGCGACTGCCACGATACCGCTCCTCCAGCAAACATCATCACATAGCCCGAAGTCGATCGCCTCGTGTCTACATCTCCAGCCATATCAGCGTCAGTATACCCAACCAGCTTCGGCTCGTCACCACCAAAAGAAAGTCTCCAATCGGCAGTGCCCTGAAGGTATCGTAGAATCCACTTGATCGCACTCCAATGTACCCTTCCAGGATTTGAAAGGTACCTGCTAACTGTGCCAACTGCATGAGCGATGTCTGGTCTCGTACACACCATAGCATACATAAGACTTCCCACAGCTGAGGCATATGGAACCCGCTCCATATCTTCCTTTTCGTCCTCGGTAGATGGACACTGCTCCTTCGTGAGCTTAAAGTGAGCCGCAAGGGGGCAACTCACTTTCTTCGACCCGTCCATACCGAAACGCTGAAGTACCCGGTGAATGTACTTCTTTTAGGACAAATGTAGCAGCTTGGACTCTCTCTCGGCTGATTTCTATCCCAAGAATAGTCTTCGCTGCGCCCAAATCCTTCATATAGAAGGCTGCGCCCAGTTGGCGCTTCAACTCCGCTATCCTAGTGGCATTTCGACCCACTAATAGCATATCATCTACATAGAGCAATAAAATAATGAAATCATCCTCGACAAAATACCTCACAAATGCACAATGGTCCGACGTCGTCCGTGCATAACCATGCTCCCCCATAAACGACTCGAACTTCCTGTACCACTGCCTCGGAGCCTGCTTTAGACCATACAAGCTCTTTCTCAACCGGCAGACCAAATGTGACTTGCCCTTCTCACAGAATCCCTCTGGCTGCTCTATGTACAACTCCTCCTCAAGATCACCGTGGAGGAATGTCGTCTTCACGTCCATCTGCTCGACCTCCAAGTCGAGACTGGCTGCTAATGCTAGCACCACCCGAATAGACGAATGCTTGACGACAGGCGAAAAGATCTCATCATAATCCACGCCTTTTTGCTGACCGTAGCCTTTGACTACCAGCCTCGCTTTGTATCGAGGGCGAGTAGCATCATCTGTCTGCTTCACTCTAAACACCCATCAATTCTTCAAAGCCTTCTTGCCCTTTGGCAACCGCACCAGCTCATAAGTGGAATTAGTGTGCAAGGAACTCATCTCCTCCTGCATGGCCTCCATCCACTCCTGCCTGTGTTCGTCTTCTATAGCCTCTGCAAAGCTTTCGGGCTCTCCCCCGTCAATCAATAGCACATACTCATCCGGTGAGTATCTCGTAGATGGTCGACGATCTCTGTCGCTCCTTCTCAGTGGAACCAATGGTGCTGGCTGTATACCAACAGTCTTCTCCCCTTCAGGAACTGCCTCCCCGACATGCTCATCCTCCTGAGGGACACCCTGACCACCATCAGCAGGCTGATGATCAAGGTTGGGAGCAACTCCATGTACTGGCTCCACCATAATGGGATCCTCTGCGATGTCCTCTGGAAACTGCTTGAAGCGAAATGACTCTTAACTCAGGCAATTCCTCAGTCTCAGAAGGCGTCTCGGAATCCTGAGCGTTGGTCATGGTCTGATCCTCGACGAACACCACGTCCCTGCTTCTGTAGAGCTTTCTTCCCACCGGGTCGTAGAGTCTATAGCCAAACTCATCCCGACCGTAGCCGATAAAGACGTATCGCCTCGTCTTCGGCTCAAGTTTGGTCCTCTCGTCCTTCGGTACATGCACGAAGGCCTTACAGCCAAACACTCGCATGTGATTGTATGACGGCTCTTTGCCGTACCATACTTTGTCAGGCACATCACCCTGCAAAGGAGCACTAGGAGACAAATTAATAACATAAGCGGCTGTGAGAAGAGCCTCACCCCAATAACTGTCCGACAAGTTTGCTTCTGACAGCAAACACCGCACCCTCTCCATCAGTGTCCTGTTCATGCGCTCCGCTACACCATTGAGCTGAGGTGTCTTTGGCGGAGTCTTCTGGTGTCGTATCATCTGCTCTCTGCAATAAGCATCAAATGGACCGATGTATTCGCCGCCATTGTCGGACCGAACACACAATAACTTCTTGCCCGTCTCTCTTTCAACAGAGGCCTGAAACTCTTTGAAAGTAGGCAGCACCTGATCCTTGGTCTTTAAGGCATATACCCAAACCTTCCTGGAACAGTCATCAATAAAAGTTACAAAGTAAAAAGCACCACCAATAGATTTTACCTTCATAGGACCGCAGACATCCGAGTGAATCAACTCGAGCAACGCCGGCTTCCTTGAAATTGGGTGACTTTGGAAAGACACCCTATTTTGCTTCCCAGCTAAGCAGTGCGTGCACTTCTCCAACTTTGTAGACTTGAGCCCTGGAATCACCTTCCTGTTCACCAAGTAGCTCATCCCCTTCTCGCTGATATGGCCGAGCCGCCTGTGCCACAACTCGGTAGACGCATCACTGACTGCGTTCACCTCCTGTGCCCCCTGTGCGCTCCCCTCCATATAGTAGAGACCGGACTTCTTACTTCCTCTGGCAATCACCATCGAACCTCTGGAAAGCTTACACTGACTATTTCCGAAGAGACTGAAGAATCCCTCATCATCCAACCTTCCAACCGACACCAGGTTGAAACGGATATCAGGGACATGACGAACATCTTTGAGAACAAGAATTGCACCCGTCTTCGTCCTCAAATGCACATTTCCAACGGCAACCGCCTTTGACACATCTCCATTGTCCATCTTCAACACTCTACAGTCGCCTGTCGTGTAAGTGGCAAATAGTGCCCTGTTGTGAGATACATGCGCTGAAGCCCCTGAGTCCACCAGCCAAGAATTGTCATCGCAGGCGAGGTTTGTGATAACCTCATCACCTACGACGATCACATCGCCTCCTTGTATCGAAGCCGCCGCTGTAGTGTTCTCATCTTGCTTTCCCTTGTCGCCCTTCTTCTCTCTCTTCCAAGCGAAACAGTTCCGCTTGATGTGGCCCTTCTTGCCACAATGGTAACACTCCGAGTCCTCGTACCGACCCTTGGACTTTCTTCTGCTCTTGTCTCTGCCACCACTTGGACCCCTGCTTTTGCCCCTTCCGCGGCTCTCCGAAACTAGTGCCTCTGAGTGATGGGATGTGGATGAAGTGCCCTGAGAACGTCTCCGCATCTCTTCATTCGGTACCCCGCTCTTGGCAAACTCCAGACTGACCATGCCTTCCGGAGCAGAAGCGATCATAGATACTCGTACGGTCTCCCACGAGTCTGACAATGTACATAGCAACCAAAGTCCTTGAACCTCGTCGTCGAACTTGACTCCCATCGAGAATAGCTGGTCCACCACACCCTGGAACTCACTCAAGTGATCCGTAATGGATGCACCATCTTTGTACCGCAGATCCATCATCGTCCGGATCAGAAACAATTTGTTTACCCGGTCTTTTTTGCGTACAAAGATTCCAGCTTCTCCCACAACGTCTTCGTATGCTCAATATTGGCAACGTGGTTGTACACGTTCTCGTCAACGAACTGCCGCATGTACCCACACACTTGTATATGCTCGAAGTTCCAGTCCTCATCGGATTTGTCACTGGACTTCTCGGATGCAAATACTGGAAGATGCAGCTTCTTGACGAACAGCAAATCCTTCATCTTGCTCCGCCAATAATGGTAGTTGGTACCGTTCAGGTTCACCATGCGCACCGGCTTCGCGTCCATCTCTGCTTCCTGGTTTGACTGTCAACTTCTGACACTTCTTTGAACCCAAAGCTCTAATACCACTCAGATGGGAACGAAGTGCGGAAACCGTTCCCCCAAACCAGAAAGTCCTGCGAGAGAACCGAGCAAAAGCACACAAACCAAAAACGCCAAACACAATCGTAGACACAAAGATTTTTGACGTGGAAAACCCTTACGGGAAAAACCACGGGACGATCGGAGTCCAACCCTGAAGAACCTCCACTAATGGAATAAAGAGAATACACCATCTACAAGCTCCTCCCGATCCAACACGGATTACCACAACTCACTTGAAAGAAGAAATTTTTTGATTGCGGACTCCGAAGAACAAGAGATGCCGAAAAATTATTCGAAGCAATCTCTCCTTCACAATAGTCCTTATTCCTCTCTCTCTCTCTCTCAAAGATTGTAAAGCACTCTTTGTTTTGAGATGATTTTACAACTAGCATGCATCACCCTTTTATAAGCCCTTGGTAACCCATACATGGAACGCTAATATATATGAAAACTTTCAATATAAATCAATCATATATTTAATGGAAATCCAATCATAATTAGCTATATGAAGGGTCCAATCATAAATATATAATCAAAGTAAATATGGAAATCCAATCATATATTTCCTTACCATATATGTACCAAAATAAAATCTATGCACTCCCCAAGCTTCTCCGACACACGGATGGCGCTCGTCGCTCTCCGGGGTATTCTCCACATAGGTGGGAACCCCACCCACTCCAACAATTACATCTCCAAAAAGTTCTAACAACAAATATTGATTTCAATAGTTATCTGACAAGTATTAATTATACTTTGCTTTAGAGATTATAACAGAATTTGATTGAAAGGAACATAGGCTTGTCTTTCTCTTTCTTCCAACGTTTTGGGGAAGAAAAAAAACACCATTGCCTTTTGGCAAGCTAAAATTTTGTCAATCAGAAGTGCTAGGAAATTTTGTAGTCTTTTATACCTTCTGGTTCCTTTAAATTGTTTTCCGCATGTCCTTACCGTGTTGTGTTGTGTTGTATTAGTGCATATGCGACATAGGTAGTAAATTAAATGTTCTGATAGTAGCCATTTTATACTTGCACAAATGCTCTTCTACGTAGTGTTTTCAGGTTTTGTGAATGCTCCACTTGGATTTATTAGTGTTAGACATATTTGTTATTTATTTTGGCTATTTTAATGGTGTTTAGTGATATTAATGTTAGACATATTGGTTATTTTAATGGTATTTAGTGATTTAAATTGATTTTTTTTCCCTAAAAGAAGTAAATCTATAATCTTTCCTGAAGTCTATTTTATAGCATTAATATATTAACAAGTAAAATGAGAAAGTAGTCGTTTATCAGCTATGATATATGTTTTAATTGTGTAATATTCGATTGTAACTAAATTATGTAAATTTGATGGCAAGATTTCATTTAATAGTGAAAGTTGACATTATTTTGTTTTTGATTAGATTGCAAGGATTTTTTCAATAGATGATTTTTTGAATACTCCATACTCAGAGGAGCCTTTGAATTTTGATGGTCAAAGCAAGGAGATAACAAATCACGAGTTGGGTTTGGTGCAGGTATTTATAGTTTACCATTGTAGTTATTTGAAATTTTTATGTAGATAAATCTTAAATGCTAATTATGTTACTATTTTATATTCCCTAGTGACTTAAGAATATAAGAAAATAAAGCATGTGGTAAACACAAGTCAATATTTTGTCAATCTTAATTGCTAAGACATGTTACATTTTATATCTTCTTCTGATCATGTTAAATTGGAAAATATTTATATGAATTGCCACATTGAATCAACCATATTTCTTTTTTATTCTCAGAATAATTTCAGGCACAACTACTTGTTTAATTTTTTTTACAGTTACTAGGCTTCTTGATTGTAGTAGCCAATTTACCTTTGTGAAACTTCTCTTTGTCATCACGTTTTCAATTTCATTGGATGCTCCACTTGGCTTTATTCTTGTTAGACATATTGATTTTTTTTGTGGTACTTGATCTTTTAAATTTATTTAAGGTTCATTCTTTTCACTAAAACAAATAAAACAATCATATTTCTGACCTTAATCTACTATTTAGCACTCATATTTTAACAAAGCAAAATAAGAAACTAAGCAATTTATTGGTTATTAATTTATGATGACATCGAATTATGTTAGAGGATGGGGAAATGTCATGTTAGCAGGAGTACAAAGAAAGACTGCATGGTTTTCACACCTTAATCAATAGATACCTACGGCAAAAGAAAGTTTTTTGAGATGCAAGAAGGGAAAGGAAACTAAAGACAAAGTGCCTAAGATTTATTGATGTTAACATATTACCCTTCCCCTCTGACCTTCGTTACCTTGTCTTGTTTCTTAACTCATGGGAATGAAGTTAGTGTCCCTTCCAATCCAATCAATAGTTACAATATCTACATGCACATAATAGTTTGTTCATGTGAAGAGGTAAAGGCGATGAAATCCCTTTCTTTTAGACATAATATGACTTGAAAAAGTCGGTCATTATTAAAACTAATATATTTGGGTAACTAAGATTCCATATATGTTGATAATAGTGAAAGGTAACATTTATTTTTTGTTAGAATAAGAGGGTTTCCTCAATCGATGAGTGTCTAATTTTCAAAGGAGCCTTTAGATTTTGATGGTTAACTAGAAGATAATTAATCATGACAAGGGTGGAACCAGGTGGTGGCCAGGGTAAGCAATTGTCTAAAACTCCATGTCACATCATTGTAAATGAAAACTAGGCATGCAGGCATTTAGTTATCAATTAAAAGGATGGAAAATCAAGAAACTAGACATGACTCATTATTATCCATTTTTTTATTCTTTTCTATGTGACACATACTATAAATATATTATTTTAACAGTCTTATGTCATACTTTCTTTATTCTAGTATCAAACAAATGAACATCCATTTCTGTTTTGAAACGTAGCTTCTCTACTTTTTAGAAACTCCTAAGAGACTAATAACTTTCCTAGTTTCATTTAGATTTTGGTTGCCACAAGCCCTATAAAGTTGAAAGTTATATTACAAATTTCATAATAAAAAACAATCAAAGTTAAATTTTAAAGTTAGATATACAAATTTTGTGATAATTTTTTGTTAAACAAGAACAACAAGAAGCTTCTTTTATACTCAAGGACATCAATAGCTTTCCTTTTTGAACTTCTTTGTATTCTTTTGGTTTGTATCTCTTCAACCCTATGCTTCTTTTCAATAAATTGTTTTAAATTTAACTTTTTTTTATTGATTTTGTTTAGTTTATATATTATTTAGCTATTTACATAATAATTTATTTTTACGAGCCCATGTTTCAATAAAATCTTGGCTCCGCCCCTGAATCATGAATTGGGTACAATGTAGGTACTGATAGTTATTTTGAGATATTATATGTATGTAAAATTCAAACCGTAATCAAAATATCAAATGACTATTTTATCCTCCTACTGATTAAAGTAGCTCTAAAAATAAGAATACAATTAAATAAGCATGTGGTAAATGCACGCCAATGTTTTGTAAATCTTAATTGCGAAGACATGATTAGGCTTTATATCATCGTTTGTCTTTTAATTTCAAAAGTTTGCATAGGAACGGTTAAATGGAATCAGACGCTTGTTTTCATTTTTATGCTTTGAATAATTTTAGGCACAACTACTTGTTGAAATATTGTTTCTTTAGCTGCCTAGATTTCTTGATGATAGCCAGTCTACCCTTGTGAAAGTTTCTCTTTGTCATTGTGCTTTCAATTTTAGTGGATGTTCCACTTTGTTTGATTAGTGTTAGGCTTATTCGTATTTTAATGATACCGAGTCATTGAAGTTTATTTATGGTTCTTTTCTTTAGAACATTTAATTCAATCATCTTTCCTACCGCAATTTTCATTTATATATTAACATAGCAAAATAATAGATTAGGCAATTTATTGGCACATTATATGATTTAATACGAAGTGATTGATTACAACTAATTTATTAGCATAGGATTCCATTATATGTGGCTAATAGTGATTTTTTTTTTAAAGGTTGAGAGGATTTACGATGAGTTTCTCAATGCTGTTTATTCAGAAGAGCCTCTGGAGTTTGATGGCCAAGATAAGGAGATGACTAAAAATGAGTTGAGCGTGTTGCAGGACCAGGTACTAATAGTTCAACATTGTGGTCATTCTGAGATCGTAGACAAATAAAGCAGCAAGTAGTTTACTATTTATCCACTATACTAATTAATGTCTTTCCTATGTCTTTAAAATAAGAGTACATGAAAGCATATGCATCATGTTCATAGTTTTCTAATTCTTGACGTCCCAAAAAAGTTACTTATGGACCGGTAATTGAGGAGCATGTGCATTATGCTCATTAGTTATGCTTTTACATACATGGTATGCATGCATATATGTACATGGAACATTCAAAGAGCATTTACTATAAACTTATGATCCTCTAATCATAGTTCATGGTTGTATTTGAACTTAGGTTAAGATGTTTATACAAACACGTGACTCCAAAGATATTTGGTACATGCTTTAAAGATACAAAACATATCATCTGAAATTTATGTGTTTAGGATTGTAATTCTTCTTCACTATGATTTTTTTGGATCCTTTGGTAATTGTTAGCATGTAAGTTAGTAGAATATACACATAAATAGTAAGATTGGGTTGGTAAGGAAACATAATTCTCTCATAGTTGTTGATGAAATCACTAGAGCAAAAACAACTTTGGCAACATAAATTAATGATGCAAGTAGTATAAAATTGGCCTAAAATTGTACTCTTTTCCTTTACTACGCGTACAAAGTACTCCTATCTGAACACATAATTCTTTAATTTTATCTAAACAATTAACGTTAGCTCTCGGATTACTAAGGGACAAAATAGCAGGTTTAGCTAAGATATTGTGTGGCGAGGAGTGAAAGTGAGTTGAGATTGAGTTGTAGGGTGCTAGGCTCGTGAGTCCGAGCACCCATTTTGGAATCGTTACTTAATATAATTATCTTTTCATATATATATATATATATATATATATATATATATATATATATATATATATATATATATATATATGTTCTTTTATATACATCATTGTTGATGTTGTTTCACAAGGAATTTTCTAGTGAAGTTATTTTTGGTTGAAAATTTTAAGATTTTTTTATAGCATTCTAATGGACATTTATTTTTGTTTTTTAGAGTTCTGGTGTCAATCATCAAGTGCAATTTATAGTCGATGCTGAATCAAATGCATCAAAGACTTTAAATAGTGGATATCGTGGTTGCAACGATGGTATGCATTTTTCTTCGGCTTACTCTATTTTTTGATGTAGTGGGACAAAATGCAATTATAACTAATATGTTGAAAAAAAAAGAAATTTTTGTTGAATTTGTGAATTATAGTCTTTATAGATTTCATATGCTATTTGTGATTGTTCATGGATACTTGCTTGAAACCAACTAAACCAAGTTTGACTATGAAAAAAAAAATCTTTTGAAAAATATATATTTAACCAAAAAGTTGGATACAATTTTCATGAAAAAGAAAACTTAGAAAGTTGCTAATAAACTTGGTCACTCCATGATTGGTGTTGTATCTTGGTTGTGCCGGATACATATCATACAACACATGGGTACTCCTAGTCCTAACTACACTAGGATACATCAAACCTAGTGCCATGTCTGAATGGTGTTGCATTGTATTCCTATCTATGCAACATAGAAAGCTAGAATGATTTTATAAACTTATGCATTTTTTGTAACATGTGTTGAGGTCATAGCTATAATACTTTGACTATGTAGGTAGATATTAGGAAATAAACTTAACTGTTGAACCATTGTTTGCAGGAGAAGATCTGGTATTGAATAATATGACAAGCCAAGTGGAGTTGAATATGGAGAGTTTGTACAATCAAAACTTCGAGGTCTTAGATAAAGAGTTTGACATCACGTATGCTCCTAGCGCTAGGACACAAGATCATGTCTTACAGTCACAGGTAACAATTTTATTTTTCCTCTTCATTTGAATGAATTTAAGACGACATCTCTATGAAAAGTCTCGAACTAGGTATTAGAAACCATGAACTATTAAAATATGAAAAATTGTTCACCAACATTCAATTTGATATATATATATATATATATATATATATATATATATATATATATATATTTGGAAAAAGGGTAAATTTTATTCCACAATCATCGCAATAAGGTTACAACATAGAGATACAATCCCAACTCAGGGGGACATTACTAGTACATCCGACTCAATGTTATGAAGGATGCCCACCAGTGGGGTGGACAGTCCCTCATAAATGCGCCGGTTCCTCTCCCTCCAGACATGCCAAACTGCTGCAGCAAGCCTCAATCTAGCACGTCTGGCCCAGCTCTGCCCCCGGCCCCTGCCATCTCCAATCCACTGAAGGATTTCTCTGAAGTCACGCTCCCTTCCAACCCCTCCCAAGTATCTCCGGCTCTGCTCTGCCCAGATGCTCCACGCCACTTGGCACTGAAAGAACAGGTGCCCAATGGATTCATTCTCTGCCTCACACAAAACACACGTAGGGTCAGGGACAGGGACCCCGAACCGAAGCAGTCTGTCCCTAGTAAGCAACCGGCCCAGCACCAGTATATATGCAGACAATTGCATCTTTCTGGCAAGGCTCTTCCCCCATATAAAGTCATACTCCTCGATCTTGTCGAAGTGGGAACGAACAAGATCGTAGCAGCTGCTAAATCTGAACTCCCCAGCACCCTCCGTGTAGCCGGGAGGGGCCCAAACCCAGACGTCAGACAGTACATCAGGAGTGATCTGTACTTGCCTGATCTCCCCTCCTAACTGAGCAGTGAAACGATACTCCTCTGGTCTCCAGACCCCACCCCTGATGATGCGCCTACAAGTCAGACCTCTGTACTCCACACCATCCGACTGGGGACCCAGAATCTCCAGGAGAGACTGACCAGCAATCCACGGATCAAGCCATAGGTCCGTCTCCCCTCCCTCCCTCATCTTCCACCGAATCGCCTTCCGAAGTACAGGTCGGTTCCTCAGGATATGCTTGAAAGACACAGAGAAGTTGTTGTCAATGTCACATACCCAGAAGTTCCTACCCCGGAGGTACCGACTAGACATCCAAGCCGACCAAAGAGAGCCGCCCTGAAGGAACCTCCACGCCAACTTGATCCCCGCCGCCTCCCTGACAGAAACCAGAGAACGCAGACCCACACCTCCTTCCTTCGTAGGACGACAGAGCTGCTCCCAAGAGATGGCATGAATCCCCCCATGTCAAATGAACTTGGCACATATGCCCTCAATCTTTCTGATAGTAGCCAAAGGGACCATAATAGATTGGAGCCAAAATAGAGCAATAGCAGATATAACTGATCGAACCAGCTCAATACGCCCTCCAAAAGATAGGCCAGCCGCCTGCCAGCCCTCTACCCTCCTCTGCGCAAAGTCCACCAGACTCTGATATTCTCGATCCTTCGCGTAATTGACAGATAGTGGCACCCCCAGATATTTCACCGGGAGGTCACCCTTTTCCACCCCAAGCTCCAGGGCCCGTTCCTCCTTCAAGGTGCAAGAGCTGTTGAAGTAAACTTTGCTCTTGTCCCTATTCAACCGAAGACCCGATAACTGTCCGAACTCCTCCATCACCACCGCAAGCTCCCTCATCCCTCGCATGGAAGGCCTCATCAATACCAATAGATCATGCGCATAAATGAGGTGTGAGACCACCGGAGACACCCTACTGTATATCGGTACAATCCTCTCCCGATGCACCGCGATGTCCATCAGACAGGTAAAATACTCCATCACGAGGGTGAAAAGGTAGGGGAAAGCGGGTCCCCCTGCCGAAGCTCCCTGCTGCTGCCGAAGAACCCGTAAGGGATATCCTGGATGAGAACCGAGAATGTAGGAGAGGTGATGCACGCTCGGACTCTGTCCACCCATGTCTCGGAGAAGCCCATCGCACCCATCAAATGACAGAGGAAGTCCATGTTGACGGTGTCGTAGGCTTTCCTCAGGTCAAGCTTCACACATGCTTTCATCCCCCTGGCTTGTGGAACTCCCGAATCATCTCATGAGCCAACAGACTATGCTCAGCAATAGACCGTCCCTTGATGAATGCCGCCTGATTCCAAGAAACCAGGTCCTGCATAGCGTCCTTCATCCTCCTGCACATAAGATGAGTAATTATTTTATACAAATAATTACAGCAAGCAATCGGTCGGAAGTCAGCAAGAGAAGTCGCCCCCTCCTTCTTGGGCACCAGCGTCAGGAAGGTGTGGTTCAGCTCCTTCAGGAGCTTGCCCGTCTCAAAGAACTCCTGAACAGCCTCTAGAACCTGGAACTTGAGGGAACCCCAATGTCGCTTGTAGCAGCCGCTGGAGAAACCGTCCGGCCCAGGGGACTTGGAAGCATCAGCCTGCATCACAATCGCCTCCACCTCCGCCATCCGGATAGGAGCCATAAGAAGACTGTTGCCATACTCAGTAATCAACGTCTTCGTAGTCAGCTGCGGGAAAGCCGTGGGATAATCCGTCTGATGATAAAGCTCAGAGTAGAACCGGACAGCCTCCTCCTGGATAGCAACCTGGTCGGTCACAAGACGCCCATCACTGCCTAGAAGTCTCTCGATGCAGTTCCGGTGCTGGCGAGCCCGAATGACATCATAGAAGAATTTGGTGCAACGGTCCCCATCCTTGAGCCAGGAGCATTTGGCCCGTTGGGCCGCACTAATCTCCTGCTGGAGTCTCAAGGTGTTGACCTCTGCAGCCAACTTCTTCTCTCTAGACGGCAACTCCCCACTCATCATGTCTCCCTGAAGGTCTGACTGCAGGTCTCTCAACTCCGCCTCCTTCTCCTGTAAGGAGGTCCGGGGGAGGGCCCTCACCCAGTCTCTGATGGCGCGTTTGGTCTTCTTCAGCCTGTGAACCATACGGAACTGAGCAGTGCCGGCCACATCCTGACAAAGACCCCCCGCCACAGTCTCCTCATAGCCAGGCGAGAGGAACCAACTGTTGTCATACCGGAACGGACGGGCTCTCCATCTGGGACTCTCCACGAAGTGCACCAGGATCGGCGAATGGTCACTGGTCCCCGCAGGTAGCCCCTCAGCAACAGCAGAAGGGAATAGGCGGAACCAATCACTGTTCCCCAAAGTCCGATCAAGCTGGCAGGCCATCCTGCCAATCACCGCCTTGTTGTGCCACGTCCATATGTGCCCCACCCTCTCCAGATTCCTGAGCCCGGACTGGAGAAGGCAGGACTGAAAGTCAGATAGTATCTGGTCCGGCACCGGCCGCCCCCCCCAGCGTCTCCCATAATAAGCAGGGGGAGATAACGATGCACCGCCAATGTACTCAGTCTAATGATGTCCTGCCACAAGACCTCCTGCAGCCTCCTGTCATTGTGTCCATAGACAGCACCAAGTAAGAATCGGAACCCACCCTTGTTGGTGAAGGAGATGGCCACCAGCTGGTCAGTCATGAAGACCTCCTCCCCCTCCCAACTAGCTCCGTTCCATCTAACCCAGATTCTCGCCATATCACAGAGACCAAGGTTGTGGAGCTGGACCCAGTCCGTAGGGGTTCTACGAGACAGGGTTTTCACCCCCTGATCTTAGTCTCTAGTAATATCGAGATTTCACACTTCTCTTTCCTCAGCACCTCACTAATCTCCCTCCATCTCCCCAGAGAACACCCCCCCCGGACATTCCAGGCAAGGGCCGACATCTAATCCGCGGGTGGGATCCCCTGAACATCCTCTGAAGGCGCACCCGGGGAGAGTGCAACCTCCATCTCTCTGGACTCCTCATCTCGATCCCCCTGAAGAAGAGGCTGAGCTAGGACCGCAACCCATTGAGGGTTGACCTTCCACACTCTCTCCGCCCCACCTTGTCCGCTGTCCTCACTATGCGACTCCGTAGCCTGGCGCTTCCGACTGTATACCTGAAGTGCTAAGGTGTTATCCTCTCCTTGTCGCCTGTCCCCCTGTCCCATACTCCTGGTGATCATAGTCCTCGTCCCCGTATACGCAACCATCGCTCCGGTAAGGATCTCCGTCGGAGACCCGTCGTTTTCCCCAGAGACGGGGGGAAGGTCTGCCTCCATCTCATCCTCCATCAAGTCCGCCTGGTCAACTACAGGGGTATTAACTACACCACCTGTCTCCTGCACTGCCTCCTCCGTCACCGCTGCAGAAACTCCACCACGTCGACAAGCACTTGGGAGATGTCCAAAACAGACACACGCCGGACATCTGGGGGGAACCCACTCATACTCCACCTTCTGCATAAGAATCTGGCCAGTAGGTGTCCGGTACTTCAACTGCTCTGGCAGGTCCAACCTAGCGTCAATCTCCACAAATACCCGAGCATACATCAACCTCGTCCTGAAGGCGGTGGCATCGTCCGCCTTAATCGGCTTGCCAATGAGGCTGGCAAGTCTCATAAGAAGGGGAACACTCCAGAAGCGTACCGGGAATTCAGGGAACCGAACCCACACAGGCACCGCATTCAGCACCTCCTTCTCACATCTCAAGTCAGGGGTCCATTGCTTCAGTATGATGAGGCGACCATCGAACGTCCATGGCCCTCCCTGGAGGATCCGAGCCACATCTTCTGCCATCCCAAATTTAACGAAGTAGAAGCCGTTCTCCTTGGAGAAGAACTCCATGCTACCCTTCGGCCGCCAGACTCTCTCCGCATAACCACGGATCTGCCCGTAGAAGGGCTTGCTACCCAACACATATAATACTAAAGTGTTCTCCCAGAATGCCGTCACCTTCGCCACTTCCTCAGCCGGGAAGTCGGCGCAGAGCTCACCCCCAACCGCCAGAGGTGCAACATACTCCATCGATGCCGGAGTTTTTGCAACCCCCACCTTGCACGCATCTGCCCAGGATACAGGTCGCGAGCCCGAACTTCGAGGCAGGATCGTCGGGGCCGGCCGGACACTCACGTTCGTAGCAGTCCCTCTCCCCCCGATAACTGGGCCAGCCGTCCCTGCAGACTCCGTCGCTCGAGGCCTCCACGTAGTCCTGGCTTGTCCCTCCCGTCCACCTGTGTGCGCCTGGCCCACCGTAGGTCCAGTCCTCCTGGCTATCCCTGACCTCCTGTCCGATCCCTGCGTAGAGGTGGAGCCCCTCCTAGTCTCAGCGATATGCGATCGTTGCCCACCCCCTCGCCGTACCCTCCGATTTTGAACCGTGGTCCAAGTCCCCTCCTCACTCTGGCCATCCTCCAATCTAGGCGATGCCCTTTGGGCGGTGAACACCATAGAGGAGCCCCCCGGAGCACTCGCCATCGAACCACCGACCGAAACCGTGCCCGGCGGCGTCGCCACCGACCGCATCCATCCTCGGCCACCCCCCCCCCCACCTGAGGTGGGTCGCCGGCCGCCGCCTGCCCCCGGGGGGGGTTCGCCGGACCCCCCCGGCCGCGCCCCTGGCCGCCAGCATGTCCGCGCGGACGTGGATCCGCCGCGAGAGGATTTCCCGGCGGCCGGCCGCCGCCGCCCGCCTCCAGATGGTCGCCGCCGGCCGCCCCCCGCCACCCCCTTGCCTTTCCCCCTGTCCGGCGGTCGGTTGGCCGCCTCCTCGCGTTGATTCGGTGATGCCCTAGCAGAGCTAGGGTTCGCCTCCTTCTCCGTTGCCATTTTTATATATATATATATATATATATATATATATATATATATGACGATTCTAAGACGATTCTAAGAATATACTATATTTACATTTGTTACCATTAGTTGTCAGAGTGCCTTCCCTTTCATTCTTTGGAACCATGGAGAGAACAAATATATTATTTTACATGTTCATAGTCTTGTTTTACTCTAGTATGGAACTTGATCCTTGGTTGTATTGCTAAGGTAGGTCGACAAATTTACAAGCTAGTCTTAAGTTTTATTGTTGAGCCTGTCTTGCTTATATAGCTAACTTAGTTGGAGTGACACCACTATATTTGGTACAATTTAACAAGTGGCCATGAAAATTTTGGCAAGTCTTCTATGAGCTTTCTTGTCATCTTCTAAGTACATGAATCTATATTTCAAAAATTCATTAAATAAGGAACAAAGTATCATTTTTCGAGTACATGAATCAACACACAAAATGTTATTTTCCGAGTACATATAAATTAATATTTCGAAAGCTCATTAAATAAGGAACAAAGTGTCATCTTCTGAGTGTTATCATAATAGGGCCATGAATCTATGTTTCGGATACCATTATTGTAACCACGAATGGCTCCTTATTTAGTGAGCTTTCTTGTCTTCCTTTCTCCTGATGCACAAATAATTGTATTGAATGATTGAAATTAAGCTTGTCTACAATTTCAAATTGAACGGTCAATTATTTTGAAATTATGCATCTTATCCCATATTATCTTCCCGAAAGAACGTTATAATGTATTACATCTTTCCTTTGGGTGTTTTTTGTTACGGTTGTACCTTTTAGGGGACAAATAGAAACTTTTTTCCTATGCAACTTTGTTTTCTAGTTTTCTTATATGTTGTATTTCTTTCAATGGAAGAAATAATTTATAATTTACGTGTATACTAACTTTCCTAAGTTCTCTTTACCTACGTACAGTGCTTTGTCGAAAACTATGGAGAGAGAGCATTTGATGCTAGCATCCTAGACATTGGATCTGAAGGATGCACTCCAGGTATGTGTTTTAGAAAATAAGTACACATTCAACTAAGTATCACTTTGTATTCATTTTGTTTACTTGCAAAAGTTATTCGTCATTCTGAAAGTTGAATACCATTTTGTTTAATTATTTTGAAATGATAGTCGGAAAAAGTTTTGTGGATTTTGTTCTCTACGAAGGATTTTAGAAACAAATCATCATGTCAAAATAAAATTGGTTAAAAGAACGAAAATACATGTAACTATAATAACATACACATGTCAAGAAAGGTGAATGTTTTTTTAAGAAATAAGGAAGGTCGAGAAGTTGTTAGTGCTAATACATATAAATTATAAGTATATAGATCTTATATGTGTATGAAATGAAGTGGATATACAAACTTTTTAACATACAAGGTTCTAGTGTTCAAAACTAAATAATTTTCGTAATAGATTTTAATACGGTGAAAAATAGTTAAAGACCTTGTATATTCAAAATTAATTTTTTTCATAAATATAATCTATTTTCTATGATACGGTACTTTAATGTCGTCATTACACCTCCTAATGTAAGTGCATGTGCCTACATTATAGCTTGACATTTTCATTTTTCATATTGATCAGAAGATTGTCCTGAATTGCCAACGTAT
The DNA here is from genome assembly GCA_029216955.1 of Iris pallida. Taxonomy (NCBI): domain Eukaryota; kingdom Viridiplantae; phylum Streptophyta; class Magnoliopsida; order Asparagales; family Iridaceae; genus Iris; species Iris pallida. Next base: position 6,865,964 of record JANAVB010031819.1, read on the forward strand.
GGACATAGCAACATGGAAAATGACAAGCGAGAAGAGACTTCAACATCGAATAAACAAAATTTAGTAGCTGACTCTCCACTCACAAATGAATCACCTGAAGTATTGTCCAAAGCAGAAAGAAGGTAAACCTAATTATCAATTATCTTGTTAGAATTGATATTATTTGATCAAAGAGCTAAGTAAATTTTGTCGTGATTTCTTATTCTAATTACTATTAACATTTTCTCTTGTATTATATCAATTTTCTAACATTTTGATAATAAGAATGATATTTGGGAGCACTTAAGCTTGTGCCTACAAATACTATCGATTTTGCAACTGTTGTTTGTAGAATTAAGTAAATATAAGCGTTCCTTGATGATCTACTCATATTTTGATGTAATACACTTACAAAAAGTCATGGATTTACAACAAAATATATAAAAAAAAAATTTCATGAAACCCTATGGAACCACATAATGAGGAGTTCTCTATAGGGTGTGGCAACATGGGCATCAATTATCTTTTTCTTTTTTTTTAATAAATGGTTCTATTATATGGTAGCAGAATTTTCACACCTCACAAATTTTGCCATACTAAGTAACCGCAAGGAAATGTTTCGTATTAGCATTCTCTTATATTGATATTTATAAAACTATCCGCTCACACGTGGGATATGCGGAAAACCCTCATGACCGTTCATGTCTTAATATATTATTATTCTTTGCATATATTTGATACATTTTCTACACATTCTTAAGCTGGTTTTCTGTGTTGCAACTTACAAAAGAATGTTGTCCTCACCTTCAAATAAGTGAATAATTCTTTTATGCTTTGTTAAGCTATTACAGTTAGTTAATGTTGTGTGGAGGATGGATGCACTAGTTAACCTACTTATATGTATTTGTCAAGCATGGATAACTGACTAGATTGTGCGATGTAAAAGCATAAATAACCTTTTCTAGAACATAACTAAAACTAAAGAATATACAAGTTGTTTTACATACAAAAACAAACTATTCTCACACTTGTTTGCATCTATTTGTGTTGACACTTTATGTTTAACAAGTCTCACACCAAACCTACATTTAGCATACTAACATCTTAGAACCAAAATATTAATTACTTGATTGTAATATTTTGACTTGCGTTTGTCATTCAGGAAGCTCTATAATCGGGAGTCAGCAAGACGCTCTCGTGCAAAAAAACAAACACGTGTAAATGAACTTGAAGCAATGGTTTGTCCTCAACACTTCTTTATTTGCTATTGATTTTTTTTTTTTAATGGTATATACTTTTCTGAAATGAGAATGCGTAATGTAGGAGAAGCTATTCAATGAACTGAAGCCTTTTTTACGCAATATACTCATAGCAGATACTAGAAACTTCATCTACGAGGTAAGTTGTTAAACATTTGCTTATACTTCTTACATTTGGTGCCTATTGTTTAATATTACTATATATAATTTTCACACTCATCGATTATTAATACACGTAAAAATGGAGATCGATTCATTGGTAAAATATTGTTTCTGGATTGAGATCTAAATTTGGTTACTGCTGAATTAGCCTAGTAATAACTCTTGCAAAAGAGAAACTAATACAAGAGATAATACTAATCAAGATTTTGTTTTTTTTCTTTAGTGGTATTTTACGAAAAAACAATAATGGATATTGCTTCATACTCTACATGTTGAGGTCCAATTTAGAATTTTTGGGTAGGAGAGAAAAGTTCAAATTAGTAAGAATAAAATATTGTTAACTATAGAGAAAAACTGTAAATCTGCTGGAGAGATCTCAATTTATCTGAGTTGAGATTATACAATTTTTACTGAATCTATTAGGGAAAATGGAAATGATCATTAGAGATAAGCTTGTCAAAAAAATCATCAATTAACTTTGAACCTTTATTGGTAATGCAGGTTTCTTTAACAATCTATTACTGTCAATATATCTGAATTGGTATCATCCAATTTACTGAGATTGATAGGAACTTAGAAATGCTCATTAAAGATACGATTCTACTATTTTGCCTGCCACCCCTTTCGTGACCGCCAATTGCCCGCACAACGTGTCTGCCCCCCCATTGGTTGTTGGGGGGGTTGGGGGGGGGGGGGGGGGGGGGGGGGGGGGGGGGGGGGGGAGAGAGACAGTAGGAGGGGCCATGTTAGCTACGGACAGTGGACGGTCACAAAAGGGGGCTGACAAAAAAAATATTTTCGTTAAAGATAAGCTTGTCCGAAAGAGCATTTGTTAACTTTGAACCTTCGGACTGAACTTAATCATGGTTTTGTTGTGATGTTTAGATAGTTCCAAGGTAGTTGTACAACTATTTGTGTACTGAATTTATATACCTTTACTGGTAATGCATGTTTCTTTGTCGACGACCTCATACTGTGCGTTGGTGTTTGTTTTTGAGGAAAAGGATCGACATTCAACTCAGTTCACTAGGCTAAACTATCATGAATTAGTAGCTGCAACATTTTGCAGCATTCTTTTTGTGATCGTTGACACTTTGAGTTAGGTTGAGGAGATTGATTTGACTTATGTAATGAATGTATGTATGCTCATACTAGTTTTGTTCTCTTTCCAGGCTATCTTATTATGGAAACAACTCAAGAACTTGGTTGTCAAGAATCAGAATGCTGCAATTGCATTTGGAGTACCGGCGAGTCCTGGGTTCAACCGTACCAGTAAAGTAGTAGGAGCAAAGATGAGACGAAGCCGTTCTTTGGTGCGGGTAGGCAGTTGCGAGCGCCTCCACAAAAGACAGTCGGGGGCGCGACCCTTGCAAAAATAGCAAACAACTCTAGCAATTGTTCTGTAGGTTCTGTGACTAATATAAGCAGTAATGTATAAGTTGGTGGTACCAAAGAACTATAGCATGTAGGCTTTATAGTGGTTAACAATAATTTAACTCTTACTTTCATATTAATCTCGAGTTGGTGTGTACAATTTTTCTTGTGGCAATATATTTTCTGGTGCGTTGTCACTCCTCTTCACTTGTATATCGTTATATGATTCTATTGTTATACGACAATGCTACGTTGCCTGTGGGTGCGAGCCACGTGTTGTCCCTCCATTGGAGGAAAGCTGCAAAAAAAACCGGAATGGGTCCGGTTGGGGGGTTGACACGTCGGCGTGGGCCAAGCATCATTTTCGATTGTTATATGACCTTATCGTTGCGTGTCTAGACATCTTTTGTCAATTGATGCGTATATATACTCAATGAAGGGTGGAACCTCATGTTCATTGCAATGGCGGATGAAAAGGAAAGAGATTTCCTCACCAGTTTACTCAGGGAAGGTCATGCAAACAACAATGAGTTGTTTGGGCTCTCATGGCTAAAAGTTCCAATGGAGCATGCCAATGACGAGGATATATTTGTTAAATAACATGTGAAATCCTATCTATAAAATTTATTTTACTCTTCGATTGAATAAATGTATTTGTTAGTATATCATTCTTCGATTAAGGAAATATGAAGTAAAAGTAAATTCGTGGTTGAAAATAAAATATGTTTAATTTTATTTTCTCTTATAGGAGAAAATAAGATCCTAGACTTACAAGATTCATGATAAAAATTATAGGATTCAAGTACAGATTTTAAGATACATTGAATCTTCTCGATCAAATAGTCAAAATTGATCAAAATGTTCTGGATGGATTGACATTGAAGTTTAATGTTCTAATTATATTGGTTTAGAAATGTACACATGTTCGAATCACCCCTTGACATTTGTCAAACCATAGAAAAAACGCCTCAAAAAATAAAAAAATAAAAAAATAAAATAATATATATATATATATATATATATATATATATATATATATATATATATATATATATATATATATATATATATATATATTCTTTTTTTCTTTTTTTTTGAGGCGTTTTTTCTATGGTTTGACAAATGTCAAGGGGTGATTCGAACATGTGTACATATATATATATATATATATATATATATATATATATATATAGCGGATCAAAAGCCCCTCTTAGAAAACCTCCTAAAAATCCTCCTCACTCTAATTCGTAATATTAATGTTAATATTAATGTTAATATTAATGTTAATGTTAATGTTAATATTTATTTTATTTTATTTTTTTATATATTAATGTTAATGTTAATATCAATGTTAATGTTAATGTTAATATTAATTTTATGTTAATGTTAATGTTAATATTAATTTTAATGTTAAATTTAATGTTAATTTTAGTATTTAATGTTAATATTAACATTAATATTAATATTAACATTAATATTAACATTAATATTAACATTAAATTACAGATTAGAGTGAGGAAAGTTTTTAGGGGATTTTCTAAGGGGGACTTTTGATCCGCTTCCTATATATATATATATATATATATATATATATATATATATATATATATAGGAAGCGGATCAAAAGTTTTCCTTAGAAAATCCCCCAATATATATATATATATATATATATATATATATATATATATATATATATATATATATATATATATATATATATATATATATTGGGGGATTTTCTAAGGGAAACTTTTGATCCGCTTCCTCTATATATATATATATATATATATATATATATATATAAACCGACTACACCAAAATATGATATAAAAAGAAATAGATCCCCTACAATATTTTTGTTATATCAGTGACACATTTTAGTTTTGTTGAAAAAACATAGTAACAGATTATTGTCACACTCACACCACCTCTCAATCGCAATCCACAAAATAGAAAACTCATGCATGCTTACAAGTGTCAACATATCCCATACGTATATGAAGTCCGAGCTCTCTAGCCTAGTGGTATTAGAGCGGACACTCGGAGGGGCCGGCAAGGTTCGAGCCCCCCAATTGTGTGTGTGAGTGGGATTTCAAAAAAAAAAAAAAAAAAAAAAAAAAAAAAAAAAAAAAAAAAAAAAAACATATCCCATACGTGTCAACTCGTTCTTCCAACTCATCCTGTGTATGGACTAGCATCTTAAAAAGCAGGGACTTGCTTCATGGTAATGTGATCTGGTCGGTTGGAAATGGGTCCAATATCAATATTTGGACAGAGCCTTGGGTCCCGGATTTGCCAAATAACAGAGTATATGGCTATGATGTTGATAATAGAGCATTCCATACTGTGGCAGAATTGATCAATGATGACTCTTATACCTGGAAGGAACATCTTCTCTACATCCTTTTTCCTCCTCATGAAGCTCAGGCCATCCTCAAAATACCATTATCAAGGAATTGTATTCATGACAAGCTGGTCTGGATTCATACAGTCAATGGAGAATTTACCACAAAATCGGGTTATCGGGCTATCTATGAGAGACTTCATCCTGCATCCCCTTCTTCTGTTGCTACTACATTTCAGGATTGGAAGATTCTTTGGAAACAAACTAATATCTATCCTCGTGTTCTCTTATTCGCATGGCGAGTGCTGACTAACTCACTTCCCACTAAATCCAATATCCATCGTCGTATCAATGACATAGAAGCAACATGTCCAATCTGCAAGGTATGTGATGAAACTACTAACCACCTTATGTTACATTGTTCAATTTCAGGTGCATCTTGGCAAAGTATCCCTGCAATCTCAAATCTGATCCATCCTCTTACCTCTATATCCTCATTACTATCCAAAATCCTTAAAGATGGTGATAAGGAAACAATTACTAGATGTTTGTATCAGCTGTGGTCCATCTGGAAGGCAAGAAAGAGTTACATCTTCAATAATACAACAATCAGTAGCACAAAAATTTCACATGATGCATTGACTCTCAAAGGAAAATATGAATCAGTGTGTGGTTCAACCCCTGCTGCAACGATTTTGTGTTCAACCATTCCACCCACATCTGCATTTTGGAGACCACCTGATCCAGGGAGCTACAAAATCAACTTTGATGGCGCATTCTTGGATGGCAAAATGGCAGCATCTGCAATTCTGCGAGATTCACAAGGGGCTTTCATTACTGCATTTTCAAAATGCCAATTTGGCGGTAATCCGATTGATGCAGAGGCTCTTGGGGTTCACCTATCTCTTGTACTCATGGAGAGAAATCAACTGATGAACATAACAGTGGAGGGTGACTGCAAAGTCCTCATCGATGCTATCAATCTTCAGGAGGAATGCTCAGTCTGGACTGCTCGACATACAATTGCTAATGCAAAAAGATTTCTCTGCATTCATCCGGATACCATCTTCTCTTATGTGCACCGGAGTGCTAATGTATGTGCCCATACATTGGCTTCGCATTCTCTGCTTCATGATTCTATGAATCTTCTGCAAGTTTATGATAAGCTTCCTACATGTATAGAAACTCTGATTACTCGTGAGAGTACTGTTTGTAATTCTGGTATTTCTTTTGAATGAATGTTATTACCCTGTTTGCTCAAAAAAAAAAAAACTCCCATCACCATCTCGGCATCTCCTCTCCTTCCATCTCCTCTCTCTCTCTCTCTCGCACTTTTCTTCTTCCTACTACTACTATAGTACTACTAGTATAACCATGGCGGAACAGCAACAAACTGACAAAGGAAAGGTGCTGGCCGTCGCCACCCTCTTCCCCGTCGGCGGCATCCTCCTCACCCTCGCGGGCCTCACCCTGACCGCCACCGTGGTCGGGCTGACCGCCGCCTTCCCGTTGTTCCTCCTCTTCAGCCCGGTCCTCGTGCCGGCAGCGATGGCGCTCGGGATGGCCCTGGCCGGGTTCCTCGCGTTGGGCGCGATGGGGCTGGCGGCGCTGAGGGCCCTCTCGTGGCTGTTCGGGTACGTGCAGGAGGCGCTGGCGCCGGAGAGGGTGAAGAGGAGCGCGCTGGAGGCGGCGGAGGCGGCCGGGGAGAGGACCAAGGACGTCGGGGAGAGGATCACTAGCAGGGCCCACGGAGTGGCCGGGGGTTAAAATTTATAGTTGTGCTGCTTCCAATCAATTGTTCGATCTGGTTTAATTCTGTTCTGCCTATGTACGTATGTTTGCATGTGCTCGTCAAGTTTTTCCTCTCTCTTTTTTTCGTTAATAATGTACAAATGCTCAAAAAAAAGCTTTGTTTTTACGTACGGCCATTTTGAGAATTAGAAATCCGTCGGTCGGTCGGTCGACCGACGCCGGCTTCAACTACCGATCCCGTAAAGAACGACACGTACATGACATGCACCTAAGGCCAACCAAGAATAAACATTATGTATGCAATGGCCTTTATAGCTATCCAAAAATGTTTTTAAGTTTACCATGGTTAGAGCATCTCCAGCCTTATTGTTGTTAGTTGTATGTGTTGTGTTCACACACACATAAGCTAGCAAAAGTTCAACTCCCTTACAATAGTTTTGATTGTTATAAATCCATTAAACTTGTAACATCAACTCATGTCCAGGTACAATGTACCACATGATTTTTCATTTGAATTTTGTAACGTTCAGTATTTATTGGCTGGATTAAATTGTCTTCATTCTCCTTTATTCCCTAATCTTAGAGAAAAGTCTATATATTGAGGCCAATCTCAATACTTTGTACATACTGAAAATTACTACAAAACGCTCTCTCTCGCTCTCTCGAATTCTTGTCACTCCGAAACTCTTTTATTCTTGGTTTGTTGTTCTGGGTAGAGCTAAGTCAGGGTCAATCGATCTCCCTGAGTTATGTGCGACGACGGGATACCGGTAGAGCGGGGGTTTACCACTAGGAACATCCGAAAAAGTCTGCACATAGACCCGGATTAACTCTTAGGGCAGTACTTCGTGCGCGACTTTCCCGGAGGCCGGTAACTTTAACTTCTTTTATTTTATTTGCAGATTTTTAGAGAAAAATATCCAACAATCTAAGAGTTAATCGAGACAATTTTTTTTCTCTGTTATGTGTAATTGGAAAAGAAAAGAAAAACTTAATTTTTTTTACGTTGTTAACTATTTATCCAATTCCGGAACACACCGTCAATATGCTCATAGATTGGGTGCGAGTTGATCCAGTAGTTGCAGATTAAGTTTCTGAACTATATTAATTGCATTCAGTCTTTTGAATTTGACATATCAATATGTGAGCCTATATAATTCTGCTCAAGGGACTACCATTAGTATTAAGTCATAAATACTTGTCCTATAGTATTTGTTGTTTTGCATTACTCAACTCTATCAATATATCAAATTTTATGAGACCGGAAACCAAGTGGGATTGGTTTATGATTGAAATTGTTGCAGTACATATAAGTGTTGTCCCTACAACATTTTGATCTTCGTGTGTTTTACTTCAGTTTTCTGTTAGCTTAGTCTAGGAAGTAGTTGAGTTTGTATGTTTTCCTTCTTCTATTCCATGGTCATATTCTTAATATACAATTAGGGCTTGAGAATCTGTGCTTACATGAAGACGATTAGAAGACATTTGCTCTGGAAGTCTTCATTATATACTCTTTTTGTAAAACTGAAATGGAAAAAGAGATACAAAGTCATTCCATTTTGTTAAGGTTTTTTGCATAATTTGAACAATTAAAGCGGTTATATTCTGATGCATTTAGTATTTTTTATTATATAAAACACGTTTCAGCAACACACATTTTTCATGAAGGACATATATATGAAAACAAGGGGGCAGAAGGAACTACACTTTGCTATAGTGGCTAAGGGAGCAAAAGAGCTTACATAATTTGATGTGGCTAGGAGTTTACCCCAAGTCCACCTAGCGATGTTAAATAGTTTGGGTTTGGTTCATCTAACCTTGTCTTACAATCTAGTACATATCGAATATAAGTTGGGTATTTATTTGTGTTCATGGATATTTTGTTGTGGCACCTATTGAATTTCTTTTTTAATCGTAAATTGTGATTGTTCCTATGAAGCACTAAATGCTTGTGATATATATTAATTTATTTTTTAATGTTGTGTATGTTAACCAATATTTTTTTTTTGAGTCCTTTGGATTCTTCAAACAGACCAAACGTTCACCAATTGAATGTTTTCAAATCTCCACATGTTTTGAGCATTCAATGGTTCAAATTTAATAACCATGAATCATATTCATGTCAGAATATATAACAAACATGAAATTGATTATCAAATGGAGAAATAGGAGGAGTAATAATAGTGCATTAAACTCAACATAATACCCCTTAGTGGATTTCAAATATGAAAAATATTCCTTTTTTAGTCTACTTTTAACACAGTACATCATTGACATTTGTCAAATATATATTGTCTTCGAAATCCTGCAAGATTGAAACTATGTAGAAATGCATTGTTGTGCAAGAATGAACAAATTTGTGCATCATACATTTTTTGTTAATATACAAACTAACCTCTATTTCTATCAAACTTGTAATTATTATTCTGTTGCCGGGACTTGAACCCGGGTCTCTCGGGTGAGAGCCGAGTATCCTAACCTCTATTTCTTGAAGACCGTATTATTAGAAACGTTTTACCTTTTTAGGAAAGAAGCAACATGTTAACGGTGATGGTAATATTGTAGTGCCCCGTTCCTCGCGGTCCACTATGTAATACCTACGGCTTGTTGACTCAGTCATGAACTGAGTATTTGGTGAAACCTTTGTCGGTATCGATTGATCACGGATGAAATGCAATGAACCTTTCCAATTGATGGATTGGCTTCTATTGAAATGAATCCAAGAGTTTTGCTGAATGTTTTCTCTCGCTGCTTGGTTTTGATGAATGCATTTTCGTGTTAGTTTTCGATGATTGGTTTTCATTGTTCACTTTCATCGCATTTCGCATTCATTCCGAATCTTGAGAGAAAGAGACGAAGTATGCTAATCTACTGTTGGTGCCAATGTAGGACGCGTGAACTGTTCGTGAACGGCGCGTGAAGTCCCTCCTTCTCTCAACTAAGATTCATCTCGGTGAGTTGCTTCAACCGAACAAACATTGATCTGTACGCCTAATAAAAATGATCTCTAGTCCACTCTGTTGCCTTGTCCCGATGATCAACGATACCACATCAACAAAAGATAAGAGAAGATAATTGAATTAAATCAAATGCAAGAATATGTATTGCTACTCTATCTGCTCGATAAGAATGATCATCTGTTCGGTTACCAAGTATGCTTGAAAATGTAGACATGTACAGACGAACTTGTATGTGTTGAGATAAGCTTGAAGGCACGAAATTAACGTGTCGTATATCTGTGCATAAGTTCAAGTGTGTCTCATCTGATAGAACGGCTAGAGCATGCATTTGGTCTCGGACAACTTGTATACAAGGCAATATTTGTCTCTCGGATGGTATCTGGGGGCACCTAGAACCGCTCGGCCTAGGAGAGATTATGAGTACCCTGGGTAAAAGAAATCCATGTTAAAAGGGTAGCCGACATCTGAGTCCTTAGCGACAAGCTGAACCAAAGAGTCACAGCGGCTAATCATGGGGATAACCCATGGACCAACATGTAGATTAGTCCACCTGCATGACCCGAATTACAACTTCAATATCTGCAAGAATGAACATGAATTACTCGTTATGCAAATTGTGCTAATATGTTTTGTGCAGGGATGACTGCCGACGTTGGTAAGTTGCTTATGATATATTTCTACTATTATGTTCTTATGAATTGTTAAAAAGAACCTAGACAAGTAGAAAGATCACTAGTAAATGTTAGCTTCACATGTTGATTTAGTGCAGAGATTTACGAGTTCGGCCAAAAGTCGCTCGCCAGTACATGATGTGTCACTCCCCGATCCCAATAGACGTATTCTTTCATGAATTCTGTACATGGTATCCCGTATTTAGCATCTGCATAATTCTATTTATTATTATTTAATGGTTGCATGTAGTTTTAAGCATGTCATTAGTGGAATGGTTAGAGCATGTTTAGAGGTTAGGGTTTTCTTAATCCAACCTAACCCCTATTTATATACTCTTCCCCACTCTCTCTCCTCATTCACTCCTCCATTTATTTTCCTCAACCACCATCCTTAGGCAAGTACAACTTGCTCAAAAGTAGAGATTTGTGCATTTTCCATTTTAGATTTTTCCTTTGATATTATTTGTCTATATTGTTCTTCTCTTCATTCTCTACAAGTTTAGTTCTTGGAGTTTTTGATTTTAATGGCTAGTTTGGTGTAGATCTAAGTTTCTAAAACTAGGATTTTATGTATTTACATGGTTTTGATCTACCAAACTTGGTTATTTTCGAAAACTAATGGTCATAGGTTGTAGAAAATTTGATTCTACACAATTTTGACCTTTGAAAAGTTAGATTTCAACTTGTTTTGAGGAAGTTATGGCCAAAACAATATTTGGATATTTTCTATAACATCAGTCCTGGTTTTGGCAGGGATGATGAATAGTGCCGCTGCATAGTGCCGCATAGTGCCGAGCCGCATAAGAATGCTGCATAGTGCCGAGCCGCATAAGAATGCTGCATAGTGCCGAGCCGCATGAGTATGCTGCATAGTGCCGTATAGTGCCGAGCCGCATGAGGATGCTGCATAGTACCGCATAGTGCCGAGCCGCATGAGGATGCTGTATAGTGCCGCATAGTGCCGAACCGCATAAGAATGCTGCATAGTGCCGAGCCGCATGAGGATGCTGCATAGTACCGCATAGTGCCGAGCCGCATAAGAATGCTGCATAGTATCGCATAGTGCTGAATAGTGCCGCATAGTGCTGAATAGTGCCGCATAGTGCCTATTTTGGCTGTTTTTGGCTATTTTAAGTCCTATTTGGCTGAATTGTGGCCAGAATTTCTCCTAACTCCCAACATGAAAGTTGTAGATCTTTGTCTTGGCTTCAAGAATCTTCATGACTAGCGAGCTCTTCACACCCTAAGTGCATAGTACCTTCTTATTCTATTTTTCTCTTGTGTTTTGGTCCTCATTCCTGATCTAACTCCTATGCGTATGCTGGATAACCCTATGTGTGTACTAAGGTACAATCTATGTGAGCATCGATGTGCTATCCTATGTGCTAAATGTTCCTATGTGATACCTGTCAGTACCTCCAAGAGTCCAGCATTTACATAGCAATTGGTCAGTAGCAATGACGTGGCATTGTTGTGTGTCGCATTACACCAAGAAGGGGGTACATACGTATGACTCTATGAGCCCGTAAGGATCACTTCTTGGAGTACTCGTACAATGTACGACATATAGGGGAGTGAGCATGTGACCACGACATGTGAACTCCGAGAATAACCTAGGGATTAACTAGGCAACTAACTTGGTAGATGTATTGGGTGGGAAGAATCCCGAGATCGTGCCATACTAGCCACCCCAGGACCAGTCCTGACGTGTCGGGTTGGCCACCACGGATATGGTTTCACTCGCTTATAGCGGATGGCTATATCCGACTCCTACGAGCTATGTGTTATATGTTTTAGCGCGGTAGCCCTCCGGGGGACCGGTGCATAATCAATGTGCTATATGTCTTATGGTTTGACTAGCCCTGCTGGGTTGACACGATCTGAGGATTCCTTTTAATCATTATCGCGGGGATAACTCCGCCAAATATAGAAAGCCGCATGAATGAATGGCCGCTTGAAAAATGACTTGACTGTGCCTTATAACTTCCGTTAGCAGCCAAGGGACATGGACTGTCATGGTGCGTGGTCCAACCCATGTCCTTGTTTGGTTGTTGGGTTGGACTATCGTGCTAGGACAGGCTGTGGACCGAGGTTACGACCGGAAGCTTTTATTATTACTAGTATTATTATTATTATTTGCTTGGGTTTTATCTCACACTTTTGTGCTTTCTTGTGGTACTTGCTATTCGGGGCTGACCCCGCTGGTTTTGTTTGGCCAGATCTCGTAGCAGCGCCTGAGGATCCAAACTTCCTCCCCGACGTCAATGGTGCATACTAGGAGCATGGCTGGCGGGGGACTCGAGTGAGTTTCTTCTTCACCACTCTAGTATCTTTACTTATGTTCTGGCGTTTAGCCACCGGCACCTGTTAGCCGGCTAATCTGGATATTTTGTCTTGCATAATTTGTAATTAAATCAGACTGCAACTGAAAACAATTATGTACCTATGACTCTCTGGGCTAGCTAACTTATAAAGCTAGATCCCCATGATCATTTTGATGATGCGTCGGGGACGCCTTACTGCTTTATCTTATATGATCATTATTTACAGCTTCTTGTTTGATTGATTGAGACCTAGATGCTCTGTGAGACCATAGGAGACTTGATTGTAGCATGCACCCCCTTGTCTCTTGACAGCCACGATCGCCGTATGACGTTTATATACCTCGTATGGAGTAGCTGGCCTAGTCCGTCTCCGTATTTCGGTACTGGGGCATGACAAGGTTTTATTGGTGGCCCATGCAGGTCTGATTTTCAGACTTGTGGGGTGTTATTATTATAGGAGTCTCAATCAAAACTTGTTCCCTTTGAATCTCTTACCTCGATTTCTCTTCCCTCATCTTGATTGATAACTTGAATTGCATCCTCGAATCTTCATCGTCCTGTCATTTAAATATCATGTATCTTTTCCTATAGGGGTGCTTCATTCTCAGTAGCTGGTGAGGCCAACATGGAGGAACGTCCAGTAGAGCATGGCTCGACGGGGCAGCAGCTGGAAGGAATGCCTTCTCCCGACCAGATCCGAGTGGAAGTGATATCAGAGCCAGTGGAGCCGCAGGTTCTAGAAACTCTCGCAACCCCTGCGGTACCGGCAGCGACGACAGTACCTGATGCTGCAGCACTCCTGGAGGTCATCCGGGGATTCCTGGCCACTCAGCAGCGTCAGGTGGCAGCCCATCAGCAACAGCAGACCCAGCAGCAGGAACAGAATGTGCTATTGAATCAGGGGTTACAATTAGCCCTTGAGAGAAGTGTCAGAAATGATTCGGGAGCGTCAGGGAGGTTTTGTCGACTTAATCTGAGATATTTTGACGGCACGGAGGATGCCATCACGGCGGATGCATGGCTTCAGGATACTGAGGCCATTTTGACTGCAGCTAAGGTTCCCGCAGAAGAGAAGGTTGACCAGGTCAGACTGTTACTTCAGGATCTCGCCCGCGACTGGTGGGCATCGGAAGAGGTTGGAATGAGGCGTCCTGTTCCTTGGGATAGCTTCAGTACCAGATTCAAGGCCAAGTACTTTGGCGTGGTAGCGCGGTATGAGCTACAACAGAGATTTATCAGTCTCAAGCAGGTTGGTAAGACGGTGGATGGATATGCAGCAGAGTTCTGTAGACTGAGTCGGTTTGCACCAACGATGGTGGCTACAGAGCCAGAGAAGGCTATGAGATTCCAGCAGGGACTTCATTTGGAGATTCTACAGCTAGTAGAAGGGCACGACTATCAGACTTTTGACGCCGTTTTAACGGCTGCTTGGAGGCATGAACTCACCCAACAAAGGTTGGTGACACGACATGGGGGCCAGAAGAGGTCACATCCCCAGAGTAGAGGCGGAGGAGCAGTACAGCGAACATCGACGCCAGCACCCGGCATCCGTATTTATGAGTCAGGAGCGCCGCGGAGGACGACAGTATCAGAAATAACAGCACCAGCTCGGCATCAGCCGCAGAGGAACCAGCAGCAGCGCCAGGGGGCGCCCATTGGATGTACTTACTGTGGAAAGGGAGGGCACACTAGGGATGTGTGTCGTTCAGCTAACGGATTGTGCATGAGGTGTGGCAGTCCAGACCACAGGATTGCCAATTGTCCTATGATGCAGAGGCCAGGAGGGCCAGTTCAGCAGTTTCCGGCATTGCCAGCTCCGGGGGCAGCACCGAATCGAGGACCAGCATTGGCCGTAAGGCCGCTAGCCCAGCGTCTACCGACACAGGCTCAGATGTTTCGCCAGGCGCAGAACCAGGAAGGCCTGCAAAGGCCACAGCAACAGCATGGTCGAGGAAGGCAGCACCAGGGAGCTCAGCAAGGCCAGGGCCAGGCCTTCACCTTATCACTGGAGGATGCACTAGCTTCAGGCGACGTGGTTGCAGGTAATATTTCTGTTACCTCTTTTCCTGCAGTAGCATTGTTTGATTCGGGGGCTACCCACTCTTTTATATCTGCACGATTTGCGACACGTATTGGATTGGAGTTCGAGACATTGCCAGAGAGGATGAATATACTCACTGGTAATGGGCTCGTAGGAGTTAGCAGGGTATGCCTAGCGTGTCCGATCGTAGTGAGTGGGCGATTATTGCCCGCATCTTTGATTGAGTTCCCTATGGGCAACTTTGACGTTGTCCTAGGCATGGACTGGTTGAGAGACAGTCATGCGACTATAGATTGTCGGAGAGGTAGGGTAGTATTTAATGTACCTGGCATTGAGGAGTTCGTCTTTGTTCGATCATTAGAGGATCGACCCAAGGGCATCATTACAGAATCATTGGCAGAGCAGGAGCAGATTCCAAGAGTGGTCAGAGAGTTTCTTAATGTATTTCCAGATGAGCTTCCAGGTTTACCACCGGTGAGGGATGTGGAGTTTTGCATTGAGTTGAATCCTGGGACGGAGCCTAAAGTCGGCAGAGTTTACAGGATGTCGCAGTCAGAGTTGGACAAGTTGTACCAGCATGAAGAAGAACTGAAGGCGAAGCAGTTTATTCGAGACAGTGAATCACCCTGGGCAGCACCGGTGATTTTAGTACCCAAGAAGGATGGATCGACGCGAATGTGCATTGATTACCGGCAGTTGAATGCAGTAACAGTGAAGAACAAGTATCCATTACCAAGGATTGATGACTTATTTGATCAATTGAGTAAGGCCTGCGTCTTCTCTAAGATTGATCTTCGATCTGAATATTATCAAGTGAGGGTCCGGGAGCAGGACATACCTAAGACAGCATTTAGATCGCGGTATGGACATTATGAGTTTCTGGTGATGCCATTTGGATTGACTAATGCCCCAGCCGTGTTCATGGACTTGATGAACCGCATCTTTCTACCCTATTTGGATAAGTTTGTAGTAGTGTTTATAGATGACATCCTCGTTTATTCCAGTAGTGAAGAAGAACATGAGAAACATCTTCGGACAGTTTTGCAGACCTTGAGGGAGCACCAACTTTATGCGAAGCTTAGTAAATGTGAGTTTTGGTTGGATCGTATTTCGTTCCTGGGACATATTATTTCTGGAGCAGGAGTGTCAGTAGATCCGAAGAAGGTTGAGGCAGTAGAGAATTGGCCAGTTCCGAAGACGGTAGCAGAAGTGCGTAGTTTCTTGGGATTGGCAGGTTATTATCGGAGGTTCGTGGCCGATTTTGCCAGGATTTCGGCACCCTTGACGCGTTTGACGCATAAAGATGTAGAGTTTGTTTGGTCAGCAGAATGTCAGACATCATTTGAAGAGTTGAAGAAGAGATTAATCTCAGCCCCGATCTTGACACTTCCAGTAGGATCGGGAGGGTTTACAGTGTATTGTGACGCATCCGGGAAGGGACTTGGGTGTGTATTGATGCAGCATGGTAAGGTGATAGCATATGCATCTCGACAGCTTCGGGACCATGAAAAGAACTATCCGACCCATGACCTGGAATTAGCAGCAGTAGTGTTTTCGCTTAAGTTATGGAGGCACTATTTATATGGAGATCGAGTAGAGATTTACACTGATCATAAGAGCTTAAAGTATGTATTTACCCAGAGGGACCTGAACATGAGACAGAGAAGATGGTTGGAGTTACTGAAGGACTTTGATGTAAATCTTCAGTATCATCCAGGCAAGGCGAATGTAGTAGCAGATGCCTTGAGCAGGAGAGGTGGTGCATTCGTTTTAACCTCGCAAAGGCATATTTTGGAAGACCTTCAGGAAATGGGAATTAAAGTGATCTTGCCACAAGATACAGGAGTTATGGCCAGTTTACAGATTCAGTCTACTTTAGTAGAGAGGATCAGAGCAGCCCAGGTAGAGGATCCGCGGATCCAGAAGCTTCGATCAGAGTGTGAGTCAGGTCTCAGGAAGGAGTTAGTAATCCATGAGGATGGTACACTTAGATTCGAAAACCGTCTTTGTGTACCAGGTGGAGACCTTCGACAAGAAGTTATGTCAGAGGCTCATAGTTCTCCTTATTCCATTCATCCCGGAGGCACAAAGATGTACCAGGATATGAAGCAGCACTTTGGTGGAATGGCATGAAGAAGGAGATAGCGAGGTTCGTATCCAAATGTTTGGTATGTCAGCAAGTGAAGGCAGAGCAGCAGAGACCAGCAGGATTGTTACAGCCGCTTCCTATTCCGGAGTGGAAGTGGGATCACATCACGATGGACTTTGTGACCGGTTTACCTAGATCTCCGACCGGTCGAAACGCAGTTTGGGTAATCGTGGATCGGCTCACGAAGGTTGCTCATTTTCTTCCTTTCAGAGTAGGACAGTCTACTGAGCAGCTGGCAGAAATGTATATGAAGCAGATTGTAAGGCAGCATGGTGTTCCAGTCAACATAGTATCAGATCGAGACACACGGTTCACCTCTCACTTTTGGCGAAGTTTGTATCAAAGTTTGGGTACTAAGTTGAGGTTCAGTACAGCCTATCATCCGCAGACGGACGGACAATCAGAGAGAACCATTCAGACCTTGGAAGATATGTTACGGGCTTGTACTTTGGACATCGACGGAACTTGGGAAGATCATCTTCATTTAGTAGAGTTCTCTTACAATAATAGTTATCAGGCAAGTATACAGATGGCACCGTTTGAAGTATTATACGGAAGGAAGTGTAGGTCCCCTCTGGCATGGGACGATGTGGGAGAAAGAAAATTGTTGGGACCAGAGATGATCACGCAGACAGTGGAGACAGTCAAGTTGATCAGAGAGCGGCTTCGAGTCGCGCAGGACAGACACCGACACTGGGCAGATCAGCATCGTAGGCCTCTAGAGTTTGGCGTTGGTGACCAAGTATTTCTGCAGATTTCGCGTACTCGGGGTGTCATTAGATTTGGAAACCGAGGAAAGCTTAGTCCGAGATTCGTTGGTCCTTTTGAGATTCTCGCTCGGGTAGGCGATGTTGCTTATCGGCTTGCCCTTCCTCCCTCGCTATCTGGCATACATGATGTGTTTCATGTATCTCAGTTGCATGGGTATGTCCCGGATCCGAGTCATGTCCTCGATCATTCGGAGTTAGTCGTTGGTACCGACCTAACTTACGAGGAACAACCCGTGTCTATTTTGGACCGGCGAGAGAAGGTGCTTAAGAACCGGACTATTAACCTTGTCCGTGTCGCTTGGGGCCATCACTCTCCGGGAGAGTCAACCTGGGAGCGCGAGGACGAGATTAGATCTCGATATCCGCACTTGTTCGACTCAGAAGGTATGTTTCTCCTCATGCCTTGGTAATCCGATTGCATGCATGTTTTGCACCATTTTGAAATATGTGATCAATGACTGCTAATGATAGGTTGCTTGTGTATATTGTAATTACACCTTGCTTGCCCGAATTTCTCTATCTTGTCTTGGCAGAAATTCCGAGGACGGAATTTTTCTAAGGAGGATAGAGATGTCACTCCCCAATCCCAATAGACGTATTCTTTCATGAATTCTGTACATGGTATCCCGTATTTAGCATCTGCATAATTTTATTTATTATTATTTAATGGTTGCATGTAGTTTTAAGCATGTCATTAGTGGAATGGTTAGAGCATGTTTAGAGGTTAGGGTTTTCTTAATCCAACCTAACCCCTATTTATATACTCTTCCCCACTCTCTCTCCGCATTCACTCCTCCATTTATTTTCCTCAACCACCATCCTTAGGCAAGTACAACTTGTTCAAAAGTAGAGATTTGTGCATTTTCCATTTTAGATTTTTTCCTTTGATATTATTTGTCTATATTGTTCTTCTCTTCATTCTCTACAAGTTTAGTTCTTGGAGTTTTTGATTTTAATAGCTAGTTTGGTGTAGATCTAAGTTTCTAAAACTAGGGTTTTATGTATTTACATGATTTTGATCTACCAAACTTGGTTATTTTCGAAAATCAATGGTCATAGGTTGTAGGAAATTTGATTCTACATAATTTTGACCTTTGAAAAGTTAGATTTCGACTTATTTTGAGGAAGTTATGGCCAAAACAATATTTGGATATTTTCTATGACATCAGTCCTGGTTTTGGCAGGAACGATGAATAGTGCCGCTGCATAGTGCCGCATAGTGCCGAGCCGCATAAGAATGCTGCATAGTGCCGAGCCGCATAAGAATGCTGCATAGTGCCGAGCCGTATGAGGATGCTGCATAGTACCGCATAGTGCCGAGCCGCATGAGGATGCTGCATAGTGCCGTATAGTGCCGAGCCGCATAAGAATGCTGTATAGTGCCGCATAGTGCCGAGCCGCATGAGGATGCTGCATAGTGCCGCATAGTGCCGAGTCGCATGAGGATGCTGCATAGTGCCGAGCCGCATAAGAATGCTGCATAGTGCCGCATAGTGCCGAGCCGCATGATAGTGCCGCATAGTGCCGCATAGTACCGAGCCGCATGAGGATGCTGCATAGTGCCGCATAGTGCTGAGCCGCATAAGAATGCTGCATAGTGTCGCATAGTGCTGAATAGTGTCGCATAGTGCCTATTTTGGCTGTTTTTGGCTATTTTAAGTCCTATTTGGCTGAATTGTGGCCAGAATTTCTCCTAACTCCCAACATGAAAGTTGTAGATCTTTATCTTGGCTTCAAGAATCTTCATGACTAGCGAGCTCTTTACACCCTAAGTGCATAGTACCTTCTTGTTCTATTTTTCTCTTGTGTTTTGGTCCTCATTCCTGATCTAACTCCTATGCGTATGCTGGATAACCCTATGTGTGTACTAAGGTACAATCTATGTGAGCATCGATGTGCTATCCTATGTGCTAAATGTTCCTATGTGATACCTGTCAGTACCTCCAAGAGTCCAGCATTTACATAGCAATTGGTCAGTAGCAATGACGTGGCATTGTTGTGTGTCGCATTACACCAAGAAGGGGGTACATACGTATGACTCTATGAGCCCGTAAGGATCACTTCTTGGAGTACTCGTACAATGTACGACATATAGGGGAGTGAGCATGTGACCACGACATGTGAACTCCGAGAATAACCTAGGGATTAACTAGGCAACTAACTTGGTAGATGCATTGGGTGGGAAGAATCCCGAGATCGTGCCATACTAGCCACCCCAGGACCAGTCCTGACGTGTCGGGTTGGCCACCACGGATATGGTTTCACTCGCCTATAGCGGATGGCTATATCCGACTCCTACGAGCTATGTGTTATATGTTTTAGCGCGGTAGCCCTCCGGGGGACCGGTGCATAATCAATGTGCTATATGTCTTATGGTTTGGCTAGCCCTGCTGGGTTGACACGATCTGAGGATTCCTTTTAATCATTATCGCGGGGATAACTCCGCCAAATATAGAAAGCCGCATGAATGAATGGCCGCTTGAAAAATGACTTGACTGTGCCTTATAACTTCCGTTAGCAGCCAAGGGACATGGACTGTCATGGTGCGTGGTCCAACCCATGTCCTTGTTTGGTTGTTGGGTTGGACTATCGTGCTAGGACAGGCTGTGGACCGAGGTTACGACCGGAAGCTTTTATTATTACTAGTATTATTATTATTATTTGCTTGGGTTTTATCTCACACTTTTGTGCTTCCTTGTGGTACTTGCTATTCGGGGCTGACCCCGCTGGTTTTGTTTGGCCAGATCTCGTAGCAGCGCCTGAGGATCCAAACTTCCTCCCCGACGTCAATGGTGCATACTAGGAGCATGGCTGGCGGGGGACTCGAGTGGGTTTCTTCTTCACCACTCTAGTATCTTTACTTATGTTCTGGCGTTTAGCCACCGGCACCTGTTAGCCGGCTAATCTGGATATTTTGTCTTGCATAATTTGTAATTAAATCAGACTGCAGCTGAAAACAATTATGTACCTATGACTCTCTGGGCTAGCTAACTTATAAAGCTAGATCCCCATGATCATTTTGATGATGCGTCGGGGACGCCTTACTGCTTTATCTTATATGATCATTATTTACAGCTTCTTGTTTGATTGATTGAGACCTAGATGCTCTGTGAGACCATAGGAGACTTGATTGTAGCATGCACCCCCTTGTCTCTTGACAGCCACGATCGCCGTATGACGTTTATATACCTCGTATGGAGTAGCTGGCCTAGTCCGTCTCCGTATTTCGGTACTGGAGCGTGACATGATGTGTGCTGACCCACGTTGTGGACATTCTTTTCAGAAAGCAAAAGGAGACATGAGGATTTCAAGTGAGGCACCGAAGCTCGTCTAGCCCAGTAGAGCTGTGGATTGCCTCGAAGCTTCATTTTTATTCAAGTCAAGTTTCAAGTTTTCATTTCCTTTGAAGGTGTCTTTCAATTCCATCTTGTAATAAGGGATATGATGTATGGGCATTGCGGCTATTTTCAAAAGAGAGTTTCAAAGAGAATCATGTAGCCAATATAAGGCACTCTGAGTTTGCAAAGCTTTGTACTTGTATTCCTATCAAGTTATCAATAAAAGAAGTATTTCCATTTCAAATCTCTGTGTTCAATATTTGGTTTTTCTGCAATGAATGGGTGCGTGCGTGTGTTTTGCTTAACTTGTGGGTGCGTGCGTGTGTTTTTGCTTGACTAGTTGTTTTGTGCAGGTACATGGCCTTGTGCAAGCGCAACTTAGACTTGCACGGCATCACGCCTTAGCGAGAACGATCGATCTCGTAGGGATCCAAGCAAGACGGACGACCCTAGCGGGATCGGGGCGTGACAAAGTGGTATCAGAGCACGGTTTTACGTCCTTGGCCTCTTACAAATATCGTTTTCGAAAAAGTATAAAAAGTACTTTGATGGCTTTCAAAAGAGTCCCGATTTTGAGTTATGAAAACCAATGTCCCATACAATAAGTCCATAATATTTTATGAGACTGACATAAGATATACTCTTTTGTAGAGAAATGGCCCCTCCTCGCCCATCTGCCTCGACCGATCCGATGGAACGGATTATGACATTGTTGGAACTACAAAGGCAAGACAATGAGGAACGTGGCCAGATGCAACAAGCCCAAATCGAGGCACAACAGAAACAGTTGGAATCCTTGACCCAACTTGTAACGGTGCTAGCGGCAAATTGAAATACCACCGCAGCGACTAAACCAACGGGAACGTCCGAGATTGAGCCCGTGGAGGGTGACGAGCCCTAGCCGGCGCAAATGCACACTTCCTTTAGGCCAAAGGACTTCTTAGACGCGAAACCTCCAAAATTTGAAGGCAGGACATCACCCGATAAGGTGATGGACTGGATTGATAAAATGGAGAGTCTGTTCGCGTTCGTAGGAGTTCCAAGTAGCAAAAAGGTAGTTTGTGTCGTTATGCTTCTACGGCTGTGGGCAAAGGATTGGTGGAAGGCGAAGAAGCCGGCGCTGCTTGCAACAGCTAGAAATGGGAAGATCTCATGGGCCTTGTTCAAGAAGGTGTTTCTGGATCAATATCTGCCTCCAGCCATGAGCAAGAAGATGGAGGATGACTTCATCACACTGAAACAGGAAGATATGTCCATGGAGGACTATGAGTCTGAATTTGCTAAGCTGGCAAATTTTGCTGCTGTGATGCTACCCACCGAGCAGACTTGCATAAATCGATTCGTTGGAGGTCTGAATGACGACATCCAGTTAAGTGTGCTGAATCGAGAATTTTACCCCCAGTTTTCGAATTAGGGGTATTTTTATCATTTTCAAGTTTTATAATTTTTTAGGAATTTTATTTGATTTTATATGATTTTTAGGGATTTATTTGAGTCGGTTTGAATTTTATCCAATTTGGACTTAAGTTGGAGACCCGGGTAGCCTGAACACCAGTGGGACCCACAAACTAGCTGGGCTTGGCCCACATACTATCATAATTAGGCTAGAAACCATAAACCATATTTTTCATGGCTTAATTAGTCATTTTAGAGCTTGATTAGTATTTAGAATTTAAACCGAAACAAACCGAACCAAACCCGAACCAATCCAACCTAAGTTTAATGGGTTTGGAGGGTTATTGGATCCTACCCAAACCCAATAACCCCCCCCCCCCCCCCTTTGGCCGGCCATGATAGGGAGCACCCCTCCTCTTTCTTCCTCACAAGTAAACACTCTCTCTCTCTCTAATTTCTTTCTTCTTCCCAAGCTTTTCTTTCTCCAAGGAAACCTAACCTAGGTATGTTCATAAATTCCCATTTAATTTCCTTTAGCATTAATTCTTTCACAATAATTGTAGAGAAGAGGATTCTCTACACTTTGTCCTAGAATTTGTAGGATTTCCTAGGAATCTAGGTTAGGGTTTTAATTAGGGGTTTTCTATTAAGAGTGGTATATATATATATATATATATATATATATATATATATATATATATATATATATATATATATATATATATATATATATATATATATATATATATGTCCGGCGCTCCTAGCGTAAGTGGCAGGAGGGGGGGGGGGGGGGGCTCTCGGCGGGGAGACCCGGGATCGAGCCCCCCCTCCCGCACAAGTCGGCTGGGTGGCGTGGCCACGGGCTTGTGTGAGGATGACCGGACACCCAAAAAAAAAAAAAAAAAAAAAAAAATATATATATATATATATATATATATATATATATATATATATATATATATATATATATATATATATATATTTGTGTGTGTGTGTGTGTGTGTGTGTGTGTGTGTGTGTGTGTGTGTGTGTGTGTGTGTATGTATTTATATTTATATGTATTGTGTATATGTAGAGAGTGGTGGTATTAGTGTCATGAGATGGTGGTGGTGGTGTTTGTGTGAGAGAGTGTGTGGGTGTGCTTGTGTGAGTGTGTGTGAGAGAGTGTGTGTATGTATTTATATATAGATATGTATGTGAATATATATGTAAAGATAGATGGTTAAATAGTTATATATATATATATATATATATATATATATATATATATATATATATATATATATATATATATATATATATAGATATAGGTAGAGATATAGGTAGATATTTATATAGAGAGAGAGAGGAGTAGGAGGAGAAGTAGAAGAGGATGAAGAGAATAAGAGGCACAGCAGCAGCTGCTGTTGGGGGGGATGTGAGCTGCTGCCCCCCCCCCCCCCAAAACAGCATAGCAGTAGCAGCAATCAGTGGCAGCAGCAGCTAGCAGTATGGGCAGCAACAGCAGGTAATCAGCAGCAGTAGCAGCTATGGCACAGCTGCCATAGCCCCCCATAGCCCCCATATAACTCCCCCCCATATACATATGTAGGTATATATAGATACGTATATATATGTGTATATATATGTATATAGATAGATAACTAGAGAGTTAGAAGGAGACTAGAAGAAGAAGTTAGAAAAAGATTTAAGAAGAAGAATTAGAATAGGAAGATGATGAGAGGAAGATTAGGAAGAGAATGAGATTAGAAATTAGAAGAAGATTAGAAAAGGATGGGATAAGGAAAGAATAAGAAGAATTTGAATTAGGAGAAGGAAAAAGAGTTAGAAGGAGAAGAATTAGAAGGGTAAGAATTAGAAGAGGAATGAGAAGTAGAAAATAGGAAATCGATTTAGGCGAGATCGAGTTATAAGGTGAAACGGAGCTCCGAGTATCGGAACGCGATGAAACTTGGCGTAGGCTTAGAATACGTGAATTAGATTTTGCGGGTAGGTTCCCGAGTGGAAATCGGGTCGTAGGGCGCCGGTATCGTGCCGTACCATTGCGTATCTTGAAATATTCAAGATATCGCTAATGGGCCGTAAGATGGACTAGACGTCCACTTTACCTAGGTATTTTGGTTGGTAACGTATGTATAGGTTAGTATCTTACTACCCTAGGGAGATAGGGTCAAAATACCAAGCGTAGGTAGGCTAACTTGATAATTGCCTAAGTTAGAATTTTACCCTTTTTAAAGGGATAAAATAGGATATTGGCCTACGACCAAGATTTGAGTTTCCAAGTCCAAGATGGACTTGGATATAGGTTGTAGAGGTTGGTAATGAGTAGAAATAGCCATTTAGACCTAGTCTTGACCCCGGTTGACCACGGTTGACTTTTTAGACCAAAAGTCAACTATGGGTCAACACTTTACCCAATTTAGTCCCAAATTCCATTAGACTTGGAAAGTTGACCAAAAAGTAACTGTTAGTCACCAGTGACCTAGGATTGACCTAGAGTTGACCAGAGTTGACCCGTTGACCAAAAGTCAACTGTAAGTCAACTTTCGACCTAGTTTGATTCGGATTGACTTCCAATGTCCTCCTATGACCAAGGTTGACCTAACTAGACCTATCTTGACCTAGTATGACTTTGTTAGGCCTAATATGACTTAGATTAACCCTGTATAATCTAGTTTGACCTAGTTTGACCTAGATTGACTTAGTTTGACGTGTCTTGACCTATTTTGACTCAGTATGACTTAATTTCGCTTCCAAACCATTATATTGATATAGTATTCTATCTATAGGTCCTCGAGGCACTAATTTTGGACTCAATCGACTTATCCATCACAGTACAGACGAGTACATTCTCTGATAATATTTCTGTTTTATGATATCGTCTTTGTTTCTAGTTTTAATGTAGATTATCCTTGTTCTCTTGACATATTGTTCACACGGATTGATATTTGTCTGGATCCCGTCATAAGATGTTATTTCTCTTATATATGGTATACACTGGGCAAGTCTTCATTGTTTATTGTTCATTGTATAGATACGATTCCTGTGTAGGCTCGCGACCTCCTCAGAGAATACGTATCATGACGTGTCATGACTGGATCTACTATATTAGTCAGGGATGGGGGTGTTAGCGTAGATATGTGATCAATACCCCACAGTATTGTATTGTATCATCATTGTATAGTGTTAATCATACACTCACGTATGATTAGCCAGGCCAAACATTGTATCAAGTTCTAAGCCGATCACATGTTGAAACTAATACTAAACTCACATAGATATGGTTCCAGATTTTTGTACATGATTTATACTATTTTTCCTGTTCTTACATTCAGATTACAGTCTTGACAAGCCTTACCATGATTCATGTACACATTATTTACTTCGTAGATTCTCTCTATTTACTGCTACATTTTCAATATCGTCTAACTAGAACTGTTATTGAGATTTGTGCTCGTTCTATCCTGACTGGATATGTTGACAAAATTTTACAGATTGTGGCGAGGAGGATTGTCCTACCTACTACGGTTCGGTTGACGTAGTGGGCGTAGACTTGGAGACCTTGGTTCAGCAGGGCTTAGCTCCGTCCGACGAGCCTCTAGCTTAGTTTAGTTAGACTAGACATTTTGGACTGGACCTTGTCTCCAGCTTGCTACTTATGTTATTATATTATATTTTGGATTGTATTAGAGACTTGGACTTAGACTTGTATATTATTTGTATTTGGACTTGACAGGTTATATTTTATAGTCTTGTTGTCTTTATCTTTCAGTCTTTGCTTATCTTAGAATTGTGATTGAGTATTCATATATTATCATTGCTTGTCCTCCGTTCGGAGTTGACCATATTCTCGACAGGTTTTGATATTATATATAAACTGTTGTTAGAGTAGAAAACCTACAGCGTTCCATGCCCTTTTTACGGTGAGGGCTGGGCGTTGTTACGTACACGTACCCTTATAGCGGGTACGGGTCGTGACACGTTTTAGTGGTGGCCCACGCAGGTCCTGAAGTCGTAATTAGTGCGATGTCGTAGCGGCACTCGTCTTAGAGTGTTGACTACGAGCCTGTGTTACATATAGGAGGTAGTAGGCTAAGAGTACTCAATCACAGTAGGATCTTTCCTTGCTTATCTTGCTTACCGTCTTTGATATTAATTTACTGCATTCTAGCTGTCCTCCTTTGATATTGCCTTCATGTGCCATATTGATATCCTTTTTTCAATTTGTCTCCAGGATGGTTATGACTCATTCTCCTGGTGAGGAGCACGGGGAGACGGAGAGGCCTGCTACCTCTGGCGGACAGGCTCCAGTCACTTCCTCTGCAGATGAGACTTCTGTTGGGGCTTTCGGGGGTACTCCTCCAGCGCTCTCGATGACCGTCCCTGGGGTTGCGGGTGCTCTTCCCGCAGTGCCGGGGGCCACGGCGGGAGCTGTCAGGGGCGTTCTTCCTCCTCAGCAGCGGATTCCTCCGCTAGTTGCAGACATACTTCCACCTCCACCTCCTCTGCCTACAGATATGGGGCAGATGCTTATTTTCCTCCAGCAGAAGCTGAAGACTCAGAGAGCCCAGGCCGAGGCTCAGCAGAGGAAGACAGACGCGATGCGTCAGGGCATGGAGGATGCCCATCAGTTGGCCCTTGCAGCCGTGGAGCAGAAGGCTCCGCATCATGGGACGCGACCGAGGTACGGAGATATCCAGAACTTCAAGATGCTCGGGCCCCGTGACTTTAGTGGGACCGAGGGTGTGGTCTATGCAGATGATTGGCTCGAGGATATCGAGCGTCAGATGAGGGCCTCCCGCCTCGCAGACGACCTGAAGCTCGAGGCGGTAGGTTTGCAGTTGCTAGACATTGCACGCACCTGGTTTAGAAATGAGCCAGCCCTAGCTGGAGAGGGCCATACTTGGGCAGAGTTCAAGCTCCTCTTCAAGGAGAAGTTCTTTTCCCCCACGGACAAGATCAACCTGGTGCGGCAGTTCCAGGATCTACAGCAGGACAGTTTATCGGTGGAGGAGTACGCCGTGGAGTTCGGTCGTCTTAGCTTTGACCCGGACGTAAAATGATTAGCCTGTTTTAGACGTAAAGTGGATCAATTTGAATGGAATGATCCATCTCTTTGACTCATTCTTATGAAGCACTTTTTACGCTCCTACAGTGATTGAGACATTTAGGCTTGTTATTGACCATAAGAGACTGATGGCTTGTAGTTAAATTCTCATATATCTAGACAGCCGTAACTATATAGTGAGGTGGATTCCATTTCAATATACGTAGCTGGCTATGTATGCCCCCACTCTCTCCAGTATTCTGGTTCTGGGGCGTGACACCATCTGCTCCTCCCTACTTTCCTTATTCTTATTTGACTCTCTCAGCCACATATGGCTCAAGTATAGAGTCAGAGGAGAAGAAGTGGGCATGAAGAGGAGGGGGAAGCAGCACAGCCGACGGCATGACCTGGAGGAAGTACAGAGGTTTTGCTGGAGGTGTTGGCAATTTTTCCAGGATGGTGTTGAGGAGCAAGTGTAGAGTCGACCGAAGGACCCACAGCTTCCTTTGGCCAACTCTACACTTGCTCCTCAACACCATCCTAGAAAAATTGCCAGCACCTCCAGCAAAACCTCTGTACTTCCTCAAGGTCATACCGCCGGCTGTGCTGGTTCTCCCTCCACTTCCTGCCCACTTCTTCCTCCCGACTCTACACTTGAGCTGGATATCATATGTGGCTGAGAGAGTCAAATAAGAAGAAGGAAAGTAGGGAGGAGCAGATGGGTCCAGAGCCATGGTGGAGGAGAGGAGAAGGCTCCCAAGACTCCCCGAGGTGGATATCATATGTGGCTGAAAATTTATAAACTTCTTATTTTTTTTATAATTTGAGTAAATTTCTTTACCCTATATGAAAATTTTTGTTGTCAGAGAGATGGCTCCCAAGACTTTCCGAGGTGGTACTGCTAGCCGAGGAAGGGGCCGAGACAAGGAACCCTTGGAGGTCGACACGGAGGAAGTTTCCATCGTCAAATAAGAGCCAGTGACTGTTAAGGAGGAGGCGTTACCAAAGGTCGAGGTCAAGGAAGAACCGATGACCATCAGGGAAGAGATTGCTCCCAAGGTTGAAGTTAAGGAGGAGCCACCGTCAGAGAGTAGTAGCATCGGGACCGACCCTCCTGTCCCTACAGAAGACCTCAACCAGATTGAGCCTTCGTATGCAAAGTGGCTGATAGAATGATACATGCCTCAACACAACTATGATCCCTGGCTGTGAGGATTCATCGTCTGACTTGCGATCTTTGCTGAGGCCAAAGTTGATTTTTCTTTTTATTGAATATTGAATATTTGTGTTTAAATATTGAATATTTATGTGTTTTGTGTGAACAATTTGAATGCTTGGGATAGTTGTGTGTTGAAATTGTTTGTGTGTTTTGTATATTGGAATATTTGTGTGTTTTGTATATTTGTGCTTGAGATATTTGTTTTATTGAATATTGAATATTTGTGTTGTGTATATTGGAATTGTTTGAGATTATTTGTGTGTTTGGTATATTAGAATTGTGTATATTGGGAATGTCCAGCTTTATGCTATTTTTTTTTCAAAATATTTCCAGATACCGACGGACTGGCGGCCAATTTTCGACGGTCTATCCGTCGCTAACGGGGGGATTCCCAGTTAGCGATGGATGGGCGACTAAAATCCGACGGATTATCCGTCGCCAAGGTCCTGGAATTATGAAAGATTTCCAGGAGCAGGTCGACAGAATATCCGTCGCTAACCCGCCGCTAATCCGACGAGGTTTGTGACGGATTAGCGACGGATTAGCTACGTATTTTGCGTATCGAAAACCCTCTGATACGCGTTTAACGACGTTTTAGCGACGTATTATCCGTCGCTAATTGTATGAATATATTAAAAATTTAAACTGTCGAAGTTGACGTCGGCTTGCCGTCGCTAAAAGTTTTTATTTTGCCAACGAAAATCCGTCGCTAATTAGTCGCAGAGCGGCGGACTAGCGATGAGCTAGTTTTAGCGACGAGGTTATTCCCGACGGATTTTTTCAGCCCGTATCCGTCGAAAATCCGTCGGTAATGTGAATTACCGACGGATTTTACCGACGGATTTTCGACGGATAGGGCCGTCGCTAAATCGTTGTATTTTAGTAGTGCTTTATATATATATATAAATATATATATATATATATATATATATATATATATATATATATATATATATATATTTATATATATATATAAAGCACTACTAAAATACAATATATATATATATATAATGACCTCTAGCCTAGTGATTAAGAGAGATGCATGCGGCCCGAGTGGTCAGGAGTTCGAATCCCAGTAGGAGTGATTCCAGAAACAATTTACCTGGTTCCATATATATATATATATATATATATATATATATATATATATATATATATATATATATATATATATATATATATATATATATATATATGGAAGCCATCAAGCGTACGAAAATGGACGCGCTTGGTGAGAAGGACTGACGGCAGTGGATGGGATCTACTACTGGGGGCTTCCAACATATCTCGTCTACAATATCACAAGGATAGTCCATGACAAAGTTGCTAATACAGAATTCATATGGGTTAAAGGAGCCTCGCGAAAAATGCAATACTGCAGTATAAAGTAATGATGGGTCGGTTGGTCACCAGAGATCGGTTGCATCGATTTGGTATTAGTATTCCGAGCTATGAGTGTGTGTTATGCAACGAAGAACACGAAAGTATAAAGCACTTGTTCTTTCAATGCACAGTCCACTACAACAAAAAACCCTTTTAATGACGGCTAAAATGCGTCATTAATGACGAACCATGACGCTTTTTTTTCACAGCAACCGTCATGAAAACGGGTGTTATAAATGTTTTTTAAAAGCGTCATAAAATAACCGTCATGAATAGTTTCTATAAAAGCGTTATGAATAGTTAATATATAGTGCACAATTCAGAACAATTTTAAAACGTCATGAATAGATAATATGTATAGGCTCAATGCAGCACATTTATAACACTTTATACTATTCAAATTAGCACATTTATAATGCTCTATACTGCACAGTATATATTATATTCCAAAAACTTAACATTATATATCACCATCTTTATTACATTTCTCAAAATAGAGTACATATCAACATCTTCGTTACATTCTCAAAATAGAATATCCAAATACATATGTATATTTACAACTACCAAAATTGTCCACATCAAAACTTGGCCACATAACCAATAATCATGAAAGATCAACGATAGCCGGAACACCAGTAAAATCCTGAGAAAAAGAGAAGACAACCAAATCAGTCCATATAATTGTTAGGCCTAAAAATCAAATCTAATCATGAAATATCAAAAGAAAGGAGTAAAACAACATATATGAATATATTAATGTGATATGATTAACAACCATAGCTTTGCTTCTGTACTGGAAATTGTTTGGAGGACCAACTTGGATGAATGGACAGTGAGCATGTCAAGAGCAAGCTAAGCACAAATGTTGAACTGGACATAAGCTGTTAATAAATGGCTTTACATAAGAATTTGTGGAGTTACTATAAATACAAGCTGGCCCCACAATTGGAGCTTGCCCAGTGTCTTTCGGGACCTCCAATTTTTGTTCCTACTAGCAGTAGACATTATCACCTCACTTGCTATCAGTGATGTTGGTTTCAAGAACCTTCCAACTCCCCAACATAAATCATAAGACTGGCGATTTCGATATCAAGATAAAGTTGTGTCCTAATTATATTAACAAGTATAAATAGGAAAAACAGTTATGAAAGAGTATTTAATGTATCAATAATACACAGCCTTGGCGAATCAGTAAGTTCACATGCATATGGGGTATGACATGTGCAGCTTCATAATGCGAACAAGTACAAGTTTGATGGAACTAATGGTTAAATGATATTAGAAAGTGTGAAAGATATCCTATTCTTACAAACCAATACATGCATTCTTCATTCTCCATCGAGTAAAAGGGGCTCATATTTCTTTGTTATCCAGACAATCAAAAGAAAACATTTAATGGAAAGATTGTATGCCGCTTTAAATATAATTATTACCTCTTTGTTATACAAGCAATACAAAGAGGGAGACAGTAATTTTGGATTGCTTATGAGGTCTCTCTCTCTCTCTCATAATGAAATTCAAGGCTCTTGTGCAATTTCATATTACTTGAGTATACTCACACAAAGAGGTTACAAAAGCAGAGCATGTTCAGTAACCTCTCTGTGTATGAAACAACACCGACTATTCAAAGTATCTTATAATGTGAATGTCCAACACCACAAGGGGGATGTAGCCTTCGTAAGTGTGAACCTGACTTAGAAATCAACTTACTGAGAGCCAGAATCATCCCAAAGAATCTTGAAAAAAGCATTATAGACAATATACAATGGTTCAGACTTCAGATGAAACTAAGACAAGATTTTCAAGATGTCTTACTTTAGCAGAGGATTTGCTAGAAGATGTCTTGCTTTCTGATTGCCGACGTCTTTCTTTGCTTAAATGCTTCACCAACCTCTTATTCTCCTCGTCCAACAATCTGTTTTCTTCAAACAGTACCTTAACCTTAAGAGGATAGACAAGAAGTAGGATTAGATTGTTTTGAGTAGTAAGATAATAGAAAAAAAGAATAGCAGTATCTAGCTTCTTACCTCTTCTTCAGCTCTAAGAAGGTTGATCCTTAGATTCTCTTTGTCCTTCTTCAAGGACTCGATTTCGGCAGCCAGTTCAGAGATCTAGAGTTTCAGCAAAAATCCGACACAGTAAGAAAATTCATGAATGGACATGCACAAAGAGGAGTGTCTTTCAATTGATATCTACAAGAGCTCAAAGAATGTCAACAGTCATAAAAGTAAGCAAAAACAGAGGCAACGACAAGAACAATCTTTTGCACAGCCATGACTTACTTAGCCTGCACTCCTACCAAACATCACAAAGCGAAAGAGAGATTGGGGGGTCCAAAACTCAGTGTTGATCCTTTGGATGACAGCAAGTGCATGTGATGGGTAGGATTGCGACCGCACGCCCGGACCGGGTTCTTTTTCCTCCTCCTCCTCCTCTTGTGAGGGGACCAGCGGCTGTCGGTCGTTGAGAAGCCGATAGAGCGATGGGGGTGAGGAATTCCTTCCATGTGGTGGTCCAAACATCCAAGAGGAGTTGGGCTCCATAACTGTCCCCATACTAGGTGCAGGCCATACAACCAAATCCTACTGTTTCATTAATGCCATGACATCAATATCCGAGTCACAGTAATAGTGCATAATCTCATTCTCACTTATAACCCAAAATTACAATTACAGTAGATTATATGGCAGTGGTCACAGAATTTAGACCTTTGCAGACTTGCAGTGGAAAAAATAAATCATACATACATGCTGACAACAAAGAGAAATTGCAATACAACAAACAAAACGAATATGAGAAATAAGAGTGCACGAACCTGAAGGGCCATCTCATAGCTCATATGATAATGACTTTTGAGAAGGAGTACTGCATACATACCTGCAGATACATCTAGGAGGTATGTAAATCGATAACAAATAAGAGTAACTTTATATAGGAAAAGGGATATTTAGACTTTGGTCTCGAATAAGTTGTTAAATTCACATATGGGTAAAGAGTCACTCTAGTACACAAAAGAAATGAAATTATAGTAGGTATGGACATCTACCATTGAGGTAGATACATGGATTCTTACAACAACAAGATCCAAATACCAATTAGGTCGATTATGGAGAACCAATTTTAAATTTCACAACTTACTCGAGACCAAAAGTCTAAAAAAATATATAGAAAACTACTTTGATTTGCAGGGAGTTTCAAGAGTCAAACAAAAATAAACAGTAAAATATTCTTCAATGTTCTGAATAAGTTTTCATCTTGGCTTTTCTATTGTGTCTGTTTCGGACAAAAGACCTCCAAGTTAGTAGTATCGTTATTTCACAAATTATTGTATTTAGTGTGGAAAAAAAAACAGATGAGAGTTCTTTTTTCTTCATTTTCCTCCAATAAAAATGCTAGGTTTCAAGGCTGGTTATTGGCAGAAGGAGACACATTTCATGCATGCATTACCTACTACTGTAAATGACAGGGGAATGTGTTAACTACCTGAAATGAGAAGCAGAGTAACCCCTGAAGAAGACTAAACTCTTCTTTGGGTTCACATTTGTATCCACCCATTTTGACCATGTGTTCAGAGCCTTATGGAATGCATCGACAACATTTAACTCATTATAGACTCAGGTGTGCTCAGATTAGCTTGATAAAAAAATCAGCCAGGGTATTAAAGTGTTAAAAGTTGATATTCAGGATATATTAGTGATAATTAACCTAAAATATACCATGATAGAAAGAATTGGAGAATAAAAAATAAGTATAACTGTACCAATATCCACATGTTTAGAAGTTCACTTGTACACACCTAAAGATGAAAGCTTAATTCATGTACCAAATGCTTACATCAGGAACAGAGCTAGCACAAAGCTGCGCATAAGGAAAATCAACTGAGATCCCATTGACATTGAAGCGCATTAAAGGAACCTTGGCACTCTTGACACTGTGAATGTCTGATACTTCTGGTCTGCTTTGAAGCATACTACGCAGGACAATGAAAAAGTCCTCCTGCATAATGTATTAAAAAATTATACAATGAACTCCTCAATTTGAAATGTAGCTAGAAGCTCAAGGAAAGAAACCCACTTCCAAAGTTGCAAAGTAAGGACCAATACATAAAGCATCTATATCAGAGTCCGATCCATAAACCTGAAGATAAAAGGGAAGAAGTTTAGTTTGGAATCCATAAATCACAACTTCTATATCAGTAATAGCAAATCATACTAAGAACTAAAGTAGCAAACAGACAAAGTTGCAATTGTAGAAAAGTATAATTTAATACAATAAACTGATGTAAAATATATCGTAGTTGACTAGTTGGGAAGCATCACAACTGCATCATAAACTAAAAGTTTGTTCTAGGTTCATATTGTAAATTTAATATACAAGCTAGGACTGATAATCTAAGAACAAATTTCAGGTTCATAATGAAGTTTGGTCTAGTTCCAGCTGCTTACTCCAAGACCATATGAACCGTAAGCCAAAATTGTCACAGTTATGCTTGAAATCTGTTCCTTCGGAAGATGGCGTTGCCAAGCAACCTTTCTTACCCATTCCAAGATGATCTGCAAGAAAATAATACATTTATTATAAGACCACGTTTCCTAGCATAATAGGGCAGTACATAACCCAGAGTTACCATTTCAAGTTACCATAACCCAGAGTTACCATTTCAAGTTACCATCACTGTTAGTTAAGGCTCTCCTTATCATAACCCAGAGTTACCATTTCAAGTTACCATCACTGTTAGTTAAGTCTCTCCTTATCATAACCCAGAGTTACCATTTCAAGTAACATGCATATCATTTTCCGTTTTGGAACCCAGAAAAGTGGAACACTTAACATTCAGGAACAATAAATCTAATGATCCTACCACTCCAGGGAAAGAAAAGAAGAAATACTAAGTCCTAAGCTAAACTCCAAACATGTATAGTTGTAATCTGAATTAAATGATACTTGCATAAAAATGCAAAACTGGACTCTCCAAAATTTAGTACAGAAAAGCAACTTTTCCAACACCAACTATCAGAAAAGCAACAGAAGCCATCACCTTCATAACAGCATCATCATCTAGGTCTTCGAGGTCGTTAGGGGTCTTGTGGTCGATCCATTCCTTGGAGTTAGGGCGGAGGTCGGGGTCATCCAAAGGGACGAAGGCCGAGGGATTGAAGGCGACGAGTTGATCGAGTCCCCACCTTCTCGGTTCACACGACACCTGACATGGCCGAACTTTTGGGGGAATAGTAGCAAAAACCCTAAAAATTGGAATAAAGAGAGAGAGAGAGAGAGAGAGAGTTTACCAAGCGGTGCGACTCATCGTCGAGCCAGAGAGGAGCCACAGAGCTCGAGATGAGAGAGAGGGGAGGGAAAATGGTTTGCGAAATGAAAAAATTAGTGGTGCAGCGACCGGAAGGAGTCGAAGTAGTGGTGCAGCGACCGGAAGGTCGGCAGGATGGTTGCTCCCGGCTCGTCGGCATCGAGGAGGAGGCGTTTGTTGAGCAGGTCGTGGTGCGAACCCTAATTCTGAGCATGGGAGCGGAGGAAGAGGAAGAGGAGGAGGAGAGGGGAAATGGAAGGAAAAGAACTCTTAACATTAATAAGTTTATAAAATATTACAAGTTTGCCACCGCTCTAAAATATTAATAACGCTTTGTTTTATAAACGTTATAAAAAGCCCAGAATTAGCCCAAACCGTCATAGAAAAAAGGTATTTTTCAACTTAATAACGCTTATGTATCAGCCGTCATTAAAACTCCTTGCCGAGCGTCATTAAAAGGGTTTTTTGTTGTAGTGGTCTCATGGAGAATTTGGATGATGCAGAGCCAGAAACTGAAGATCTCAAATGGACACATGAGGAGTATCGTAGAAGTTATTGAAAACATCCAGAAGCTTCACAAGCAAGGCAGTTTATGGTTCAAGGAGGCTAGAATCAGATTAACTTCGACTGTATGGCATATATGGAAAGAGCGCAACAGGCGTATATTTGAGAACATGATCACGTCTGAGATTGGTGCTATGCACAACATAGATAATGATGTCAAAATGTTGATTGGAAATTAATACTCTATCTGTATCTGTACTCTTTCCTTATTATCAATGGAATTACCTTCTTCCAATATATATATATATATATATATATATATATATATATATATATATATATATATATATATATATATATATATATGGATTTATTTTAAATTTGAGGTTCTCTTAAATTTCTGCATCCGTCCATGTATCCTATACGCGTCGAAATGATGACCGGCTCTGAAACCAAGCCGGGTTCATGACTAGGTCAAATTATTCCACAACCATGCATACACAAGAACCACATGTCGAGAGGGCACCTTCGTTAATGGTGGGCTCTAGCCTCTAGATGTAGTCAGAAAATATGCAAGCAATTTCAAGTCAGGATCCTGATCGAGGTGAAAGGTTTCAAAAGTAATGGACAATCTTTCCTTGATTAGATCTCACGATCTAGACGCCGTTGGAGACACCCACATACATATATGATCGATGTTCTAAGTCTAAAGTGAACGAATATTTTGTGATGGCTAGCTGAAGATCATGGTCTGCTTGACTGACGAAGACATCTGACATATGTTTGATTACAACAAATATGTATGTGCCGACATCGATCGCTATTCATTTCTACTTCCTCGCTTGTCGGATGTAAGTGCTGCATATGTAGACTGAGCTTCTCTACGAAACTTTTTCTGGTGTTTCGGTAGTATTATTATGTGATAGACTAGTTCGATGTGTCGAACACTCAATTATATGAATGTAAGAAGACTTATTAAAATTTGGACAACACGTACGGATAGATAAGTTAGTTATCTTGATGGAGTCCTTATTTTGATTGTCCGACACTCCTGCCATCTTGTGTGCTCTATGCATTAATTAGTGGAGGATGGTTATAAGGATCTGTTTAGTAACAAAATAAAAGGCAGGGATTTTCACTTCTTCCTGAAAGTTGAACCAAATCCACAAAATCTCTTATTAGGCTCATAAGAATTAAGGGGACATGATTTTCTTCTGCAGTTTCTGTCTCCTTTGAAAATTCTCCAAATCCATGATTTTCACGTCCTCTCAAAAAAAGAGAATGTGGGTAGGAATTGACGGCCAGCAGGAGCCATCCGACCAGCGGCCAACGGGAGCCACTCGATATGGGGTCAACTGGAGCCACCCGAGCTCTATTGCCGAGCTCCATGGCCACACCACCACCATCATCGTACCGAGCTCCAAGCTCCATGGTCGCACCACCACCCAACGGGGGAGGCATGAGAAAGAGAGAGTTGATTTGGAATAGGAAAGGAGAGGCAGGAAGAGAGAGAGAGAGAGAGAGAGAGAGAGAGAGAGAGAGAGAGTTGATTTGGAATGGAGAAGGAGAAAAGAGAGAGAAATCAATAGAAGAAAATCAGATCAAGTAAAAATAATAAATAGTAGTTAATATTATTATTATTATTATTATTAAAAACTAATTATATTTGACAAATAATTAATTACTTTGTTATTTCATTTTTTAAATATTTAATTTTTTAGTTTTCACTTTTTCACTTTCCTATCCAAATCAAACACATTTGTCGCCTATTAAGAGTACGAGAAAGTGCATGAATTTTTTAACACTTTTCTTTCTTGAAATTATAATTCCAAATTTTTTCACACTTACTGTTTACCAAATAGACACTAAGAAAAGGTGCTTATGTAAGTCAGATTTTCAGCTTGTTGATGTTTGGTAAACTTGCTTGTTGATAGATGTCGATGTACTTTACAAAGTTGATCAATTTCTTGTCCATATAGCCATTTTTGTGGGCTGAGGTCCATCCATTTTTGTTGAATGGGCTCGGAGTGAACATTAAATTCACATGTAGCCCATTGCTGAATTTTTTTTCTTCTTCTGATTTTCATTTATTTTTTATTTTTTTCCATACGAGTTAGTCTACTCAAGTTCGTCTGAATTCGAATTTCTGCTTCCGCCTTGCCTTTGTTAATGAAGGAGATGGACATGGAGCTGAAAATTCAATAAGTAGTCTCAAGTTTCATAAAAGTTTAAGATACGGTCTGACACGACGCTTGCAGGACTCCGATTTTCGAGTAATGATGGGCTTGAAAAATTGTTCATTTGTAAGCTTGATACTAATTCTTCATGTTTATGTGTAGGAATGTTGGATATGTCTTGCAAAGTATGGAGGAGACAGAGAAGAAGTGAGGCAGTTACCATGTTCGCATATCCTGCTGTCCATTGTGCAAAGTGAAGCAAAATATTAACATTTTTCTACTACTTTTTTTTGAAAGGACTTTATTACATATATTGGTTTGAATGTAACTATACATATGACCTTTTGGATGTAAATAATACAAATGATAATTTCTAACAATAGAGAAATCGATGGAGAGGGTGATCCAATGATAGCATTGGTAAGGAGCAGGGCCGGTCCTGGGATAAACCAGTTAAGACTTTGGGTTTGGACAATTCTCCTCTGCTTGGATAAATTCTAGGCTCAGCATAATCCCGGTAAAGGTCGGAATTGCAGATGACCCTCATGGATCGACCTATAATAAAGATGGACAACTAAAACTAGTTCTGGATAGGACAATCCAACCTCGTGGGCGGTCCTGGTAAGGAGAGGAAGAATGGAAGTAGGTTCGAAAACTAGGAAGGAGTGGCACTTGACTCCATTGTGCCATAATTTAGTTTCGTGCTCAGAACATGACCATACCAACATGTACGCGAGAACTAACTACCCAAACTTAATTGTTGGAAGCGCAATGAACTCAACAATTCACAAAAACCACTAGAATTCAAACATTATAGTATATCCACTCTCGAATAAGAAATAAGCAGATTCGTTTTTTATAGGTGTCATTTTTGTCGGCTTGGCAAATGTCAAAGGCGATTCAGACCTGCGTCTTCCGTGTCGAGGCTTCCGTTGCTACCACTAGACCACAACCCACGGAAAAAAAAAAATCGATGTTAAGAAAATAATTGATGTCAAGAGAAATGTTAGCAACCTTCTCCACTCCACCTAAGAGACTACTAAATAGTATTAGGAGACTTGGAGCAAGAAATTTCCACATTTATTTGCCAATAATGTCAAGGGATTTAGTAGATTTATAATATTGTTATACTATATAATAAGGTTTTTTTAGGTCATGCGGACATCTCTAGATTTCTAATATTTTCCTAAGTAATATATTTTCGAAGATCAAGATTATATAACTTAGGATTGCCAACAATTCTGTAGGAATCATAAAAATAACTAATTTAGGATGGTTAGATTTCTGACAATCCTTTATTGTCTCGAATTCGATTGTCACTCGAAACCAATGTTCGAAATAAATTAGTTTCCAACATAAAATAATTAAAAACTAAATAAAATTAAAAAAAACCTAAAAATTGGTGTGTTTAATTTTATTTGGAAAAATCTGAAAAAAATATAGTTTGAAATGAAAAGATAAAGTGGAAGATTTATCTTGTTTTTGAAGGAGTCTTGGATTGTGTCATATTCAAGAGGAAGATATTCTAAGAGAAGGAGAAAATATGAGTTTGGGTGTTTAAAATTAAATAGTGTGATACCTCATAACAAATGGTGTGATGCCCCCTAACCCTTTTACAATAGATAAAGTGCTGCCCCTTGTCACTTTTGGTGGTGCCCCTTGTAATTTTCCTGTAACAGTTGCCTTAAAAGTAGATGTGATGACACATAGGGATGAGCATTTGGTTCTTCTGTTTCAACCGAATCGAACAGTACTCAAAAACAAATGAAAGGGTTTATTTAATAGGGTTATTTTGTATAAGGGTACCAAGTTTATGGCCAAATTAGGCTTTGGGTACTCAGTTTGTCCATTAGTGGTTTTGGGTACTATACCGTCAGTTGACTGCGTTGACCGTTTCTAATTTTCTTTTTCTTTTGTTTGCAAATATTTTTTAGGAAAAGTAACAACGTTTGACTCTGTTAGGCACGTCGTTTGATGATGTTAGGCAAGTTATTTGCAAAAAAAAATTTCAAATAACCGATGCATAGCATTTGCGTATCCAAAAAAATATTATTAAAAATAAATGAAAACGCAAGTAGCATTTGTGTTTTCAATTTTTTTTATGTGGCGTAGAACTCTTTCTTGAAAATAAAAAAAATGAAAATAAAAAGGTGAAAACGCAAAAACTTTGCATCGGTTTAATTTTAAAAATAAAGACTAATTTTAAATAGAGATAGATAATGTCACGACCCGATCCCAAATTATTGGATCGAATCGGATCATGTCCAGCCTGCACCGTTGTGAGACGGCGGCAGTAAGCTGTTCTATATGCAGGTATTCACAACAACATCTATATATTTGTCACAACTCGAATATACGAAAATTTTAAAACTTTTATTCAACATTTGAAAAGTACAACTGGAAATGAAAGAACTGAAATAAAGTGCTGAAATCAAAATTAACAAAACTCCAAAACAATAAACTAGAAAAACTGGAAATGACTAGCTAAGCGGTCGGCTCGTCGACCTCAGGTCCTGCGTCCTCCAAGGGGGACTCCGGCAACACCACAGGGTACAAAACCGGGTCATAGTAGCTATTGTACAATAGCTCAGCATCCTCAAGTCACCTAAAAATGTGGTCTCCAGTCAGGAGAGCAAGTACGAATATGTATCTCATATTTCAAGTAATAATAGAAAAGTGCAGGCTAAACAGTTGAAACAATATTTTCCAGCAATTTAACAATTAAAAATAATATGATTTGAATGTGTAATCGTCTATGACCGGCTTGGGTTATACAATAGCGTCCTAGCGACGCGATACGACTTATCCCCGTGTGTAAGAGGGATAAGCTCGCACAATATGCAATATAAGGGGTATTGGCCATAAACGTTACACTATTCCCCAATCCCCACAATCAATATCAATCAATATCTGAAACCTAGGAGAGGGTTCCGTGTAGCAATGTGGTTTAAACATACAGCTTGACAATTACTAAATAAAATACAAGAAAACATAACCGTAACTTGCCTCTGTTAATTGACTGGATCGAGAATGCCGGTACCGAGGAGGAAGTCAAGTTCGTCTTCGAGATCCTACAGTTGAGAACCTTGGCTTAGAACCATAATAAAACCATTCTAGGTGTGCTAGTTACAATCTCTAGAAGTAGACCCTAGTCAGGTTTTAAGTTATTAATAATCTACCGAAAATCTAGCGTCGCAATCTACGTTCGTTATTATTTTAATTAAATAAGTCGGTTATTGATTAATTGGAAAAAATGGCAATTACCGGTTAATTTGGCAAAACTTTGTATTTTAAATATATATATATATATATATATATATATATATATATATATATATATATATATATATATATATATATATATATATATATATATATATATATATATATATATATATAACTAGGCTTTTTCTTTTAAATGAGAAAACATGTGAATTACTAGATTATTAATTATGAGAAAACTTATTAATTTTTCTTTATGAAATAAATATCCATTTTATATTCTACGCGCTAAATGGCAAAAACGACATTTCCAGAAAAATAATAAAAGCTACGCTACACAATACAGGGTCATATAGAAAAAAAGAAAAACTGGACTTATGCCCTTTATAATTATTTACATAAATTAATTAATTCCTAAGGCGAGCTCTGAGTGCCGTGAACGGTCCAAACAGTAGGCCGAGGCCCTGCACCATAAATACTAAGAGCAGTACCAGTTCTAAAAAAATAATAATAAATTAGAGATAATTATTAAAAAATGCGTCTCAGACATGGTCATGCAATCTCATGTTGCTGGCTAACGCCTCAACGTACAGGAAATCCTGTAGCATTTGCGTTTCGCCGAGGCTCATTCGACCGATACGGTCGTTACCTAACGGGGATACGAAAACTCACAAAATTCCATTTAAAGCCGACAAAACCATTTTATAAATCGTTTGCAAAGACCGGATTTGAAAATAGAATTTTATTTACCAATATACTAAATTTAATTAAATACTTTTATTTTGAAAACTTTTCCAAAAATTTCGGCAGCACCTCCTTTGTAACTGGGACAACCCAATCCTGGGAGAATGCCAACATCAACACAATAAAAATATCCCAAACCAGGGATAACCCACAACACAATATTCCAAACCAGGAATAACCACCACAATCCAATATTTCCAGTCCAGAAAATATAGCACAAAAATATGTAAATATCAAAATAGGAATTCGTCGCTACGTAGCGAATACCGCGTATCACCAAAGCTACGTAAAAGAATACCGAATCCCGAAACGGGATCGGGACCGCGTCATCACAGACTATTCTAACGGGGAGGGACACGGGGATACGGAATTTATACCTCGGGTTGCTCGGCTAGAGCTCTCAGATGATAATGAAGAGAAGAAATAAAATCCACGGTCAGCAGAAGCTCTCGGAACAGCGTCCGAACAGCAGCAACCTCGCGGGTCAGGGAGCGACGGGGCCGCGGGAAGCACGGACCACGGAATAGCAGGTCGGGAACCACGGAACAGCGCTGGACAGCGCTGTTGGAACGGGATCGCGGGAGGCGCACGGAGACCGGGGCGGTCGCGCGGGAATGGGATCGCGGCGATGGGCGCGCGCGGGCTGGGCGGTCGGCTTAGCTAGTCCTGTTAAGTACTTCAAAAGGACCAATATACCTGGGTGTCACGTTCGAGACTTGGGGGTAGAGCCACCCGATAAGCCACTTCTCCAATCCTGTTAAGT
Source organism: Iris pallida (assembly GCA_029216955.1). Taxonomy (NCBI): domain Eukaryota; kingdom Viridiplantae; phylum Streptophyta; class Magnoliopsida; order Asparagales; family Iridaceae; genus Iris; species Iris pallida. Next base: position 6,908,849 of record JANAVB010031819.1, read on the forward strand.
ACTTCAAAAGGACCAATATACCTGGGTGTCACGCTCCAGAATCAGAATACTGGAGAGCGGGGGCGTACATAGCCAGCTACGTATATTGAAATGGAATCCATCTCGCTATACGGTCACGGCTGTCTAGATATGAGGGTTTACTACAAGCCAACGGTCTCTTAAGGTCAAGCCTATTGTCTCAATCTCAAGCAAGTAATATAGTTACAAGATGTTAGACCTCCAAATATACAATAAAAGGCGTCCCAAATATTACATATTGGATGATCATGAAGCTAGTCGTACAAAATGTCAAGACTAGCAAGAGTTCGGTCATACATGATCAACCCTAGGATTTGTTAATCATGTTACAGCCCGTAGGCAGACAATAAGTTATTACATCGAGCTAACAGGTGCTCGTCGGCTAAACGCCTCAAAAGAATAATTTTACAATGAAGTGAGTGAAACAAAATGGAAAACCCACTCGTAGCCTGGGTTCCTTCTAGTCGCCACCATCGGGCTGGAGGTTCGGTAGATCCTCGGGTGCTGCTCCGAAATCTGGCCACACAAAACCAACTGGGTCAAACCTCAGAAAGAGCAAGTGCCACAAAGGAGGCCACAAAATAAGAACAAAAGCCAGCATATCAGAACATAAGAAAATGGAAGAAAAGTACAAGTAATAAAGAGTACAACAGGACAATAAACGACTAGGGACATGGAACCATTCCGGGAGCCAGATTACAACCCGTAAACCAAACAAGGACCGGGGTTGTAACCCTTCGCCTGAATAGCACTTGTCTCTACCCATTTATTGTTAAGATAAGTAAAACAATCATGTTCAGGGGTACCAGGTACAGGGACTTAGACGAGACTTAGACCAGGCTGGACACCATCCATTCACAAGCGGCCAAGCAAATACTACGGCTTACTACTTAACTAACTAGGGTTATCACAAGCCTAATTACTAACAAGATACAAATGAGAAATTCCCAGTCCCAAGCCCTGCAGACTATCTAGTTATCCTTCCGTGGGTTGAGAGTATGGTTGGGTACATCGCCCAGGAGATGATATACCCTTAGGGGACTTAGAGGGTACAACACATGACAGTGTGCTAGAAATGTGCCCTACTCGTTGGCAGGCTACAAGTCCATTTAAAGTGCCCAGATAACGAGATCGTCTGTGACTGGAAATTCTCCATGAACTATAGTGTGATCTAGTAATTAGCCTAATCCATATTCAGAGTAAATCCCTGACTGTGGTAACCAGGGAGTCACGTCCTAGACATGATACAAGACAAGACAAGTGGATTGCACGAAGCAACAAGAATGAACACCCACGGAGTTAGAGTTGGTTATACGAGTCAAGTAGCTATCATAATAGCATCAAGTCAAGTCAAGTTACAAGTTACAAGTTTACAAGTTACAAGTCAGGAGTGTGCCGCCACGGGCCACTATCAAGTTATCCAGTATCAAGATTAATCATGAATTACAGGTTAAAAGTTAAGGGCGTACCCCATCGGGTCACTATCAAGAAGATCAGAAAGTACTAGAATCATACTTCACAGAAATCACAAAATATATCGTACTAGTCATAAGCAAAACACCAAAAACCGTGCCAGGTCGTGTTGGGTCGAGACAGACGTGTTGTGTGGAACAAGATCTCAAAACTCCAACCCATAAAAGAGAAGCCAAGTCCAAGGAATAAAATCCAAACCATCATGGGCAAATAGGTTGCGCTGGGGTTAGATTGCGCTAGGGTCGAGCTGCGCTAGGGTGAGTTGCGCAGAGCTGCGCATGAGTTAAACTGCGCATGAGTTGAACTGCGCAGGAAATGAACTGCGCAGGAGATGAACTGCGCACGAGTTGAACTGCGCACGAGTTGAACTGCGCATGAGTTAAACTGCGCAGGAGATGAACTGCGTACGAGTTGAACTGCGCACGAGTTGAACTGCGCAGGAGATGAACTGCGTACGAGTTGAACTGCGCACGAGTTGAACTGCGCACAGTTGAACTGCGCACGAGTTGAACTGCGCACGAGTTGAACTGCGCATGGCCTTGCGCTAAAGAGCGCTGGCCGAGGGTCATCTTCTCCATCAGGCCGAAGGAAAACTCCAAGAACTTCAAATTTTCCAATCTTCATAACTTAGCCAAAACAAAACCAAATTTGGATTTTCAAAGTTCTAACTTGTGTAAAATTGAATTCTCTTCCACATGGAAACCTCAAAACAAGAAAAATCTAAGTTTAATAGATCAAAACCAAGAAAATTCAAAAATGGTTAAAACTTAGATCTAGAAAAATGGAAGCTCCAAATCACAAAATGCTCTAATGTTGTTCACCATGGCCTAATCTAGCTAATGGACAAATAAAATGGGGTCCTTATGTGGTGGCAAGGTGCACTTGCCTATGGTGTTGGTGGAGGAAGGAAGAAGAAGATGAAGAAAAATTAATGGAAGTTATGAGGAGAGAGAAAGTTAGGTGGGGTTTTAATGAGGGATGATATATTGTGTTGAGGGTGGAGGTTTAGCTAAGGGTGTTCCAATGCATACTAAACCAAACCAAACCAATTCCTTCTCCACAAAATAAAACCAAGCCAGGTCCAAAATCCGTTTTACGAGAAAATCAAAATCCGCAAGTTAAGCTAGGGGTGGGCATACGGTTCTAGGACCCGCGGTTCCGACCCGGCCCGAACCGTAAAATGTCTAAACAAGCCGGTTCCTAAATTTTGAAATTTAAACGGGGCGGGCTAGGGCGGGTCGTGTGACATTAACGGGTCGGGGCGGGTCCTATTTTCAAAATAAACGGGGCCCCGGCCCGACCCGTTTCTAGGAGTATATATTTTTTTATATCAATTTTTAGCATTTTTTTGTTATTATAGTCTATACATAATATAATATCTTATTGTTTACTAAACAAATTCTAGAAGTTTGGGAAGACATTAGACTTGTTTTGTTCTTATAGATAATATAACATATGTAAATGTTTACTATTATAGAATTTTTTTTTAAACTTTTTTTTGGACTCGTTTGGACCCGCGGGTCGACCCGTTTCGGACCCGTTTCAAACGGGTCGGGTCCGGCCCGGGTCTAATATTTTTTGGACCCGTTCCGCCCCGCCCCGCCAAGTAACGGGTCCGGTCCGGGTCCAACAAATTTGGGCCCGGCCCGACCCGTGCCCACCCCTAAGTTAAGCCAAAACACAATTACAGGCCATAATCTGTAAAAATAAAATACAGGTTCGAAATACATATACGCCTAATCAAAATACGTATTCCGAAATACGGACGTTACAACTCTACCCACCTTAAAAGAATTCCGTCCTCGGAATTTAAATCAAGATGCTTAGAGATGTAAGAGCCCGCTATACTATTCACAAATAAGCTACACTAAGCAAACAATCAAACAATCACGCATGCAAACAAGGGACGGAAAGCATAAGGCATAAGGAAGACATTATACCTTACGAGTCAAACAAGTCGGAATATCGCGATCGGATGTCGTCCTCACGCTCCCACGTTGACTCACCTAGAGAGTGATGACCCCAAGCAACACGGACTAGCTAATAGTCTTGTTCTTGAGTATCTTTTCTCTCCGGTCCAATATAGACACGGGCCTCTCCTCATATGAAAGGTTGGTACCAATAACCAATTCCGAATGGTCCAGGATATGGTTCGGATCCGGAATGTATCGTCGTAATTGGGACACATGGAATACATCATGTACCTCTCTTAGCGACGGCGGAAGAGCGAGACGATAGGATACATCTCCTACTCGCTCCAGGATATCAAACGACCCTATATACCTAGGACTAAGCTTTCCCCGTACGCCAAAGCGAATGATGCCGCGGTTAGGCGAGATCCTAAGGAATACATGGTCGCCGATAGCAAACTCTAAGGGACGCCGATGGGCATCGGCCCAATGCCACTGGCGATCTTGGGCCACTCGAAGGCGATCTCTGATCCCTCTGACCACTTCAACTGTCTGGGCAATCATTTCTGGACCGAGCATCTGCCTCTCTCCGTTGTCGTCCTATGCTAGCGGATATCTGCACTTCCTGCCATACAGTGCCTCGAACGGGGCCATCTGAATACTGGCATGGAAACTATTGTTGTACGAGAATTCTACCAGGTACAGGTGATCCTCCCATGAACCACCGAAGTCAAGGGTATAAGATCTCAACATATTTTCAAGAGTCTGGATTGTGCGTTCCGACTGGCCATCTGTCTGCGGATAATAAGCTGAGCTAAATTGAAGGTGAGTTCCCAAACTCTCTTGCAGGCTACGCCAAAAGTGTTATGTGAATCTTGAATCCCTGTCCGAGGTGATACTGACCGGCACCCCATGAAGCCTGACAATCTGCCTGAGGTACATCTCTGCCAACTGGGCCATAGACTGACCAACTCTGAATGGGAGAAAATGAGCCACCTTCGTGAGCCTGTCAACTATAACCCAAATAGCATCTCTACCAGCTGGGGATCTAGGCAATCCAGTCACAAAATCCATGGTCACATGCTCCCACTTCCATTCTGGAATCGGCAAGGGCTGAAGAAGTCCAGCGGGCCTCTGATGTTCAGCTTTAACCTGCTGGCAAACCAAATACCGAGAGACAAATCGGGCTATCTCCCTCTTCATGCCATTCCACCAGAAATGCTGACGAATATCACGGTACATCTTCGTGCCACCGGGATGAATAGAATACTGTGAACTGTGAGCTTCTGCTATGACCTCCTGTCTGATATCTCCACTGGGTACACAAAGACGAGTGCCGTGTCAAAGTGTATCATCTTTATGGATACATAACTCTGGCCTTCTTCCTGTCTCACACTCTGCTCTGAGTCGCTGAAGCTTGGAATCTGCTGACTGTGCTCTCCGGATCCTCTCAACTATGCTGGACTGAACCTGTAGACTGGCCATCAACGCCATGTTGGTAGGAAGAACCACTTCAATTTCCATCTTCTGAAGATCTGCCAATTATTCTGGTTGTGCCGTCAGGAAATAAACTCCGGCTCTCCTGCTCAACGCATCTGCTACAACGCTGGCCTTCCCTGGATGATACTACAAATCCACATCGTAGTCCACCAGTAGCTCGAGCCATCTTCTCTGTCGCATATTAAGGTCCTTCTGAGTGAAAACATACTTCAGGCTCTTGTGATCAGTAAATATCTCCACTCTGTCTCCATACAAGTAGTGCCTCCACAACTTAAGTGCAAATACTACTGCTGCCAGCTCCAAGTCGTGGGTCGGGTAATTCCTCTCATGATCACGAAGTTGTCGCGACGCATAAGCTATTACCTTCCCATGCTGCATCAAGATACACCCCAATCCTCTACCTGAAGCGTCGCAATAAACTGTGAATCCTCCGGTCCCATCTGGAAGTGTGAGAATGGGAGCCGTTATCAAACCTCGCTTCAACTTCTCAAATAATTCCTGACACTCTGCTATCCAAGCAAACTGTACATCCTTGCGGGTCAACTGGGTCATCGGCGCTGAAATCCTCGCAAAATCTGAAACGAATCGCCGGTAGTAGCCGGCCAATCCAAGGAAGTTGCGAACCTCTGTCACTGAACTAGGTACTGGCCATGTCTCGATAGCCACAATCTTCTGGGGATCCACTTCTACTCCTCCTCGAGTAATAATGTGACCCAAGTACAAAATGCGATCGAGCCAGAACTCGCATTTACTGAACTTGGCGTACAACTGATGCTCTCTAAGCGTCTGAAGGACGATTCTGAGATGCTGCTCATGCTCTGTTTCGCTCTTGCTGTAGACCAGGATATCATCTAGGAACACGATCACGAACTGATCCAAGTAAGGCATGAAAATGTGATTCATGAGGTCCATGAATACGGCTGGCGCATTGGTTGCTCCAAAGGGCATAACAAGAAACTCCCAATGCCCATACCTAGATCGGAAAGCTGTCTTCGGGATATCCTGCTCTCTGACTCTGATCTGGTGGTATCCTGACCGCAAGTCTATCTTTGAGAACACTGAAGCCCCTTTGAGCTGATCAAACAAGTCATCTATCCTCGGGAGAGGGTATCTGTTCTTGATTGTCACTGAGTTCAAGGTACGATAATCTACACATAACCTGGATGTACCATCCTTCTTTTTCACAAGAAGCATCGGGGCTCCCCAAGGCGATCCACTTGCACGAATGAATCCCTTGGTCCTGAGTTCTTCAATCATCTTGTACAAAATCTCCAACTCTGAAGGCACCATCCTGTAGACTCGCTCTGATACTGGTACTGTCCCGGGGATCAAGTCTATAGTGAACTCGATCTCCCGCTCTGGCGGCATCCCTGGAAGTTCCTCTGGGAAGACATCTGGAAACTCTTCAACTATCTGGGGTAACGGTACCGCTGCTACTGCCATCCGCAATACTGGAGAAGATGGCTCCACTGCGCCTCTAGAAAATGAAAACTCTGGCTCGCCTGGAATACTAAAGACAACCCTGCCAACATGGCAGTCTATCCTAGCATACTGGTTCCTCAACCAATCCATGCCTAAGACTACATCATAGTCTACCATAGGGAACTCTATAAATCTAGCGGGGAACTCTCTACCGCTAACTACGATTCGACACAAGGAAAACACTCGATCTACTCCCATAAGACCATTACCAGTAAGTATATTGAGCCTCACTGATAATGACTCGGGCTCCAATCCTATCCGTGTCGCGAATCGTGCATACATGAATGAATACGATGCACCAGAATCAAATAATACCGATGCTGGAAAGGAGTTGACGAGAATAGTACCTGCCACTACCTCACCTGGTGCAACTTCTTCTTCCATAGTCATCATCATAGCCTGACCTTGTCCTCTGGCTACGGGTCCCTTCTGCTGGAAACCTCTATGCCTGCTCTGCACTTGGGCTTGGGTATACTGCTGCTGGTTCTGCTGATGAAATGCCTGGGCCTGAGGCAACAATGACCTCGGGTACTGCTTCTGCTGCATAGGTGCTGGTCCCCTAACCGATGGACTGGTTAGGTTAGAAGAGGACGAACTACCCCTATTCGGGCAGGCTCCTATCTTATGATCTGCCGCTCCACAAGCCAGGCACAATCCCTGCGCCCTGCGACAATCTGCCACCACATACCCTGGCTTTCCGCAATGAGAACATCCCATCGCGGAAGTCTGCTTCTGCTGCTGCGGGTACGTCGGGGTTGAATGTTGAACCGGCGTTACTGAGGCCGCCCGCCTTGGAGTTCCAATAGTCAAACCCCTTGCTGCCGGGACTGGAGCTGATGATTGGTGCATCTGATTGTGGGACCGTTTCCTACCTCCGGTCCTATCCACGATCCTCTGGGAGGTGTACTCGTGCCTCCTAGCTGTCCTTAATACTGCATCGAACGTCTGGTGCTCGAACTGCTCAACTGCCAATAAGATCTCCAAATGCAGTCCCTGCTGGAACCGCTGGGCCCTATCAAACTCGGTCGTCACCAAGGGGGGGCAAACCTACTGAGTCTAGAAAACTCAGATGCATAACCATCGACCGTTCTGCCTCCTTGCTTCAAGTTGGTAAACCTCGTCTGCAGGTCGTACCGAGCTACAGCATCAAAATACTTCATCTGGAATCTTTCTCTAAACACCGCCCAAGCAACTGGCATCGCTAATCCCACGGCCTATGCCGCCCACCAACTGCGAGCCAAGTCCAGCAACTGTAGGCGTACCACCGCCACCTTCTCATTCTCAGGTGTCCTAGCTGCTTCCAGAATCACCTCGGTATCCTGAAGCCAAGCGTCCGCGGCAATCGCATCTTCGCTGCCGTCGAAGAATGGAGGGTTCAAGCGTTTGAAGCTGTTGGCCACGCTGTTCCCTGTATGACCGCCTCTGGTCAAAGAATCTGCCACTGCCTGGTGCAAGACGTCTCCTCTACGATCCTGGAAAGCTATCAAGGTCCTGATGAGACCTACCAAGGTGCCATCGTCAGGCTCTGCAGGCTAGACGGGCCGAATTAGGGGCTCTCCTCCAGTAGGCACAACTCTGGAGGCTACTCCGGAATGCTGGGCTTGATCTCCGGGTTGCGGGTGGTCCACGGGAGTTGCTCCACCTTGCTGATCGGCAGGTCCAGGAACAATGTCGCTGGAGAAAATGACATAGGAAACAATAAGAGAGGACCAGGACAGATCAACGATACAAGCATGTGATCAGGTCAAGATTCCCAAGGATTTAAAGATATGAGCAGAGATCAAGGACGAATACTGATTGAGACATCTATTAGGTAAACCCTCACATTCTTGAATGCCAAGACCTGCATGGGCCACCACTTAAACCATGTCACGCCCCAGAACCAGAATACTGGAGAGCGGGAGCGTACATAGCCAGCTACGTATATTGAAATGGAATCCATCTCGCTATACGGTCACGACTGTCTAGATATGAGGGTTTACTACAAGCCAACGGTCTCTTAAGGTCAAGCCTATTGTCTCAATCTCAAGCAAGTAATATAGTTACAAGATGTTAGACCTCCAAATATACAATAAAAGGCGTCCCAAATATTACATATTGGATGATCATGAAGCTAGTCGTACAAATATCAAGACTAGCAAGAGTTCGGTCATACATGATCAACCCTAGGATTTGTTAATCATGTTACAGCCCGTAGGCAGACAGTAAGTAATTGCATCAAGCTAACATGTGCTCGTCGGCTAAACGCCTCAAAAGAATAATTTTACAATGAAGTGAGTGAAACAAAATGGAAAACCTACTCGTAGCCCGGGTTCCATCTAGTCGCCACCATCGGGCTGGAGGTTCGGTAGATCCTCGGGTGCTGCTCCAAAATTTGGCCACACAAAACCAGCTGGGTCAAACCCCAGAAAAAGCAAGTGCCACAAAGGAGGCCACGAAATAAGAACAAAAGCCAGCATATCAGAACATAAAAAAATGGAAGAAAAGTACAAGTAATAAAGAGTACAACAGGACAATAAACGACTAAGGACATGGAACCATTCCGGGAGCCAGATTACAACCCGTAAACCAAACAAGGACCGGGGTTGTAACCCTTCGCCTGAATAGCACTTGTCTCTACCCATTTATTGTTAAGATAAGTAAAACAATCATGTTCAGGGGTACCAGGTACAGGGACTTAGACGAGACTTAGACCAGGCTGGACACCATCCATTCACAAGCGGCCAAGCAAATACTACGGCTTACTACTTAACTAACTAGGGTTATCACAAGCCTAATTACTAAAAAGATGCAAATGAGAAATTCCCAGTCCCAAGCCCTGCAGACTATCTAGTTATCCTTCCACGGGTTGAGAGTATGGTTGGGTACATCGCCCAGGAGATGATATACCCTTAGGTGACTTAGAGGGTGCAACACATGACAGTGTGCTGGAAATGTGCCCTACTCGTCGGCAGGCTACAAGTCCATTTAAAGCACCCAGATAACGAGATCGTCTGTGACTAGAAATTCTCCATGAACTATAGTGTGATCTAGTAATTAGCCTAATCCATTTTCAGAGTGAATCCCTGACCGTGGTAACCAGGGAGTCACGTCCAAGACATGATACAAGACAAGACAAGTGGATTGCATGAAGCAACAAGAATGAACACCCACGGAGTCAGAGTTGGTTATACGAGTCAAGTAGCTATCGTAACAGCATCAAGTCAAGTCAAGTTACAAGTTACAAGTTTACAAGTTACAAGTCAAGAGTGTGCCACCACGGGCCACTATCAAGTTATCCAGTATCAAGATTAATCATGAATTACATGTTAAAAGTTAAGGACGCACCCCATCGGGGCACTATCAAGAAGATCAGAAAGTACTAGAATCATACTTTACAGAAATCACAAAAAAAATCGTACTAGTCATAAGCAAAACACCAAAAATCGTGCCAGGTCGTGTTGGGTCGAGACAGACGTGTTATGTGGAACAAGATCTCAAAACTCCAACCCACAAAAGAGAAACCAAGTCCAAAGAATAAAATCCAAACCATCATGGGCAAATAGGTTGCGCTGGAGTTAGATTGCGCTAGGGTCGAGCTGCGCTAGGGTGAGCTGCGCAGGAGATGAGCTGCGCAGGAGATGAACTGCGCATGAGTTGAACTGCGCATGAGTTGAACTGCACAGGAAATGAACTGCGCACGAGTTGAACTGCGCACGAGTTGAACTGCGCATGAGTTGAACTGCGCAGGAGATGAACTGCGCACGAGTTGAACTGCGCACGAGTTGAACTGCACATGAGTTGAACTGCGCAGGAGATGAACTGCGTACGAGTTGAACTGCGCACGAGTTGAACTACGCACAGTTGAACTGTGCATGACCTTGCGCTAAAGAGCGCTGGCCGAGGGTCATCTTCTCCATCAGGCCGTAGAAAAACTCCAAGAACTCCAAATTTTCCAATCTTCATAACTTAGCCAAAACAAAACCAAATTTGGATTTTCAAAGTTCTAACTTGTGTACAATTAAATTCTCTTCCACATGGAAACCTCAAAACAAGGAAAAATCTAAGTTTAATAGATCAAAACCAAAAAAATCCAAAAATGGTTAAAACTTAGATCTAGAAAAATGGAAGCTCCAAATCACAAAATGCCAAGTTCTAATGTTGTTCACCATGGCCTAATCTAGCTAATAGACAAATAAAATGGGGTCCTTATGTGGTGGCAAGGTGTACTTGCCTATGGTGTTGGTGGAGGAAGGAAGAAGAAGATGAAAAAAAATTAATGGAAGTTATGAGGAGAGAGAAAGTTAGGTGGGATTTTAATGAGGGATGGTATGTTGTGTTGTGGGTGGAGGTTTAGCTATGGGTGTTCCAATGCATACTAAACCAAACCAAGCCAATTTTTTCTCCACAAAATAAAACCAAGCCAGGTCCAAAACCCGTTTTACAAAAAAACCAAAATTCGTAAGTTAAGCCAAAACACAATTACAGGCCATAATTTGAAAAAATAAAATACAGGTTCGAAATACATATACGCCTAATCAAAATACGTATTCCGAAATACGGACGTTACACTGGGGCTTAGTTTTTATGCTCTATCGAAACGGATGGTTCCTCTGGTAGGGGAGATCTTCACGAACACACTGTCACCTTCTTCAAACTCCAATGGCCGTCGGCTGCTATCGGCCCAATGCTTCTGTCTGTCCTGGGCAATCCTGAGCTTATCTCTGATCATCTTTACCTTCTTTGCTGCATCGGTCACCATCTTAGGTCCAAGCAATACCCTTTCTCCTACGTCGTCCCAAGCAAGTGGAGTGCGGCAACGACGTCCATAAAGTGCCTCGAACGGAGTTATACCGATGCTAGCTTGGTAGCTGTTGTTGTAAGAGAACTCCACCAAGTGCAAATGGTCTTCCTAAGACCCTCTAAATTCCAAGACGCAAGATCTTAGCATGTCTTCTAGCGTCTGGATTGTTCTCTCCGATTGTCCGTCAGTCTGGGGATGGTAGGCGGTGTTGAACTTCAGTTGCATTCCCAAACTATCGTACAAGCTCTTCCAGAAGTGAGAGGTGAACCTGGTATCCCTATCAGATACGATACTTACCGGAACTCCATGAATCCGGTAGATGTGTCGCATGTACAGTGCCGCCAACTTCTCGGTGGATAGACCCACATTGAAAGAAATAAAGTGGGCTGACTTCGTCAGTCGGTCCACGATAACCCAAATGGCATCCTTCCCTCCTTGGGATCAAGGCAGTCATGACACAAAGTCCATTGTTATGTGCTCCTATTTCTACTCCGAGATGTCTAGCGGCTGCAACAGTCCTGCTGGTCTCTGTCTGCTAGCTTTCACTTGTTGATAAATTAAACATCTAGCTATATACCTGGATACGTCCTTCTTCATTCCGTACCACCACACTATAGTACGCATATCCCGATACATTTTGTTGGCTCCTGGATATATGGAATACTACGACTGGTGCGCTTCTTGCATCAGCTCGTTCCTCAGTTCGCCAGTTGGTACGCAAAGTTTCGTACCATGCTTCAGTGCTCTATCGCTGACGATTGAGAATCCTTCAAGTGTTCCTGCCAGCACTTGATCTCTGAGTTTGTAAAGCGTCTCGTCTTGGAATTGTGCCTCCTTAACTCTGTCCATTAGACTTGAACGCACTTGTAACTGCATCATTGATGAATCAGCTCCTGGTACGATGGCTTCTCTTCCCAGTTTCTCTTCGGGCAGTACAATCTCCAGTCCAAGCTTTTCCATGTCCTCCAGCAAATGACGCTCCTTGGTCAAGAACATCGCCATCGGGTATCGACTAAGTGCATCTGCAACAACATTAGCCTTACCCGGATGATACTGCTGTAGAAGCATAGAATTTCACAACCAGAAAGCCCATGCGCCAGACACTACATGCACCAGAACTCGAACAGAACACTTCACAGCAAAGTCAATAACCATAGACATTTGAAGAAGGACTTTTTATTTATATATAAAAGTCCATTACATATCTAGAAAAGGTTGTACAAAGGAGAATTTCTACAAAGGAAAGATCCTAAGTCTACAGCCAGCGGCCACCATGCGCCTCCAGATAGGTGCAGCAGTCATCATGCGCTGCCAGTTAGGCGCAGGAGATGTCATGCGCCTCCAACCAGGCGTATCCCGCCATCTCTTCAGCAGCTCAGTTATGTGCATCCAGCTCAGTTATGTGCATTCCTTCAGCAGCCCAGTTATGTGCCACTCTTCCAACCAGGCTCGCTGGCCGAGCAGAAGCCCAGTTATGTGCCGCTCTTCCAGCCAGGGTCACCTGATAAATGCTTCGATTACACAAAGCATTTAACCCTCTGGCTGGAACCAAGGAAGAGAAGAGCACCGCAAATCTGTGGCCAGGGGAGGCTTCGAAAGAGCCTCCAAAGACCAAGGAAGACCGTGATCGAAATCACGGCGAAAGGAGCAGCTTTCAACACAATCAGAGTGGGCAGCACCCACTTTGAAGGAAGAGAGAGCCGAGCACTGCCATTCCGATCTACGGCTCTTCCGGAACAACGGAGACGAGGCCCGAGCATCCCTATCTTTGGATGCAACAGGCACCTTCCGCCTGCCTCAGAAGCCCTCGACTCCGTCTTTTGGATGTAACAGTCACCTTCAAGAGCATCAACGACGACAAGGCGTCTCAACTTCACCCTCGGGAACACTTCGTCAACAGAATGCACCAAGTTCATGTTGGAGGTACGTGAGGGAATGAGAAGCAAACCTTCTCTCCATGCCACTATTTATAGGCCGGGCAGATCAAACCCACGCGCCAAGTGGATGGCTCTCCGAGTTCCGTGCAATGAACTCACCTTAAATGGATGAACCGGACGCCTCGACTTCAGCCAAACGACTATTTAAAGGCACTCGAGAAGCAAAACAGCCACATCATTAAAGACGTGTCGGATGTGCCGGCTGGACAGCGCATCACACCCCTTCAAACATCAAGCGCCTTCAACAGATGCGCCCTGTACCAAGCGCATCACAAGGGATGCGCTCCCATACGTCCCCATATGCTTAGTGGAACGCCAACCGACGCGCCCACTCAGCTGTCCATCGATTGTCACCAAACATTAAATGCTGGACTGACAGAGTTGGCAGCACACCTTCCCAAGTCTGGAAAGTGGACAGCTTTTGCAGAAAATGAAGCGTCCACAACGTCAGCATCATCATGACTTTGCCCCGACGGCTACTGCCACATGGCCACCCAACCATCCGCATGCGCCTCAAAAGCCATGCACCTCAGATCCTTCACTGATCCCTAAAGACAGAAGAAGAGTCTCCAGTTAAAGCTTTGCATGCGCCTCAAAAGCCATGCGCCCCAGACTGATCTCTGATCCTGAAAGACAGAAGAAAAGTCGCTTGCATGCGCCTCAAAAGCTATGCGCCCAGAACCGCTCGTGACTCCTAAAGGTCACGAGCCAAAGTCTCATCATGCGCCCAATCCAAGGCGCATCCCACCAAATCATCCCCCCATCAGATCCGAGATCTCCGAGCCATGAGTCGACGACACGTGTCCTTTGACTCAACCCATCCAAGATTTCAGCAACAGAAAGATCTTCTCCTCTGCTACGTGCCGGCTCACAACAGCAGCATGAAGAATTCAACCCCTTGAGTAGGGCACATCATCCATGCGCCTCCATCAGCAGTCTCTACGTGGCGTCCCCACGTACCGACGCATCCTACATATGCGCGCATGAGCAGCCAACCTGCCCAGATATAAATAGAGGAATCATTTCTTTCCTCCACACACAGACCTACACATACGGACAATACAGGCAGATATCACCAGAGAGGCAGATACAGACACTCAACGTCTTCCTCCTCTCAGCAAGCTCCAGCACCCAGAGCAATCTACACTTTCAGAGAACCGATAACCGTCGTCAGCCCGTCAACGGAGTCAACGCATTACCACTCACTCCATTGGCACTTAGGACCCAGATTAAACAAAAGTGTACTCCTAGGACTACATCTAAGTCCTACATTGTAACACTGTTCTGTTTGTATTAAGATTTACAATCAAACGATTTTAATGGCAAACAACTGCAGGTTGATGTCGAAATCCTTCATCCGTTCCAGCCATCGTCTCTGTCGCATGTTCAGCTCATTCTGAGTGAAAACATATTTAAGACTTTTGTGGTCTGTAAATATTTCCACTCTCTCTCCATAAAGGTAGTACTTCCACAGCTTCAATACAAATATAACCGCTGTAAGCTCCAAATCATGTGTGGGATAGTTCTTCTCATGAGTCCGTAATTGTCTAGATGCGTAAGCAATTACTTTTCCGTGTTGTTGAAGAACACAGCCCAATCCCTTACCGGAAGCATCACTATAAATTGAGAAACCACCGGTACCTGAGGGTAGCGCAAGTATCGGCGCCGTTGTAAGCCTCTTCTTCAGTTCTTCAAATGTTGACTGGCAGACTTCAGACCAATTGAATTCTTCGTTCTTCCTAGTGAGCTTCGTCATCGGCTCAGCAATCCTGGAGAAATCCTTCACAAATTTCTGGTAGTAGCCAGCTAAACCCAAAAAGCTTCTGATTTCTGCGACTGAACTTGGTGCAGTCCACTTCTCAATAACAGCTAACTTCATTGGATCCACCGAAATTCCTTCTTCTGTGACAACATGGCCAAGAAAATCTACTTTGTCTAAGAAGAATTCACATTTAGATAGCTTAATAGAGCTTCTCCTTCCTTAAAGTTCCTAGAACTTTCCTTATGTGCTCTTCATGCTCTTCTTCAGTCTTCGGGTAGATCAGAATGTCATCGATGAAGACAACAACAAACTGATCCAGGTATTCATGGAAGACTTTGTTCATAAGGTTCATGAATACTGCAGGGGCATTCGTTAGTCCAAACGGCATGACCAAAAATTTATATTGTCCATATTTGGTGTTGAACGCCGTCTTTGGAATATCCTCCTTCCTGACCTTGATTTGATGATAGCCAGACCTGAGATCTATCTTCAAAAATACCTTAGCTCCACTCAGTTGATCCAACAGGTCGTCGATCCGGGGCAGAGGGTACTTGTTCTTAATGGTGATGTTGTTCAACGCCCGGTAATCAATGCACATCCGCACGGTTCCATCCTTCTTGGGTACGAACAAAACTGGCGCTCCCCAGGGTGAAGCCCCGTCTCTGATAAATCCCTGGGCCTTTAGTTCGTCAATCTGGTCCTTCATTTCCTTTGCCTCCTTGGGGTTGACTCTGTAGCATCCCCGAAAAATAGGGAAAGAGTCGGGTACTAGGTCGATGGTGAATTCCACACCTCGATCTGGCGGCAATCTTGGAAGACTATCTGGAAAGACGTCCATGAATTCTGCTATGATAGGGTGAGGAGGCCCGGGTTCTTCGGTGATAGAGGAGTAGGTAACACTCTTCATGTCTTCCGGAGCTCGAGAGATTTCAAACTCCGGTTCTCCTGGTGGACTGAAGATTACACATCCTCTGTGACAATCTATCAGCGCATGCTGCTCACTTAACCAGTACATCCCTAGGACTATATCATAGTTGGGCAAGGGCATCACAAGTAAGGGTGTTAAGAATTTATGCCCCGAGATAATTATGGGACAGTTACAAGTCTCGATGATGGATATAGGTCCACCACCGGTCATAACTCTACTTATTATTTTGCTAAATCCCGTATCTAGGTGGTGTGCAGAAATAAACTTTGATGATATGAAACTGTGTGATGCACCTGAATCAAATAATGCTAGAGCAAGATATGTAAACACACAAATGGAACCTGTGATGACATCAGCGGTGGGTTCCTGCTCTGGTTCTTACTCGTCTGCTGCTAGGACAAAAGCTCGCTCGGTCTTCTGCTGATGTTGTCCGAACCGTTGTTGCTGAGTGGGTAGAGGAGCTCTTTGCTGAGTTGCTCTGGTCTGGTTGAATGTTGTGGGGCAGTCCCTCACTTGGTGGGTGGCAGACCCACAAACTAGGCTGTGTCCCAGTTTCTTTCTGCAGATGTCTGCCTGATGTCCTGGCCTCTTGCAGTAGTCGCAGACAGGGATCTGCTTCTGAGACGTTCTGTCACTGGTCCTTGCCTGATGGTGCTGCTACTGGTGGTGCGAAGGCCTGTTGTTGTTGTTGTTAGGCCTCTTCTGGTTACCCTGGAAGTTGCTAGTTCCAGGATACTCACTTTTTGAACGAGAAGGTTGGCTCTTCTCCACGTCCTGAGCTCGTATCAGAATCTTATCGTATGTCTTGGCGCCGCCTGTGATCACAGGGGTAAGAATTTCTTCTCTTAGTCCATACCTGAATCTTTCAGCACGATCCGCGGGGTCAGCAATCAAGTTTTTGGCAAATCGGCTAAGTCGGCCGAACTCTGCCGCATACTCTTCAACTGTCATGTTCCCTTGCTTCATGTCCTGGAACTGTCTTTCCATCTCCCGCAACTCTGATGTTGGGAAGAACTTCCTGCAGAACAACTTCTTGAAGGTGTCCCAATCAAGCTGCTTGTCCTGGAGTCGGGGTTCATTTCGATACCAGGTGCTTGCTTGTAGCCTCCCTTCCCAGAATTTTTGAAATATTTTTTTATTATTTATTTGATTTAAATAGTGATTTTAGAATTTTTATAAATAATTATTTAGTTAGTTTTTACGGTAGATGATTTTAGCCATGGTGGAGTTTTGAAGTACCAGACGACTAGGAATCATGGTACGGATAGTGCAGTGGCGTACTTTGACTAGTATTTAGCCATGGTAAGGGAATACCGAGCCATAGGAGTGTCTTAACTAGAAAAACCAGGCCAAGTTATAGCATAACCATTATAAATAAGTTTAATTAATTATTATTATATTTATTGACTTGTAGGAGACCCGTTTGTGTCAATTTAGCCCGAGCTGAGCCCGAAACGAATCCAAGCCTATGTGGGCATGCAGTGAGACAAGGGACGGCCATGTAGGCATATTTTATGTGTGTAGAAATATTCCCTAAATTATTTTAGGTATTGAGGTACATTTTTAACTATTTGAATATTTGTACAAAACTGGTATTTTATTATTAAATATTGTTTTACAATGTTTGTACAAATTTCTGGACCCGGATAAGGGTGAGTAGTATGGATTCACCAAACCACCATTTAACTATTTTATTATTTGTGGTGATTAAATAAATATATTTATTACTATTAGATATTATTAATATTGATTATAATTAGAATATTTTAATGTCTATGAGGAGTATGTGGTAAACACATACGTATAAATTTGAAATATAGAAAATATATATATGTGTATATATACATGTGTATGTATGTGTGTTTGTATATATATATATATATATATATATATATATATATATATATATATATATAGATATATATATATTATATATATATATATATATATAGATGTAAATATGAAATAGAAAAGAAAAAGGAAAAGAAAAAAAAAAAGACAAGCCCAGGCCCAAGCCCGGCCAGCCAGGCCAGCCCGAGCAACTAACCCATGAGCAGTAAAATTCCTTCCCGCTCGGTTTGGATGCGGCACATATATAGTCGAGTAGTCGAGAGGAAACGGGAGAAACCCTAATCCATACGACGCTACACCCACGCACGCCACCCCTAGACGTCCTGGGCAGCTCCCCCACGGCCGCGCGCCGCCGCACGAGCGCCGGAGAATGCCGCAGCAGGCGCACGGACAGCCGCGCGCGTGTCGGAAACGGGGAACCCACAGCAGCAGCACAGGCCGCGCAGGGAGCAAGTTCGCAGCAACATTCCGTCGCGCACGAGCAATGGTTTTGCGATTCGTCTTTTAAGGTATGTTCCTAACCTATACGACATTATTTTCCTTCAAATAGTTTTGATTGCCGCTTGCTAGGATTCCCAGAAAGTCGATCCAAAGATCGACCAAATATGTCCCAAAACAGAACACTAGTACAGTCCAATCATCCATGTTTGAAGATCGATTTCGATCGATCTAATGCCATATTAGAAATTCTATTAAACACACTTTTAGACAACATATAGGGCTCCACAACCCAATTCGCAGAAGTTGATTTCATCCACTACGCGCCGAGAAATCGGATCCCGAAGTTAACCGAAAATCTGTTTTAAAATTTAGAAATTTCTCCGATACGACGTGCGTCCCGCCATTCCGGGCGACGTGGTCACGAACCGAAAGCATCAAAAGGTGCGTAACGGCTTGATGGACGTGTGGGCTTTGTCGGAATTTAAATTGGTTGCGTGTGCGCGACGAATTTGATCCGTATCCGTCGAAACTCACCGTATCGACCACTTTGCACAACGGGACCGTATCATTTTTCTGGTCCTGTATGCCAAGTTTGGTCCGATTCTGAGACAGTTGATCGGATCGCCGTTTCGCGGGCCCCACGGTCCGACTCAACGGGTGGTTTTGTGCATGGGCCACCGGAATCCAAAATTGGACATACCGTTGGGTTCGTTTCATCAAACCGGATCCGTAGACATATAGTTTGACGACTTTAGAGACCATTGACTCTGGCACGATTTTTGGTGTAAAGCGGGTCCAACGGCGGACATCGTTTTTGCCCAAAATTACCGTTTTGCCCCTTTGTCCAGAATTGGACTTAAGGACAGGCAATTCTAGCTAATTTGACTATTCTGAGAATGTTGGCAATATCTGTTTCAGCTTTCAGAGACACTTATGGATTTTGGACTTTATGGCGTACAGTTGACGGTATCTTATTGGTTCTTCGCGCTACCACCAGGCAAGTATACCTTGCCTCCCTCTACAGTTTATTTACATGCATATTTCTATTATTATATAGTTTTACTAATTGGTTATTACTTGTGATTTGTATATCGTGCATGCTAGTATAGCTATAGTCCTTGTACATGGTTAGCCTTGTAGTTCATATTGGATTGGTTCTCTCGTGTATCATGATTGGGTCGTGTCGTGTCTTCACCTGTATCTTGACTGAGTCGTGTCTGCAAGTATGTATGAGTGAACTTCTATTCTTTTGTCTTTCCCACAACCTGCGAGTCCACACACGGGGCGAGGGTTGTCCTTTGCACCTGCGAGTCCACATACGGGGCGAGGGTGATTTGTCTTGAAACTGACCTGCGAGTCCACATTCGGGGCGAGAGTTGGTATTCCATTGATCTTCCAGCAGTTCATTTATGCATAGTTGATCCCGTGTCCGTGTTTATATTTACCTGTCAGTAGCCACATGTCAGTTTCCTGTCTAGTTCCTTTTTATACCCTGTATATATTATTACATGATTAAACTATTAGATAGGCATATTTTATGTATCTTGCTAGTCCTCTGAGGACCTGATGATCTCTTCAGGTTTAGCGACTGCATGGAGTTAGTTAGCGGCTCATGATGGTAGTGATTACACATGCAGAGATACAGGTATTTTGCTTGTGATATTCTTTATTATCCTCTCGTGCTTTATATTCAGTACCATAATATACTCTGCTTATTTATAGACTCATATCATTCTTAGAGTCTAATCGAACAATATGCTAATAGACTGCAGACCATGACCCATACTTGTTCATTCTTGTTTATATAATTCCTGTGGATTGAGATATAGTTTAGATTAGACATGATACCATGATCGTGACAGCTTATACGTACTCGAGTCGGGCTGGAGTCCGCTCGACACGTAGCTGGCTTGCTTACGAGCTCGCGTCAGAAAACCGGGTGCGGATCGTGACACGTTTTTGTGGTGGCCCATGCAGGTCAGAGCATATCGTACCGGTTACATAACTGTACTGGTACGAGCCTGCGACAATGACTAACTTTAGAAATCTCAATCCACTCTACCTTGAAAATTCTCCTAGAAATTTCTCTACCGTCTTTGAAACTTCGTATTCGTTCTCGATTATTCTCCCTTGCCTTCTTGTACCATTGATTCTCGTCCCTTCCTATTCCGAGGTGACTGATCATGCTGTCTAGGATTCATTAGAAATTCTTAAAATTATAGTATAATATTGCTTGACTATTGAATGTTTGGTTGTTTATATATATGAGGGAGTATAGATGCCATATGCCTAGATATCTGCCGGTAAAATTGTTAGCAACTAGTTAGAAGACCATAAGACCTTAGTGACCGTATTTTGAGGAGTGGTGTGACCAAAGGTGGGTAGAAGTCCTCGAAGTTTCGTAGTTACGAAATGACTAGAGAAGCTTATAAAATATTTTTGAGGAATTAAATTGAGGAGATTAAGGTAATAGTGGACTTTAAAATTTTAAGAAATAGTTATGAATTAGAATTTCGAGGACAAAATTATTTTTAAGGTGGGTAGATTTGTAGCCTTCCTTCCTGAAATTTTTGAAATATTTTTTATTATTTATTTGATTTAAATAGTGATTTTAGAATTTTTATAAATAATTATTTAGTTAGTTTTTACGGTAGATAATTTTTGCCATGGTGGAGTTTTGAAGTACCAGACGACTAGGAATTATGGTACGGATAGTGCAGTGGCGTGCTTTGACTAGTGTTTAGCCATGGTAAGGGAATACCGAGCCATATGAGTGTCCTAACTAGGAAAACCAGGCCAAGTTATAGCATGACCATTATAAATAAGTTTAATTAATTATTATTATATTTATTGACTTGTAGGAGATCTGTTTGTGTCGATTTAGCCCGAGCTGAGCACGAACCGAATCCAAGCCTATATGGGCATGCAGTGAGACCAGGGACGGCCATGTAGGCATATTTTATGTGTGTAGAAATATTCCCTAAATTATTTTAGGTATTGAGGCACATTTTTAACTATTTGAATATTTGTACAAAATTGGTATTTTATTATTAAATATTGTTTTACAATGTTTGTACAAATTTTTGGACCCGGATAAGGGTGAGTAGTATGGATTCACCAAACCACCATTTAACTATTTTATTATTCTTTTATTATTTGTGGTGATTAAATAAATATATTTATTACTATTAGATATTATTAATATTGATTATAATTAGAATATTTTATTGTCTATGAAGAGTTTGTGGTAAACACATACGTATAAATACCAGGACATATATATTATATAGGCATGTATATATATTTATAATTATATATATGAGGGTATGTGTACGTATAGATAAATATATATAAGTATATATAGATATAAATAGATAATATTGAGATTGTATTTCTAATAAAATACTTATTTAGATTTTTGGAGATTTGTTATATAAGTATATATATATATATATATATATATATATATATATATATATATATATATATATATATATATATATATATATATATATATACTTGTGAATATGTGTTTGTATATATAAATATATATAAATATTTTTTTTTTTTTTCACACACCTTATATAAATATATATAAATATATAAATGTATATATGTATATATATATATATATGTGTATATGTGAATATATAGATATATATAAGGTGTGTGTGTGTGTATATATATATATATATATATATATATATATATATATATATATATATATATATATATATATATATATATATATATATATATATATATATATATATATATATATATATATATATATATATATATATATATAAAATATATATATATATAAAATATATATATATAATATATATATATATATATATATATATATATATATTATATATATATATATATATATATATATATATATATATATATATATATATATATATATATATATATATAATATATATATATATATATATGTAAAAAAAAAATATATATATATATATATATATATATATATATATATATATATATATATATATATATATATATATATATATATATATATATATATATATGTAAATATGAAATAGAAAAGAAAAAGAAAAAAAAAACAAGAGAAGCCCAGGCCCAAGCCCGGCCACCCAGGCCAGCCCGAGCAACTAACCCATGAGCAGTAAAATTCCTCCCCGCTCGGTTGGATGCGGCACATATATAGTCGAGTAGTCGAGAGGAAACGGGAGAAACCCTAATCCATACGACGCTACACCCACGCACGCCACCCCTCGACGTCCTGGGCGGCTCCCCCACGGTCGTGCACCGCCGCGCGAGCACCGGAGAATGCCGCAGCAGGAGCATGGACAGCGGCACGCGCGTCGGAAACGGGGAACCCACAGCAGCGGCACAGGCCGCGCGGGGAGCAAGTTCGCAGCGACATTCCGTCGCGCACGAGCAATGGTTTTACGATTCGTCTTTTATGGTATGTTCCTAACCTATACGACATTATTTCCCTTCAAATAGTTTTGATTGCCGCTTGCTAGGATTCCCAGAAAGTCGATCCAAAGATCGACCAAAATCTGTCCCAAAATAGAACACTAGTACAGTCCAATCATCCATGTTTGAAGATCGATTCCGATCGATCTAATGCCATATTAGAAATTCTATTTAAACACACTTTTAGACAACATATAGGGCTCCACAACCCAATTCGCAGAAGTTGATTTCATCCACTACGTGCCGAGAAATCGGATCCCGAAGTTAACCGAAAATCTGTTTTAAAATTTAGAAATTTCTCCGATACGACGTGCGTCCCGCCATTCCGGGCGACGTGGTCGCGAACCGAAAGTATCGAAAGGTGCGTAACGGCTTCGTGGACGTGTGGGCTTTGACGGAATTCAAATTGGTTGCGTGTGCGCGACGAATTTGATCCGTATCCGTCAAAACTCACCGTATCGACCACTTTGCACAAACTCCAATTACTTTGTGCACGCTCGTCAGATCGAGACGAAACTTGCGCCAACGGGACCGTATCATTTTTTTGGTCCTGTATGCCAAGTTTGGTCCGATTCTGAGACAGTTAATCGGATCGCCGTTTCGCGGGCCCACGGTCCGACTCAACGGGTGGTTTTGTGCACGGCCCACCGGAATCCAAAATCGGACATACCATTGGGTTCGTATCATCAAACCGGATCCGTAGACATATAGTTTGATGACTTTAGAGACATTGACTCTGGCATAATTTTCGGAGTAAAGCGGGTCCAACAACGTCATTTTTGTCCGAAATTACCGTTTTGTCCCTGTGTCCAGAATTGGACTTAAGGACAAGCAATTCTAGCTAATTTGACTATTATGAGAATGTTGGCAATATCTGTTTCAGCTTTCAGAGACACTTGTGGATTTTGGACTTTATGGCGTACAGTTGACGGTATCTTATTGGTTCTTCGCGCTACCACCAGGCAAGTATACCTTGCCTCCCTCTACAGTTTATTTACATGCATATTTCTATTATTATATAGTTTTACTAGTTGGTTATTACTTGTGATTTGTATATCGTACATGCTAGTATAGCTATAGTCCTTGTACATGGTTAGCCTTGTAGTTCATATTGGATTGGTTCTCTCGTGTATCGTGATTGGGTCGTGTCGTGTCTTCACCTGTATCTTGACTGAGTCGTGTCTGCAAGTATGTGTGAGTGAACTTCTATTCCTTTGTCTTTTCCACAACCTGCGAGTCCACACACGGGGCGAGAGTTGTCCTTTGCACCTGCGAGTCCACATACGGGGCGAGGGTGATTTGTCTTGAAACTGACCTGCGAGTCCACATTCGGGGCGAGGGTTGGTATTACATTGATCTTCCAGCAGTTCATTTATGCATAGTTGATCCCGTGTCCGTGTTCATAGTTACCTGTCAGTAGCCACATGTCAGTTTCCTGTCTAGTTCCTGTTTATACCCTGTATATATTATTGCATGATTAAACTGTTAGATAGGCATGTTTTATGTATCTTGCTAGTCCCTTGAGGACCTGATGATCTCTTCAGGTTTAGCGACTGCATGGAGTTAGTTAGCGGCTCATGATGGTAGTGATTACACATGCAGAGATACAGGTATTTTGCTTGTGATATTTTTTATTATCCTCTCGTGCTTTATATTCAGTACCATGATATACTCTGCTTATTTATAGACTCATATCATTCTTAGAGTCTAATCGAACAATATGCTAATGGGCTGCAGACCATGACCCATACTTGTTCATTCTTGTTTATATAATTCCTGTGGATTGAGATATAGTTTAGATTAGACATGATACCATGATCGTGACAGCTTATACGTACTCGAGTCGGGCTGGAGTCCGCTCGACACGTAGCTGGCTTGCTCACGAGCTCGCATCCGAAAATCGGGTACGGGTCGTGACATTGCTACATCTCGCAGCTGGAGTCCTACTGCTTCGACATGGAGGTCGTCAGGTAGTCGAGCGACGCTGAGGAGACGCTCCATGCTGTCGAGCCATTCGTCGGCATAGATGATTTCCTCGGTTCCTTTGAAAGGTCGAGGGTCCTGCTTCTTAAAGTTCTCGATAGTGCCGACCTTCACATAATAATGTCTCTTATCAATTTGAATGACCTTAATGATACATAAATTAACTCTTAGATTTATGTTTACCTTAGCAGGCCTTAATTCCGATTGAGCTGTTCCTCCTCTCTCGAGGGCAGCCATAGCCACGTTGTGGGCATTCTCCATGCCTTCTCTCATGATCGCGGTCTGCTCGCGATGGGCTTCAGCTTGGGCTGCAGTGAGCTTCAGCTTGGGCTCTCTGGGCCTCCAGTACTCCTCGTAGCAGGTCTACGAGCTCGGTGGGGTCCACTGGTATTGGCGAGGCAGCTGGTGCGGGCACTACCGCAGGGGGACTGCGGCTCAGTTCGGGGAAGCACCGGTTCTGCCGTTTGCGCTGTAGTAGCGTAAACGGGGCGGGGTGCTGGTGCAGCATGGGATGGTCAGTCAGCTGTAAGGGAGGTGGGTCCCGGCGTGCTTGAGGAGGTAGGGTGTGATTGGTAGATGACACCTCATCTTCTGTAGGGCCGGAACGGGTGGTCTTCCTTTTGGCCATACTCTGGAAGGTTTAGGATGCAATACATAAGCAAGGTATCATACCAGTCTATAATCAAACCAAAAATATTTATGTATATATAATTCGGACCTATGTTGTGACAAATCAATGTTCTAGTGTTCTAATTGTTTCTAGGTATGTTTTTCTAAGTTGTTATTTTGACCTGCATGGGCCACCACTAAAAACATGTCATGACCCGATCCCAAATTATTGGGTCGAACCAGATCATGCCCAGCCTGCACCGTTGTGAGACGGCGGCAGTAAGCTATTTATATGCAGGTATTCACAACAATATCTATATATTCGTCACAACTCGAATATACGGAAATTTTAAAACTTTTATTCAACATTTGAAAAGTACAACCGAAAATGAAAGAACTGAAATAAAGTGATGAAATCAAAATTAACAAAACTCCAAAACAATAAACTAGAAAAACTGGAAACGACTAGCTAAGCGGTCGGCTCGTCGGCCTCAGGTCCTGCGTCCTCCAAGGGGGACTCCGGCAACACCACAAGGTACAAAATCGGGTCATAGTAGCTATTGTACAATAGCTCAGCATCCTCAATGTCACCTAAAAATGTGGTCTCCAGTAAGGAGGGAGCAAGTACGAATATGTATCTCATATTTCAAGTAATAATGGAAAAGTGCAAGCTAAACAGTTGAAATAATATTTTCCAGCAATTTAACAATTAAAAATAATGTGATTTGAATGTGTAATCGTCTATGACCGGCTTGGGTTATACAATAGCGTCCTAGCGACGCGATACGGCTTATCCCCGTGTGTAAGAGGGGTAAGCTCGCACAATATGCAATATGAGGGGTATTGGCCATAAACGTTACACTATTCCCCCAATCCCCACAATCAATATCAATTAATATCTGAACCCTAGGAGAGGGTTCCGTGTAGCAATGTGGTTTAAACATGCAGCTTGACAATTACTAAATAAAATACAAGAAAACATAACCGTAACTTGCCTCTGTTAATTGACTGGATCGGGAATGTCGGTACCGAGGAGGAAGTCAAGTTCGTCTCCGAGATCCTACAGTTGAGAACCTTGGCTTAGAACCATAATGAAACCATTCTAGCTGTGCTAGTTACAATCTCTAGAAGTAGACCCTAGTCAGGTTTTAAGTTATTAATAATCTACCGAAAATCTAGCGTCGCAATCTACGTTCGTTATTATTTTAATTAAATAAGTCGGTTATTGATTAATTGGGAAAAATGACAATTACCGGTTAATTTGGCAAAACTTTGTATTTTAAATAAATATATATAAAAAACTAGCCTTTTTCTTTTAAATGAGAAAATATGTGAATTACTAGATTATTAATTATGAGAAAACTTATTAATTTTTCTTTATGAAATAAATATCCATTTTTATGTTCTACGCGCTAAATGGCAAAAACAACATTTTCAGAAAAATAATAAAAGCTACGCTACACAATACAGGGTCACAGAAAAATAAAAAAAAAACTGGACTTATGCCCTTTACAATTATTTACATAAATTAATTAATTCCTAAGGCGAGCTCTGAGTGCCGCGAACGGTCCAAACAGTAGGCCGAGGCCCTACACCATAAATACTAAGAGCAGTACCAGTTCTAAAAAATAATAATAAATTAGAGATAATTATTAAAAAATGCGTCTCAGACTTGGTCATGCAATCTCATATTGCTGGCTAACGCCTCAACGTACAGGAAACCCTGTAGCGTTTGCGTTTCGCCGAGGCTCATTCGACCGATACGGTCGTCGCCTAACGGGGATACGAAAACTCACAAAATTCGCATTTAAAGCCGACAAAACCATTTTATAAATCGTTTGCAAAGACCGAATTTGAAAATAGAATTTTATTTACCAATATACTAAATTTAATTAAATACTTTTATTTTGAAAACTTTTCTAAAAATTTCGGCAGCACCTCCTCTGTAACTGAGACAACCCAATCCTGGGAGGATGCCAACACCAACACAATAAAAATATCCCAAACCAGGGATAACCCACAACACAATATTCCAAACCAGGAATAACCACCACAATCCAATATTTCCAGTCCAGAAAATATAGCACAAAAATATGTAAATATCAAAATAGGAATTCGCCGCTACGTAGCGAATACCGCGTATCACCAAAGCTACGTAAAAGAATACCGAATCCCGAAACAGGATCGGGACCCGCGTCATCACAGACTATTCTAACGGGGAGGGACACGGGGATACGGAATTTATACCTC
The DNA here is from genome assembly GCA_029216955.1 of Iris pallida. Lineage (NCBI taxonomy): Eukaryota > Viridiplantae > Streptophyta > Magnoliopsida > Asparagales > Iridaceae > Iris > Iris pallida. The sequence continues at coordinate 6,936,252 of JANAVB010031819.1, forward strand.
GGGTTGCTCGGCTAGAGCTCTCAGATGATAATGAAGAGAATGAATAAAATCCACGGTCAGCGGAAGCTCTCGGAACAGCGTCCCGAACAGCAGCAACCTCGCAGGTCAGGGAGCGACGGGGCCGCGGGAAGCACGGACCACGGAATAGCAGGTCGGGAACCACGGAACAGCGCTGGACAGCACTGTTGGAACAGCGGGGCGCGGCGCGGGAGGCGCACGGAGACCGGGGCGGTCGCGCGGGAACGGGATCGCGGTGCTGGGCGCGCGCGGGCTGGGCGGTCGGCCTGGGGGCTGACCGGAGCGGGGTCGGGGCACGGGGGAGCTGGAGGCCGAGGGGTCGGGCTCTGGCCAAGGGAGGCCGACCGAGGGGTGGCCGGGGCGCTGGAGGCGAGCCGAGATGGGATGGCGCCGGGCGGAGATCGGGGCCGAGAGGGGAGCGGTGGTCGACGGAGCTGGCGCCGGTCGGGGATCTAGGGCACGGGAGGGATTTGGGTTCTCTGGTGGGGAGGATTTGTGAGGGAAAGTGAGAGTTGAGGGAGTTATAAGGGGGTGTGGTTAGAAAGAAGATGGAGGAAAATGAAAGGATGAGAGGGAAGGGAGGAAGCGAAACATGTGGGGGTGGAAATTTGTCCAGGTCGTGGGGGGTTGGGGGACCGGGTCGGTTCGGGTGGATTCGGGTCGGGTAGTGTTAGGATTTGTTTTTTTTAATCCAACATAGATATATACATATTAAAAGGTTTTATGGATGGATTCGGAAACGGGTTTGGGTTCAGGCTCGGGGTCGGACCCCGGACACGGGATCGGGACAGGGCACAATCAAAAATCCAATAATTAATTTTTAAAAATAATATTTTCCTAACCGACTAATAATAATAATAATAATAATAATAATAATAATAATAATAATAAAACTAAGACTAAAATTATGCTACAGATAAAAGTAATCCAACAATTAATAATTCCAAAATTTTTCGGGTTTCACAGATAAATAGATTAATTTTTATTAAAAAATAGATAGATTTGTTTTTAAAAAAATAAATCTAAAAAATAATTTATCTTTCAAAACAAATCTTTTTCAAAACAAATTCTATCTATCTTTTAGTTTTTTGGCCGAATAATAAAAAACATGCATTTTGAAAAAAATAAAATTTACGATGAAAACGCATGTAATATTTGCGTTTACATTTTTCTTATCCGACCAAAAAAAAGGAGAAGATGTATAGAATTTGTTTTGAAAGATAGATTCTTTTTTAGATTTGTTCATTTAAACAAATTATCTACTTTTTTAAAAATAAATCTATCTCTCTTTATTTAAAAATCAATCATTATTTCCAAGAAAGAGTTCTTTGCCAAATAGAAAAAATAGTATTTACGTTTTGAAAGTTTTTTTTTAAAACCGCAAATACTATTTGCGCCTTTTTTTTTCTTATTTCCAAGGAGTTCTTTGTGAAATAAAAAAAAAATGGAAACGCAAATGCTACTAGCATTTTCATTTTAATTTTTTTTCATATTTTTTTTCAAAATGAAAATGCTACTTACGTTTTCAAAACGAAAATGATGCTTACGTTTTCACCTTTTTTTTTCATTTTTTTTATTGTCAAGAAAGAGTTCTTCGCCAAATAAAAAAAATTGAAAACGCAAATGCTACTTGCGTTTTCATTTGTTTTTAATAATATTTTTTTTGGATAAGCAAATGCTATGCATCGGTTATTTACAAAAAAAAAAGAAATATTTGCAAATAAACTTACCTAACATTATCAAACAACGTGCCTAACAGAGTCAAACGTTGTTACTTTTCCTAAAAAAAATATTTGCAAACAAAAGAAGAAGAAAAATTGGAAACGCTTAACACAGTGAACTGACGGTATAGTACCCAAAATCACTAATGGACAAACTGAGTACCCAAAGCCTAATTTGGCCATAAACTTTGTACCCTTATACAAAATAACCCTTTAGTAGCAGGGTCTCACATAATAGTTGATATTAAGGTTTGGGTCTCCAAAATGTCCGACATTAGTGTTTGGGTCTTAAAATCACTGTTCACGTAGGCAGTAATTTTAAGACCCAAACATTAACTTCGGACATTTTGGAGACTGAAACCATAATTTCAACTATTATGTGAGACCCTATTACTAAATATCTCATTCTAAAAATCTAAAACTAAAATCGAACCAAAATTAACCATGGTCGAAACCGAGCCAATAATCGATTATGTTTATTCGGTTGAGCTATTTTATTGTTTAATTGGCCATGCCCAAAGTTGAAATTATGGTTGATTAAAATATATTTTAAAAATTATAATTCTTATACATATGTTTGTTGTATTCAAAATTAGACCCATAGATGGACTAGTTGTTAAATTATATAAACTGAACTTTAAAACACATACATAAAATTATTATTTTTAAATATACACAAATATATATACATTTTTAATTAAAAATATTTATAAATCGAGCATGTTTAATAGATGCATAAGTCTTATTCGGTTTTAACCCGATAAGATAATTTTAGTATTTTAAAAACAGAACCGAATCTTAGAAAAAAAAAAAAAACTTCGGTTAGGTTTGGTTGGGTTCCCAGTCTATAAAATGCTAACGCCAAATTGACACAGTGACAGAGGAGAGAGAAATGACCTAAAATAAAAATAAAAATTTTGAGTTGTGCCCTACAATATTTAACTATAATCAAACTACATCCACTGTCTCATCATAACGTACAATATCTTCCACTTCTGTAAAAAATTAACGGTAATTTTTGACCGAAATGTTCCATTCATTTTTCCAAGCTGACGAGGGGGAACCGATAATAATGATGATTTGCTAGGGGTATTTCGGTAAAAAATTAACGGTGGGGTACACCTTAAATATGGTTAAATATTGTGGGGTGCAACTCAAAATTTCTCAAATAAAATTTAGGAGAAGCTACTCAGAGTCGGTGGCGGCGATGGTGGTGGTCCGCACCGATCCATCCGTCTCCGTCCGCCTATGTGCTGCTCAGAGTCGGTGGTGGTGGTGGTGCTGGACTTGCACAACCAAAACTCTCCGTACGTCACCACTTTTCTTTTCTTTTTTTCATCTTTCCATATTTGGTTCTCTAATGTCATTATCTATTTTTTTTTTTTTTCATCTTTCCATATTTGGTTCTCTAATGTCATTAAGAGCAGGATATTTATAACCCTAAATATCCACACAATATTGATAAATATTTTATTTGATGATTTGCATACGTACTACTATTCTTGTTCTCCTTTTATGGCGATTGCCATCTTTGGGTTATATTTATAACCCTAAATATCCACAAAATATTGATAAATATTTTATTTGATGATTTGCATACGTACTACTGTTCTTGTTCTCTTTTTATGGCGATTGCCATCTTTGGACTCTCTCTGTCCCTATAAATATATGTACGAACGTATGCACATACATTAAGTACTTGATAAAGTTTAGTGTTTTAGAGAAGAGTACTGATTATGGATCAGCAACAGGTTAGTTTTAATTAACAATGCTTGTTTGTTGGTTGATATCTCTGTATATGTAGATTAATGTTACTTCGTTCCGGTTCATCGTCTGTTAGTCTCGGACTCGGCTTTAAGAACTTCGATGTTTGTAGTATAATTAGTAAGTATGAGCCACAATTATGTAGCCTTGGACAAATTAGTTGGACTCGGATTGGACACGGTGATGAAGATTCAGCACATACATTGGTGTTCCCTAGCGTATCTTGGAGTGTCGGTGGCATGTCCGACGACACAATACTGTCACGGCACAGATTTTTGGAACATCTGTGTTTCGTAGGTCTTTAAGGACTTCATTGTTTATAGTAATAGGAGAGTAGGGACAAGTAGCAAAGGAAAAAAAAACAAGTTTCTCGTAAAACGTAGAAGTAATTCTTGTACATATTTTACTCATTCTCTCTTAGATTTGCTAATTATTTACTATTTTTTAAATTTAATTTAATTTTTTTTGGCTTTTTGAATAACTTCGATCCGAAACTACTAAAATGCGTATGCCAATACTCAAAAGAAGATTCATTTTGAGACAGTGTGCGAATCTTGCTCCATAAATTAGCCCATTCTTACGGGAACAAGATTGGTTGATGATGGTGTTTTTAAAATATAATAAATAGTGTAAAGTTTAAACATGATTCATAAATAATGTAGATACATGTATTATGGTTCCGAACTTTGGCAAGTAATTGCAGAGCTTGCATAATTTCCCTTGTATTATGATAAAGTAATATGTAGTTAATATGTGATGTAACATAGGTATATGAAAAAGTTATCTTAAGGTTGAAAGCTAAACCAAATCAAGTATCAATTTGATTCTGTTTTTAATAAACTTTTTTAAAAGTTTGGGCAAATTTGGTCTTGATCTGGAACTTATGCCACATGAATCCGGATATTATTCCAACTAGGCTCTACGTTGAATATTTTTAGGTCTTCATTTTAACCGAATCATTGCAAGTCCTTTGAATGTGGCAGGGGTTTTGACATTCTGTATGTAGAGATCTCGTAGCGCTTCTGTACTTTTTATTAGATTCTTCTAATATCCTTTGATATTTTTATATTGTGTTTTCCTTCAGGTTTCCTTCCAATCTAGTCTACTCCTTCAAAATCTTTTAGTGCTTTTGCGATGTAGCATATACAATCAAATTTTTCAATAGTGCTTTTGTTTACTAGAAACCTTCATTTGGCCTTTTTAGAGAAAGATATTTAAATGACCTCATTATGAAAACATTTTTTTAGGGGAAATAGAATTGTTGCTTCCGCTAACAGGTGGTACCTTAGAAGTTAGTAGTCCTTAGGTCTTATGTTCAATGTACTTAGATATTTACCTCTATATTCAGTTCTAACATTGCAAAATTATTTAATCATGTTTCTGTTATGTCTTTATTGTGCTATGGTGTGCTGAAAGAATACTTGTTAGATTTCTAGAAGTTTCAAATTCAGATTCTAAGATCACCTACACTCAACGACGAGCATATTATGTTTATATGCATCAGTTCAGACCCATTTTTGGGTGGTACCTTAGAAGTTAGTAGTCCTTAGGTCTTATGTTCAATGTACTTAGATATTTACCTCTATATTCAGTTCTAACATTGCAAAATTATTTAATCATGTTTCTGTTATGTCTTTATTGTGCTATGGTGTGCTGAAAGAATACTTGTTAGATTTCTAGAAGTTTCAAATTCAGATTCTAAGATCACCTACACTCAACGACGAGCATATTATGTTTATATGCATCAGTTCAGACCCATTTTTGATATATATATATATATATATATATATATATATATATATATATATATATATATATAATTCCAATTTCCAGCAATTTTCAATTTCGGCTCCAGCTACACTTAAGGTTTAGAAATTTGTTGAGTTTTACTATATTCATCATATAAGTTAGTATGTTTCCCTTCCACATTGCCAGGATTTTTTTCCACAACCAAAGTTGTCAATGTTAACTTCAGTACCAGTTAGAACATTATATACCAAACACTCTATAGTATTTGAGTGTTTCTCTTTGTGATGTGCATATCATAACTGGAGTCCGCTCTAAGGGGACTTATCTTTTCTTGATAGTAATTAACATGAAATTTGCATATTAATCTTTGCTAAGCTTTTATTTTTTTTAGATGGACATATTGTATGCTTTGGCTTATCTATGGGACTACTTAGGAACCTCGAGCAAGATCTCCTCTCATCTTTGTGTATGAACAAAGTTAATTTTGCATCTCCACAATTCAAGTGTTATAATAATTCATTTCCATAACTCAAACTACCACATATTGGGTCGTCTATAGGCCTAAAGACACATTATCCCTATGTTATATTCTCTAAGACTTGAATTAGTTTGCATGACTCCTTCAAAGTTAATTTGCATTATGCCAAGGGTAATCAACATATTGCCCAGTTGTTTAGTGCTTACGCTTGTAATGAAAAGCATTATACCCAAACATATGTTCAGGTAGAGAAATTAGATCATGGAGAGACCCTGTGTATGTAGACATGTATTGTCATCTATAAAGCAGTTGCCTAGATAAATAATAGTTCAGTTGAGTTGTATGTGAAAATTGCTGCCACTTGAGCACAATTATCTAGTCTGAATTCAAATATTAATGTGCTACTAATCACAGACCAGCTAGTGCCTAGTAGAGTTGGATGTCTCTTTCTAATTCATGATGTATTTTTGTTGCATGACACACTTACACAACATTTATTTGTAATAGAATCCCATGATAGAACTACTTTTACTCGTAATAAAAGTCATCCAACTGGAACTCAGTCTAGTTGTACCATAGGGTTATTTTATTATGAATAAAGGGATATATGTATTTCAAGCTTCTTAGGATCTCTTTGTAGTAATTTATTCAACATTTTGTGGTAATGCAATGTTTGTATTTATAATCTCAGTTTTATACAAAGCTCGAAGACGCACTGCATTACATCTCCAAAAAGTTCTAACAACAAATATTGATTTCAATAGTTATCTGACAAGTATTAATTATACTTTGCTTTAGAGATTATAACAGAATTTGATTGAAAGGAACATAGGCTTGTCTTTCTCTTTCTTCCAACTTTTTGAAAAAACAAAACACCATTGCCTTTTGGCAAGCTAAAATTTTGTCAATCAGAAGTGCTAGGAAATTTTGTAGTCTTTTATACCTTCTGGTTCCTTTAAATTGCTTTCCGCATGTCCTTACCGTGTTGTGTTGTGTTGTGTTGTGTTGTGTTGTGTTGTGTTGTGTTGTGTTAGTGCATATGCAACATAGGTAGTAAATTAAATGTTCTGATAGTAGCCATTTTATACTTGCACAAATGATCTTCTACGTAGTGTTTTCAGGTTTTGTGAATGCTCCACTTGGATTGATTAGTGTTAGACATATTTGTTTTTTATATTGGCTATTTTAATGGTGTTTAGTGATATTAATGTTAGACATATTGGTTATTTTAATGGTATTTAGTGATTTAAGTTGATTTTTTTTTTTTCCTAAAAGAAGTAAATCTATAATCTTTCCTGAGGTCTATTTTATAGCATTAATATATTAGCAAGTAAAATGAGAAAGTAGTCGTTTATCAGCTATGATATATGTTTTAATTGTGTAATATTCGATTGTAACTAAATTATGTAAATTTGATGGCAAGATTTCATTTAATAGTGAAAGTTGACATTATTTTGTTTTTGTTTTTTGATTAGATTGCAAGGATTTTTTCAATAGATGATTTTCTGAATACTCCATACTCAGAGGAGCCTTTGAATTTTGATGGTCAAAGCAAGGAGATAACAAATCACGAGTTGGGTTTGGTGCAGGTATTTATACTTTATAGTTTACCATTGTAGTTATTTGAAATTTTTATGTAGATAAATCTTAAATGTTAATTATGTTACTATTTTATATTCCCTAGTGACTCAGGTAGGTTTCAAATAAGAATATAAGAAAATAAGCATGTGGTAAACACAAGTCAATATTTTGTCAATCTTAATTGCTAAGACATGTTACATTTTATATCTTCTTCCGATCATTTTAAATTGGAAAATATTTATATGAATTGTCACATTGAATCAACCATATTTCTTTTTTATTCTCAGAATAATTTCAGGCACAACTACTTGTTTAAATTTTTTACAGTTACTAGGCTTCTTGATTGTAGTAGCCAATTTACCTTTGTGAAACTTCTCTTTGTCATCACGTTTTCAATTTCATTGGATGCTCCACTTGGCTTTATTCTTGTTAGATATATTGATTTTTTTTGTGGTACTTGATCTTTTAAATTTATTTAAGGTTCATTCTTTTCACTAAAACAAGTAAAACAATCATATTTCTGACCTTAATATACTATTTAGCACTCATATGTTAACAAAGCAAAATAAGAAACTAAGCAATTTATTGGTTATTAATTTATGATGACATCAAATTATGTTAGAGGATGGGGAAATGTCATGTTAGCAGGAGTACAAAGAAAGACTGCATGGTTTTCACACCTTAATCAATAGATACCTACGGCAAAAGAAAGTTTTTTGAGATGCAAGAAGGGAAAGGAAACTAAAGACAAAGTGCCTAAAGATTTATTGATGTTAACATATTACCCTTCCCCTCTGACCTTCGTTACCTTGCCTTGTTTCTTAACTCATGGGAATGAAGTTAGTGTCCCTTCCAATCCAATCAATAGTTACAATATCTACATGCACATAATAGTTTCTTCATGTGAAGAGGTAAAGGCGATGAAATCCCTTTCTTTTAGACATAATATGACTTGAAAAAGTCGGTCTTTATTAAAACTAATATATTTGGGTAACTAAGATTCCATATATGTTTAATAGTGAAAGGTAACATTTATTTTTTGTTAGAATAAGAGGGTTTCCTCAATCGATGAGTGTCTAATGTTCAGAGGAGCCTTTAGATTTTGATGGTTAACTAGAAGATAATTAATCATGACAAGGGTGGAACCAGGTGGTGGCCAAGGTAAGCAATTGTCTAAAACTCCATGTCACATCATTGTAAATGAAAACTAGGCATGCAGGCATTTAGTTATCAATTAAAAGGATGGAAAATCAAGAAACTAGACATGACTCATTATTATCCATTTTTTTATTATTTTCTATGTGACACATACTATAAATATATTATTTTAACAGTCTTATGTCATACTTTCTTTATTCTAGTATCAAACAAATGAACATCCATTTCTGTTTTGAAACGTAGCTTCTCTACTTTTTAGAAACTCCTAAGAGACTAATAACTTTCCTAGTTTCATTTAGATTTGGTTGCCACAAGCCCTATAAAGTTGAAAGTTATATTACAAATTTCATAATAAAAAACAATCAAAGTTAAATTTTAAAGTTAGATATACAAATTTTGTGATAATTTTTTGTTAAACAAGAACAACAAGAAGCTTCTTTTATACTCAAGGACATCAATAGCTTTCCTTTTTGAACTTCTTTGTATTCTTTTGGTTTGTATCTCTTCAACCCTATGGTTCTTTTCAATAAATTGTTTTAAATTTAACTTTTTTTATTGATTTTGTTTAGTTTATATATTATTTAGCTATTTACATAATAATTTATTTTTACGAGCCCATGTTTCAATAAAATCTTGGCTCCGCCCCTGAATCATGAATTGGGTACAATGTAGGTACTGATAGTTGTTTTGAGATATTATATGTATGTAAAATTCAAACCGTAATCAAATGACTATTTTATCCTCCTACTGATTAAAGTAGCTCTAAAAATAAGAATACAATTAAATAAGCATGTGGTAATTGCACGCCAATGTTTTGTAAATCTTAATTGCGAAGACATGATTAGGGTTTATATCATCGTTTGTCTTTTAATTTCAAAAGTTTACATAGGAACGGTTAAATGGAAACAGACGCATGTTTTCATTTTTATGCTCTGAATAATTTTAGGCACAACTACTTGTTGAAATATTGTTTCTTTAGCTGCCTAGATTTCTTGATGATAGCCAGTCTACCCTTGTGAAAGTTTCTCTTTGTCATTGTGCTTTCAATTTTAGTGGATGTTCCACTTTGTTTGATTAGTGTTAGGCTTATTCGTATTTTAATGATACCGAGTCATTGAAGTTTATTTATGGTTCTTTTCTTTAGAACATTTAATTCAATCATCTTTCCTACCGCAATTTTCATTTATATATTAACATAGCAAAATAATAGATTAGGCAATTTATTGGCACATTATATGATTTAATACGAAGTGATTGATTACAACTAATTTATTAGCATAGGATTCCATTATATGTGGCTAATAGTGATTTTTTTTTTTAAAGGATGACAGGATTTACGATAAGTTTCACAATGCTCTTTATTCAGAAGAGCCTCTGGAGTTTGATGGCCAAGATAAGGAGATGACTAAAAATGAGTTGAGCGTGTTGCAGGACCAGGTACTAATAGTTCAACGTTGTGGTCATTATGAGATCGTAGACAAATAAAGCAGCAAGTAGTTTACTATTTATCCACTATACTAATTAATGTCTTTCCTATGTCTTTAAAATAAGAGTACATGAAAGCATATGCATCATGTTCATAGTTTTCTAATTCTTGACGTCCCAAAAAAGTTACTTATGGACCGGTAATTGAGGAGCATGTGCATTATGTTCATTAGTTATGCTTTTACATACATGGTATGCATGCATATATGTACATGAAACATTCAAAGAGCACTATAAACTTATGATCCTCTAATCATAGTTCATGGTTGTATTTGAACTTAGGTTAAGATGTTTATACAAACACGTGACTCCAAAGATATTTGGTACATGCTTTAAAGATACAAAACATATCATCTGAAATTTATGTGTTTAGGATTGTAATTCTTCTTCACTATGATTTTTTGGATCCTTTGGTAATTGTTAGCACGTCAGTTAGTAGAATATACACAACAATAGTAAGATTGGGTTGGTAAGGAAACATAATTCTCTCATAGTTGTTGATGAAATCACTAGAGCAAAAACAGCTTTGGCAACATAAATTAATGATGCAAGTAGTATAAAATTGTCCTAAAATTGTACTCTTTTCCTTTCCTACGCGTACAAAGTACTCCTATCTGAACACATAATTCTTTAATTTTATCTAAACAATTAACGTTAGCTCTCGGAGTACTAAGGGACAAAATAGCAGGTTTAGCTAAGATATTGTGTGGCGAGGAGTGAAAGTGAGTTGAGATTAAGTTGTAGGGTGCTAGGCTCGTGAGTCCGAGCACCCATTTTGGAATCGTTACTTAATATAATTATCTTTTGGGTTGGTAAGGAAACATAATTCTCTCATAGTTGTTGATGAAATCACTAGAGCAAAAACAGCTTTGGCAACAAAAATTAATGATGCAAGTAGTATAAAATTGTCCTAAAATTGTACTCTTTTCCTTTCCTACGCGTACAAAGTACTCCTATCTGAACACATAATTCTTTAATTTTATCTAAACAATTAACGTTATCTCTCGGAGTACTAAGGGACAAAATAGCAGGTTTAGCTAAGATATTGTGTGGCGAGGAGTGAAAGTGAGTTGAGATTGAGTTGTAGGGTGCTAGGCTCGTGAGTCCGAGCACCCATTTTGGAATCGTTACTTAATATAATTATCTTTTCATATATATATATATATATATATATATATATATATATATATATATATATATATATATATATATATATATATATGTTCTTTTATATACATCATTGTTGATGTTGTTTCACAAGGAATTTTCTAGTGAAGTTATTTTTGGTTGAAAATTTTAAGATTTGTTTTATAGCATTCTAATGGACATTTATCTTTGTTTTTTTTAGAGTTCTGGTGTCAATCATCAAGTGCAATTTATAGTCGACGCTGAATCAAATGCATCAAAGACTTTAAATAGTGGATATCGTGGTTGCAACACTGGTATGCATTTTTCTTCGGCTTACTCTATTTTTTGATGTAGTGGGACAAAATGCAATTATAACTAATACGTTAGAAAAAAAAGAAATTTTTGTTGAATTTGTGAATTATAGTCTTTACAGATTTCATATGCTATTTGTGATTGTTCTTGGATACTTGCTTGAAACCAACTAAACCAAGTTTGACTATGAAAAAAAATATTTTCTTTTGAAAAATATATATTTAACCAAAAAGTTGGATACAATTTTCATGAAAAAGAAAACTTAGAAAGTTGCTAATAAACTTGGTCACTCCATGATTGGTGTTGTATCTTGGTTGTGCCGGATACATATCATACAACACATGGGTGCTCCTAGTCCTAACTACACTAGGATACATCAAACCTAGTGCCATGTCTGAATGGTGTTGCATTGTATTCCTATCTATGCAACATAGAAAGCTAGAATGATTTTATAAACTTATGCATTTTTTGTAACATGTGTTGGGATCATAGCTATAATACTTTGACTATGTAGGTAGATGTTAGGAAATAAACTTAACTGTTGAACCATTGTTTGCAGGAGAAGATCTGGTATTGAATAATATGACAAGCCAAGTGGAGTTGAATATGGAGAGTTTGTACAATCAAAACTTCGAGGTCTTAGATGAAGAGTTTGACATCACGTATGCTCCTAGCGCTAGGACACAAGATCATGTCTTACAGTCACAGGTAACAACTTTTATTTTTCCTCTTCATTTGAATGAATTTAAGACGACATCTCTATGAAGAGTCTCGAACTAGGTATTAGAAACCATGAACCCATGAACTATTAAAATATGAAAAATTGTTCACCAACATTCAATTTGATATATATATATATATATATATATATATATATATATATATATATATTTTTTTTTTTTATTTTTTTTATTTTTATATATATATATATATATATATATATATATATATATATATATATATAAGAATATACTATATTTACATTTGTTACCATTAGTTGTCAGAGTACCTTCCCTTTCATTCTTTGGAACCATGGAGAGAACAAATTATATTATTTTACATGTTCATAGTCTTGTTTTACTCTAGTATGGAACTTGATCCTTGGTTGTATTGCTAAGGTAGGTCGACAAATTTACAAGCTAGTCTTAAGTTTTATTGTTGAGCCTGTCTTGCTTATATAGCTAACTTAGTTGGAGTGACACCACTATATTTGGTACAATTTAACAAGTGGCCATGAAAATTTTGGCAAGTCTTCTATGAGCTTTCTTGTCATCTTCTAAGTACATGAATCTATATTTCAAAAATTCATTAAATAAGGAACAAAGTATCATTTTTCGAGTACATGAATCAACACACAAAATGTTATCTTCCGAGTACATATAAATTAATATTTCGAAAGCTCATTAAATAAGGAACAAAGTGTCATCTTCTGAGTGTTATCATAATAGGGCCATGAATCTATATTTCGGATACCATTATTGTAACCACGAATGGCTCCTTATTTAGTGAGCTTTCTTGTCTTCCTTTCTCCTGATGCACAAATAATTGTATTGAATGATTGAAATTAAGCTTGTCTACAATTTCAAATTGAACGGTCAAATATTTTGAAATTATGCATCTTATCCCATATCTTCCCGAAAGAACGTTATAATGTATTACATCTTTCCTTTGGGTGTTTTTTGTTACGGTTGTACCTTTTAGGGGACAAATAGAAACTTCTTTCCTATGCAACTTTGTTTTCTAGTTTTCTTATATGTTGTATTTCTTTCAACGGAAGAAATAATTTATAATTTACGTGTATACTAACTTTCCTAAGTTCTCTTTACCTACGTACAGTGCTTTGTCGAAAACTATGGAGAGAGAGCATTTGATGCTAGCATCCTAGACATTGGATCTGAAGGATGCACTCCAGGTATGTGTTTTAGAAAATAAGTACACATTCAACTAAGTATCACTTTGTATTCATTTTGTTTACTTGCAAAAGTTATTCGTCATTCTAAAAGTTGAATGCCATTTTGTTTAATTATTTTGAAATGATAGTCGGAAAAAGTTTTGTGGATTTTGTTCTCTACGAAGGATTGGTTAAAAGAACAAAAATACATGTAACTATAATAACATACACATGTCAAGAAAGGTGAATGTTTTTTTAAGAAATAAGGAAGGTCGAGAAGTTGTTAGTGCTAATACATATAAATTATAAGTATATAGATCTTATATGTGTACGAAATGAAGTGGATATACAAACTTTTTAACATTCAAGGTTCTAGTGTTCAAAACTAAATAATTTTCGTAATAGATTTTAATACGGTGAAAAATAGTTAAAGACCTTGTATATTCAAAATTAATTTTTTTCATAAATATAATCTATTTTCTATGATACGGTACTTTAATGTCGTCATTACACCTCCTAATGTAAGTGCATGTGCCTACACTATAGCTTGACATTTTCATTTTTCATATTGATCAGAAGATTGTCCTGAATTGCCAACGTATGGACATAGCAACATGGAAAATGACAAGCGAGAAGAGACTTCAACATCGAATAAACAAAATTTAGTAGCTGACTCTCCACTCACAAATGAATCACCTGAAGTATTGTCTAAAGCAGAAAGAAGGTAAACCTAATTATCAATTATCTTGTTAGAATTGATATTATTTGATCAAAGAGCTAAGTAAATTTTGTCGTGATTTCTTATTCTAATTACTATTAACATTTTCTCTTGTATTATATCAATTTTCTAACATTTTGATAATAAGAATGATATTTGGGAGCACTTAAGCTTGTGCCTACAAATACTATCGATTTTGCAACTGTTGTTTGTAGAATTAAGTAAATATAAGCATTCCTTGATGATCTACTCATATTTTGATGTAATACACTTACAAAAAGTCATGGATTTACAACAAAATATAAAAAAAAAAGATATTTCATGAAACCCTATGGAACCACATAATAAGGAGTTCTCTATAGGGTGTGGCAACATGGGCATCAATTATCTTTTTCTTTTTTTTTAATAAATGGTTCTATTATATGGTAGCAGAATTTTCACACCTCACAAATTTTGCCATACTAAGTAACCGCAAGGAAATGTTTCGTATTAGCATTCTCTTATATTGATATTTATAAAACTATCCGCTCACATGTGGGATGGGATATACGGAAAACCCTCATGACCGTTCATGTCTTAATATATTTTTATACTTTGTTGGGAACGAAGCGCGGAAACCGTTCCCCCAAACCAGAAAGTCCTGCGAGAGAACCGAGCAAAAGCACACAAACAAAAAACGCCAAACACAATCGCAGACACAAAGATTTTTGACGTGGAAAACCCTTGCGGAAAAAACCACGGGACGATCGGAGTCCAACCCTGAAGAACCTCCACTAATGGAATAAAGAGAATACACCCTCTACAAGCTCCTCCCGATCCAACACGGATCACCACAACTCACTTGAAAGAAGAATTTTTTTGATTGCGGACTCCGAAGAACAAGAGATGCCGAAAAATTATTCGAAGCAATCTCTCCTTCACAATAGTCCTTAATCCTCTCTCTCTCTCAAAGATTGTAAAACACTCTTTGTTTTGAGATGATTTTACAACTAGCATGCATCACCCTTTTATAAGCCCTTGGTATCCCATACATGGAAGGCCAATATATATGGAAACTTTCAATATAAATCAATCATATATTTAATGGAAATCCAATCATAATTAGCTTACCATAATTGGAAACCCAATAATATGGAAAGCTACTATATGAAGGGTCCAATCATAAATATATAATCAAAATAAATATGGAAATCCAATCATATATTTTCTTACCATATATGTACCAAAATAAAATCCATGCACTCCCCAAGCTTCTCCGACACACGGATAGCGCTCGTCGCTCTCCGGGGTATTCTCCACATAGGTGGGAACCCCACCCACTCCAACAAATCTCCCCCTTCACAATTATGTGGAGGAGGTCGTCATCCCGACGATCTGCCTGCAGTACTCAAACTTTCCTCTCGGAAGAACCTTCGTGAGCATGTCCGCTCCATTGTCATCAGTATGAACCTTCTCAAGCGCCGCATCCTTCTTCTCAACCACATCCCGTATCCAATGATACCGAGTCTCGATGTGCTTGGACCGACTATGAAATGTCTGGTTCTTCACAAGGTGAATAGCACTTTGACTGTCGCAAAGCAAAGTATAATGTTCTTGCTTCAGTCCTATTTCCTGCAGCAGCTTCTTCATCCATAGCAACTCCTTGCAAGCCTCCGTCGCCGCTATGTACTATGTCTCTGTCGTCGACAAGGCAACACACTTCTGCAACCGCGACTGCCACGATACCGCTCCTCCAGCAAACATCATCACATAGCCCGAAGTCGATCGTCTCGTGTCTACATCTTCAGCCATATCAGCGTCAGTATACCCAACCAGCTTCGGCTCGTCACTACCAAAAGAAAGTCTCCAATCGGCAGTGCCCTGAAGGTATCGTAGAATCCACTTGACCGCACTCCAATGTACCCTTCCAGGATTTGAAAGGTACCTGCTAACTGTGCCAACTGCATGAGCGATGTCTGGCCTCGTACACACCATAGCATACATAAGACTTTCCACAGCTGAGGCATATGGAACCCGCTCCATATCTTCCTTTTCGTACTCGATAGATGGACACTGCTCCTCAGTGAGCTTAAAGTGAGCCGCAAGGGGGCAACTCACTTTCTTCGACCCGTCCATACCGAAACGCTGAAGTACCCGATGAATGTACTTCTTTTGGGACAAATGTAGCAGTTTGGACTCTCTCTCTCGGCTGATCTCCATCCCAAGAATAGTCTTCGCTGCGCCCAAATCCTTCATAGAGAAGGTCACGCCCAGTTGGCGCTTCAACTCACTATCCTAGTGGCATTCCGACCCACTAATAGCATATCATCTACATAGAGCAATAAAATAATAAAATCATCCTCGGCAAAATACCTCACAAATACACAATGGTCTGACGTCGTCCGTGCATAACCATGCTCCCCCATAAACGACTCGAACTTCCTGTACCACTGCCTCGGAGCCTGCTTCAGACCATACAAGCTCTTTCTCAACCGGCAGACCAAATGTGACTTGCCCTTCTCACAGAATCCCTCTGGCTGCTCCATGTACAACTCCTCCTCAAGATCACCGTGGAGGAATGTCGTCTTCACGTCCATCTGCTCGACCTCCAAGTCGAGACTGGCTGCTAATGCTAGCACCACCCGAATAGACGAATGCTTGACGACAGGCGAAAAGATTTCATCATAATCCACGCCTTTCCGCTGACCGTAGCCTTTGACTACCAGCCTCGCTTTGTATCGAGGGCGAGTAGCATCATCCGTCTGCTTCACTTTAAACACTCATCGATTCTTCAAAGCCTTCTTGCCCTTTGGCAACCGCACCAGCTCATAAGTGGAATTAGTGTGCAAGGAACTCATCTCCTCCTGCATGGCCTCCATCCACTCTTGCCTGTGTTCGTCTTCCATAGCCTCTGCAAAGCTTTCGGGCTCTTCCCCGTCAGTCAATAGCACATACTCATTCGGTGAGTATCTCGTAGATGGTCGACGATCTCTGTCGCTCCTTCTCAGTGGAGCCACTGGTGCTGGCTGTATACCAACAGCCTCCTCCCCTTCAGGAACTGCCTCCCCGGCATGCTCATCCTCCTGAGGGACACCCTGACCACCATCAGCAGGCTGATGATCAAGGTTGGGAGCAACTCCATGTACTGGCTCCCTCATAATGGGATCCTCTGCGATGTCCTCTGGAAACTGCTCGAAGCGAAATGACTCTAACTCAGGCAATTCCTCAGCCTCAGAAGGCGTCTCGGAATCCTGAGTGTTGGTCATGGTCTGATCCTCGACGAACACCACGTCCCTGCTTCTGTAGAGCTTTCTTCCCACCGGGTCGTAGAGTCTATAGCCAAACTCATCCCGACCGTAGCCGACAAAGACGCATCGCCTCGTCTTCGGCTCAAGTTTGGTCCTCTCGTCCTTCGGTACATGCACGAAGGCCTTACAGCCAAACACTCGCAGGTGATTGTATGACGGCTCTTTGTCGTACCATACTTTGTCAGGCACATCACCCTGCAAAGGAGTACTAGGAGACAAATTAATAACATAAGCGGCTGTGAGAAGAGCCTCACCCCAATAACTGTCCGACAAGTTTGCTTCTGACAGCAAATACCGTACCCTCTCCATCAGTGTCCTGTTCATGCGCTCCGCTACACCATTGAGCTGAGGTGTCTTTGGCGGAGTCTTCTGGTGTCGTATCCCCTGCTCTCCGCAATAAGCATCAAAGGGACCGATGTATTCGCCGCCATTGTCGGACCGAACACACAATAACTTTTTGTCCGTCTCTCTTTCAACAGAGGCCTGAAACTCTTTGAAAGTAGGCAGCACTTGATCCTTGGTCTTTAAGGCATAGACCCAAACCTTCCTGGAACAGTCATCAATAAAAGTTACAAAGTAAGAGCACCACCAATAGATTTTACCTTCATAGGACCGCAAACATCCGAGTGAATCAATTCGAGCAACGTCGGCTTCCTTGAACTTGGGTGACTTTGGAAAGACACCCTATTTTGCTTCCCAGCTAAGCAGTGGGTGCACTTCTCCAACTTTGTAGACTTGAGCCCTGGAATCACCTTCCTGTTCACCAAGTAGCTCATCCCCTTCTCGCTGATATGGCCGAGCCGCCTGTGCCACAACTCGGTAGACGCATCACTGACTGCGTTCACCTCCTGTGCCCCCTGTGCGCTCCCCTCCATATAGTAGAGACCTGACTTCTTGCTTCCTCTGGCAATCACCATCGAACCTCTGGAAAGCTTCCACTGACTATTTCCGAAGAGACTGAAGAATCCCTCATCATCCAACCTTCCAACCGACACCAGGTTGAAACGGATATCAGGGACATGACGAACATCTTTGAGAACAAGAACTGCACCCGTCTTCGTCCTCAAATGCACATCTCCAACGGCAACCGCCTTTGACACATCTCCATAGCCCATCTTCAACACTCCACAGTCGCATGTCGTGTAAGTGGCAAATAGTGCCCTGTTGTGAGATACATGCGCTGAAGCCCCTGAGTCCACCAGCCAAGAATTGTAATCGCAGGCGCGGTTTGTGATAATCTCATCACCTACGACGATCACATCGCCTCCATGTATCGAAGCCGCCGCTGTAGTGTTCTCATCTTGCTTCCCCTTGTCGCCCTTCTTCTCTCTCTTCCAAGCGAAACAGTTCTGCTTGATTTGCCACAATGGTAACACTCCGAGTCCTCGTACCGACCCTTGGACTTCCCCCTGCTCTTGTCTCTGCCACCACCTGGACCCCTGCTTTTGCCCCTTCCGCGGCTCTCCGAAACTAGTGCCTCTGAGTGATGGGATGTGGATGAAGTGCCCTGAGAACGTCTCCGCATCTCTTCATTCAGTACCCCGCTCTTGGCAAACTCCAGACTGACCACGCCTTTCGGAGCAGAAGCGATCATAGGTACTCGTACGGTCTCCCACGAGTCTGGCAATGTACACAGCAACCAAAGTTCTTGAACCTCGTCGTCGAACTTGACTCCCATCGAGGATAGCTGGTCCACCACGCCCTGGAACTCAAGTGATCCGTAATGGATGCACCATCTTTGTACCGCAGACCCATCATCGTCCGGATCAGGAACAATTTGTTTACCCCGATCTTTTTTGCGTACAAAGATTCCAGCTTCTCCCACAACGTCTTCGCATGCTCAATATTGGCAACGTGGTTGTACACGTTCTCGTCAACGAACTGCCGTATGTACCCACACACCTGTATATGCTCGAAGTTCCAGTCCTCATCGGATTTGTCACTGGACTTCTCGGATGCAAATACTGGAAGATGCAGCTTCTTGACGAACAGCAAATCCTTCATCTTGTTCCGCCAATAATGGACACGAAGCCAGTGCGCATGGTGAACCTGAACGGTACCAACTACCATTATTGGCGGAGCAAGATGAAGGATTTGCTGTTCGTCAAGAAGCTGCATCTTCCAGTATTTGCATCCGAGAAGTCCAGTGACAAATCCGATGAGGACTGGAACTTCGAGCATATACTGGTGTGTGGGTACATGCGGCAGTTCGTTGACGAGAACGTGTACAACCACGTTGCCAATATTGAGCATGCGAAGACGTTGTGGGAGAAGCTGGAATCTTTGTACGCGAAAAAGACCGGGGTAAACAAATTGTTCCTGATCCGGACGATGATGGGTCTGCGGTACAAAGATGGTGCATCCATTACGGATCACTTGAGTGAGTTCCAGGGCGTGGTGGACACGCTATCCTCGATGGGAGTCAAGTTCGACGACGAGGTTCAAGGACTTTGGTTGCTATGTACATTGCCAGACTCGTGGGAGACCGTACGAGTATCTATGATCGCTTCTGCTCTGGAAGGCGTGGTCAGTCTGGAGTTTGCCAAGAGCGGGGTACTGAATGAAGAGATGCGGAGACGTTCTCAGGGCACTTCATCCACATCCCATCACTCAGAGGCACTAGTTTCGGAGAGCCGCGGAAGGGGCAAAAGCAGGGGTCCAGGTGGTGGCAGAGACAAGAGCAGGGGAAAGTCCAAGGGTCGGTACGAGGACTCGGAGTGTTACCATTGTGGCAAATCAAGCGGAACTGTTTCGCTTGGAAGAGAGAAGAAGGGCGACAAGGGGAAGCAAGATGAGAGCACTACAGCGGCGGCTTCGATACATGGAGGCGATGTGATCGTCGTAGGTGATGAGGTTATCACAAACCTCGCCTGCGATGACAATTCTTGGCTGGTGGACTCAGGGGCTTCAGCGCATGTATCTCACAACAGGGCACTATTTGCCACTTACACGACAGGCGACTGTGGAGTGTTGAAGATGGCAATGGAGATGTGTCAAAGACGGTTGCCGTTGGAGATGTGCATTTGAGGACGAAGACGGGTGCAGTTCTTGTTCTCAAAGATGTTCGTCATGTCCCTGATATCCGTTTCAACCTGGTGTCGGTTGGAAGGTTGGATGATGAGGGATTCTTCAGTCTCTTCGGAAATAGTCAGTGGAAGCTTTCCAGAGGTTCGATGGTGATTGCCAGAGGAAGCAAGAAGTCTGGTCTCTACTATATGGAGGGGAGCGCACAGGGGGCACAGGAGGTAAACGCAGTCAGTGATGCGTCTACCGAGTTGTGGCACAGGCGGCTCGACCATATCAGCAAGAAGGGGATGAGCTACTTGGTGAACATGAAGGTGATTACAGGGCTCAAGTCTACAAAGTTGGAGAAGTGCACGTACTGCTTAGCTGGGAAGCAAAATAGGGTGTCTTTCCAAAGTCACCCAAGTTCAAGGAAGCCGGCGTTGCTCGAGTTGATTCACTCGGATGTCTGCGGTCCTATGAAGGTAAAATCTATTGGTGGTGCTTCTTACTTTGTAACTTTTATTGATGACTGTTCCGGAAAGGTTTGGGTCTATGCCTTAAAGACCAAGGATCAGGTGTTGTCTACTTTCAAAGAGTTTCAGGCCTCTGTTGAAAGAGAGACGGGCAAGAAGTTATTGTGTGTTCGGTCCGACAATGGCGGCGAATACATCGGTCCCTTTGATGCTTATTGCAGAGAGCAGAGGATACGACACCAGAAGACTCCGCCAAAGACACCTCAGCTCAATGGTGTAGCGGAACGCATGAACAGGACACTGATGGAGAGGGTACGGTGTTTGCTGTCAGAAGCAAACTTGCCGGGCAGTTATTGGAGTGAGGCTCTTCTCACAGCCGCTTATGTTATTAATTTGTCTCCTAGTGTTCCTTTGCAGGGTGATGTGCCTGCCAAAGTATGGTACGACAAAGAGCCGTCATACAATCACCTGCGAGTGTTTGGCTGTAAGGCCTTCGTGCATGTACCGAAGGACGAGAGGACAAAACTTGAGCCGAAGACGAGGTGATGCGTCTTTGTCGGCTACAGTCGGAATGAGTTTGGCTATAGACTCTACGACCCGGTGGGAAGAAAGCTCTACAGAAGCAGGGACGTGGTGTTCGTCGAGGATCAGACCATGACCAACACTCAGGATTCCGAGACGCCTTCTGAGGCTGAGGAATTGCCTGAGTTAGAGTTATTTCGCTTCGAGCAGTTTCCAGAGGACATCGCAAAGGATCCCATTATGGGGGAGCCAGTACATGGAGTTGCTCCCAACCTTGATCATCAGCCTGCTGATGGTGGTCAGGGTGTCCCTCAGGAGGATGAGCATGCCGGGGAGGCAGTTCCTGAAGGGGAGGAGGCTGTTGGTATACAGCCAGCACCAGTGGCTCCACTGAGAAGGAGCGACAGAGATTGTCGACCATCTACGAGATACTCACCGGATGAGTATGTGCTATTGACTGACGGGGGAGAGCCCGAAAGCTTTGCAGAGGCTATGAAAGACGAACACAGGCAGGAGTGGATGGAGGCCATGCAGGAGGAGATGAGTTCCTTGCACACTAATTCCACTTATGAGCTGGTGCGGTTGCCAAAGGGCCAGAAGGCTTTGAAGAATCGATGGGTGTTTAGAGGGAAGCAGACGGATGATGCTACTCGCCCTCGATACAAAGCGAGGCTGGTAGTCAAAGGCTACGGTCAGCGGAAAGGCGTGGATTATGATGAAATCTTTTCGCCTGTCGTCAAGCATTCGTCTATTCGGGTGGTGCTAGCATTAGCAGCCAGTCTCGACTTGGAGGTCGTGCAGATGGACGTGAAGACGGCATTCCTCCACGGTGATCTTGAGGAGGAGTTATACATGGAGCAGCCAGAGGGATTCTGTGAGAAGGGCAAGTCACATTTGGTCTGCCGGTTGAGAAAGAGCTTGTATGGTCTGAAGCAGGCTCCGAGGCAGTGGTACAGGAAGTTCGAGTCGTTTATGGGAGAGCATGGTTATGCACGGACGACGTCGGACCATTGTGCATTTGTGAGGTATTTTGCCGAGGATGATTTCATCATTTTATTGTTCTATGTTGATGATATGCTATTAGTGGGTTGAAATGCCACTAGGATAGCGGAGCTGAAGCGCTAACTGGGCGCGGCCTTCTCCATGAAGGATTTGGGCGCAGAGAAGACTATTCTTGGGATGGAGATCAGCCGAGAGAGAGAGAGTCCAAGTTGCTACATTTGTCCCAAAAGAAGTACATTCACCGGGTACTTCAGCGTTTCGGGATGGACGGATCGAAGAAAGTGAGTTGTCCCCTTGCGGCTCACTTTAAGCTCACTGAGGAGCAGTGTTCATCTACCGAGGACGAAAAGGAAGATATGGAGCGGGTTCCATATGCCTCAGCTGTGGGAAGCCTTATGTATGCCATGGTGTGTACAAGGCCAGACATCGCTCATGCAGTTGGCACAGTTAGCAGGTACCTTTCAAATCCTGGAAGGGTACATTGGAGTGCGGTCAAGTGGATTCTACGATACCTTCAGGGCACTGCCGATTGGAGACTTTCTTTTGGGGGTGACGAGCCGAAGCTGGTTGGGTATACTGACGCTGATATGGCTGGAGATGTGGACACAAGGCGATCGACTTCGGGCTATGTGATGATGTTTGCTGGGGGAGCGGTATCGTGGCAGTCGCGGTTGCAGAAGTGTGTTGCCTTGTCGACGACAGAGGCAGAGTACATTGCGGCGACGGAGGCTTGCAAGGAGTTGCTGTGGATGAAGAAGCTGCTGCAGGAAATAGGACTGAAGCAAGAGCAGTATACTTTGCTTTGCGACAGTCAAAGTGTTATTCACCTTGTGAAGAACCAGACATTTCATAGTCGGTCCAAGCACATCGAGACTCGGTATCATTGGATACGGGATGTGGTTGAGAAGAAGGATGCGGCGCTTGAGAAGGTTCATACTGATGACAATGTAGCGGACATGCTCACGAAGGTTCTTCCGAGGGGGAAGTTTGAGTACTGCAGGCAGATCGTCGGGATGACGACCTCCTCCACATATTTCCATTAAATATATGATTGATTTATATTGGAAGTTTTCATATATATTGGCCTTCCATGTATGGGTTACCAAGGGCTTATAAAAGGGTGATGCATGCTAGTTGTAAAATAATCTCAAAACAAAGAGTGCTTTACAATCTTTGAGAGAGAGAGAGGATTAAGGACTATTGTGAAGGAGAGATTGTTTCGAATAATTTTTCGGCATCTCTTGTTCTTCGGAGTCCGCAATCAAAAATTTTCTTCTTTCAAGTGAGTTGTGGTGATCCGTGTTGGATCGGGAGGAGCTTGTAGAGGGTGTATTCTCTTTATTCCATTAGTGGAGGTTCTTCAGGGTTGGACTTCGATCGTTCCGTGGTTTTTCCCGCAAGGGTTTTCCACGTCAAAAATCTTTGTGTCTGCGATTGTGTTTGGCGTTTTTGGTTTGTGTGCTTTTGCTCGGTTCTCTCGCATGACTTTCTGGTTTGGGGGAACGGTTTCCGCGCTTCGTTCCCAACAGGATGCACTAGTTAACCTACTTATATGTATTTGTCAAGCATGGATAACTGACTAGATTGTGCGATGTAAAAGCATAAATAACCTTTTCTAGAACATAACTAAAACTAAAGAATATACAAGTTGTTTTACATACAGAAACAAACTATTCTCACACTTGTTTGCATCTATTTGTGTTGACACTTTATGTTTAACAAGTCTCACACCAAACCTACATTTAGCATACTAACATCTTAGAACCAAAATATTAATTACTTGATTGTAATATTTTGACTTGCGTTTGTCATTCAGGAAGCTCTATAATCGGGAGTCAGCAAGACGCTCTCGTGCAAAAAAACAAACACGTGTAAATGAACTTGAAGCAATGGTTTGTCCTCAACACTTCTTTATTTGCTATTGATTTTTTTTTTTTAATGGTATATACTTTTCTGAAATGAGAATGCGTAATGTAGGAGAAGCTATTCAATGAACTGAAGCCTTTTTTACGCAATATACTCATAGCAGATACTAGAAACTTCATCTACGAGGTAAGTTGTTAAACATTTGCTTATACTTCTTACATTTGGTGCCTATTGTTTAATATTACTATATATAATTTTCACACTCATCGATTATTAATACACGTAAAAATGGAGATCGATTCATTGGTAAAATATTGTTTCTGGATTGAGATCTAAATTTGGTTACTGCTGAATTAGCCTAGTAATAACTCTTGCAAAAGAGAAACTAATACAAGAGAGAATACTAATCAAGATTTTGTTTTTCTTCTTTAGTGGTATTTTACGAAAAAACAATTATGTATATTGCTTCATACTCTACATGTTGAGGTCCAATTTAGAATTTTTGGGTAGGAGAGAAAAGTTCAAATTAGTAAGAATAAAATATAGTTAACTATAGATAAAAACTGTAAATCTGCTGGAGAGATCTCAATTTATCTGAGTTGAGATTATACAATTTACTGAATCTATTAGGGAAAATG
The DNA here is from genome assembly GCA_029216955.1 of Iris pallida. Taxonomy (NCBI): domain Eukaryota; kingdom Viridiplantae; phylum Streptophyta; class Magnoliopsida; order Asparagales; family Iridaceae; genus Iris; species Iris pallida. The sequence continues at coordinate 6,961,049 of JANAVB010031819.1, forward strand.
GAAATGATCATTAGAGAGAAGCTTGTCAAAAAAATCATCAATTAACTTTGAACCTTTATTGGTAATGCAGGTTTCTTTAACAATCTATTACTGTCAATATATCTGAATTGGTATCATCCAATTTACTGAGATTGATAGGAACTTAGAAATGCTCATTAAAGATACGATTCTACTATTTTGCCTGCCACCCCTTTCGTGACCGCCAATTGCCCGCACGACGTGTCTGCCCCCCCCCCCCCCCCCCCCCCCCCCATTGGTTGGGGGGGGGGGGGGGGGGGGGAGAGTAGGAGGGGCCATGTTAGCTACGGACAGTGGACGGTCACAAAAGGGGGCTGACAAAAAAAATATTTTCGTTAAAGATAAGCTTGTCCGAAAGAGCATTTGTTAACTTTGAACCTTCGGACTGAACTTAATCATGGTTTTGTTGTGATGTTTAGATAGTTCCAAGGTAGTTGTACAACTATTTGTGTACTGAATTTATATACCTTTACTGGTAATGCATGTTTCTTTGTCGACGACCTCATACTGTGCGTTGGTGTTTGTTTTTGAGGAAAAGGATCGACATTCAACTCAGTTCACTAGGCTAAACTATCATGAATTAGTAGCTGCAACTGATTTGACTTATGTAATGAATGTATGTATGCTCATACTAGTTTTTGTTCTCTTTCCAGGCTATCTTATTATGGAAACAACTCAAGAACTTGGTTGTCAAGAATCAGAATGCTGCAATTGCATTTGGAGTACCGGCGAGTCCTGGGTTCAACCGTACCAGTAAAGTAGTAGGAGCAAAGATGAGACGAAGCCGTTCTTTGGTGCGGGTAGGCAGTTGCGAGCGCCTCCACAAAAGACAGTCGGGGGCGCGACCCTTGCAAAAATAGCAAACAACTCTAGCAATTGTTCTGTAGGTTCTGTGACTAATATAAGCAGTAATGTATAAGTTGGTGGTACCAAAGAACTATAGCATGTAGGCTTTATAGTGGTTAACAATAATTTAACTCTTACTTTCATATTAATCTCGAGTTGGTGTGTACAATTTTTCTTGTGGCAATATATTTTCTGGTGCGTTGTCACTCCTCTTCACTTGTATATCGTTATATGATTCTATTGTTATACGACAATGCTACGTTGCCTGTGGGTGCGAGCCACTGTGTTGTCCCTCCATTGGAGGAAAGCTGCAGAAAAACCGGAATAGGTCCGGTTGGGGGGTTGACACGTCGGCGTGGGCCAAGTATCATTTCCGATTGTTATATGACCTAATCGTTGTGTGTCTAGACATCTTTTGTCAATTGATGCGTATATATACTCAATGAAGGGTGGAACCGACCTCATGTTCATTGCAATGGCGGATGAAAAGGAAAGAGATTTCCTCACCAATTTACTCAGGGAAGGTCATGCAAACAACAATGAGTTGTTTGGGCTCTCATGGCTAAAGTTCCAATGGTGCATGCCAATGACGAGGATATATTTGTTAAATAACATGTGAAATCCTATCTATAAAATTTGTTTTACTCTTCGATTGAATAAATGTATTTGTTAGTATATCATTCTTCGATTAAGGAAATATGAAGAAAAAGTAAATTTGTGGTTGAAAATAAAATATGTTTAATTTTTTTTTCTCTTACAGGAGAAAATAAGACCCTAGACTTACAAGGTTCATGATAAAAATTATAGGATTCAAGTACAGATTTTAAGATACATTGAATCTTCTCGATCAAATAGTCAAAATTGATCAAAATGTTTTGGATGGATTGACATTGAAGTTTAATGTTCTAATTATATTGGTTTAGAAATGTACACTTTAATGCCAATTGTATTTTGAACTGAGTAAAAAAAAAAAAATTGAGCAGCTATAATAGAAAAATTAGAATAGACAACCCATATTAGGTCTAGATATGACCAATTTATGAAAACAAATTATTTATATTTTTATAAAAAATTTGGATAAAATTTTTATCACACACACGGGTCGTGGCCTAGTGATATCAACGGGGGCTTCGGCGCTGAAGGCACATGTTCGAATCACCCCTTGACATTTGTCAAACCATAGAAAAAACACCTCAAAAAAAATAAAAAATAATATATATATATATATATATATATATATATATATATATATATATATATATATATATAAACCGACTACACCAAAATATGATATAAAAAGAAATAGATCCCCTACAATATTTTTGTTATATCAGTGACACATTTTAGTTTTGTTGAGAAAACATAGTAACAAATTATTGTCACACTCACACCACCTCTCAATCCCAATCCACAAAATAGAAAACTCATGCATGCTTACAAGTGTCTACAAATTCCATACGTGTCAACTCGTTCCCTCCCTTCTTAAACTCCCATCACCATCTCCTCTCCTTCCATCTCTTCTTCCTCGTACTACTACTATACTACTACTACTATAAGTCTATAACCATGGCGGAACAGCAACAAACTGACAAAGGAAAGGTGCTGGCCGTCGCCACCCTCTTCCCCGTCGGCGGCATCCTCCTCACCCTCGCGGGCCTCACCCTGACCGCGACCGTGGTCGGGCTGACCGCCGCCTTCCCGTTGTTCCTCCTCTTCAGCCCGGTCCTCGTGCCGGCAGCGATGGCGCTCGGGATGGCCCTGGCCGGGTTCCTCGCGTCGGGCGCGATGGGGCTGGCGGCGCTGAGGGCCCTCTCGTGGCTGTCCGGGTACGTGCAGGAGGCGCTGGCGCCGGAGAGGGTGAAGAGGAGAGCGCTGGAGGCAGCGGAGGCGGCCGGGGAGAGGACCAAGGACGTCGGGGAGAGGATCACTAGCAGGGCCCACGGAGTGGCCGGGGGTTAAAATTTATAGTTGAGCTGCTTCCAATCAATTGTTCGATCTGGTTTAATTCTGTTCTGCCTATGTACGTATGTTTGCATGTGCTCGTCAAGTTTTTCCTCTCTTTTTTTCGTTAATAATGGACAAATGCTCAAAAAAAAGCTTTGTTTTTACGTACGGCCATTTTGAGAATTAGAAATCCGTCGGTCGGTCGGTCGACCGACGCCGGCTTCAACTACCGATCCCGTAAAGAACGACACGTACATGACATGCACCTAAGGCCAACCAAGAATAAACATTATGTATGCAATGGCCTTTATAGCTATCCAAAAATGTTTTTAAGTTTACCATGGTTAGAGCATCTCCAGCCTTATTGTTGTTAGTTGTGAGCTAGCAAAAGCTCAACTCCCTTACAATAATTTTGACTGTTATGAACCCATTAAACTTGTTTAGAGGAAAATATCCAACAATCTAAGAGTTAATCGAGACTTCTTTTTTTTCTCTGTTATGTGTAATTGGAAAAGAAAAGAAAAACTTAATTTTTTTACGTTGTTAACTATTTATCCAATTCCGGAACACACCGTCAATATGCTCATAGATGGGTGCGAGTTGATCCAGTAGTTGCAGATTAAGTTTCTGAACTATATTGCATTCAGTCTTTTGAATTTGACATATCAATATGTGAGCCTATATAATTCTGCTCAAGGGACTACCATTAGTATTGAGTCATAAATACTTGTCCTATAGTATTTGTTGTTTTGCATTACTCAACTCTATCAATATATCAAATTTTATGAGACCGAAAACCAAGTGGGATTGGTTTATGATTGAAATTGTTGCAGTACATATAAGTGTTGTCCCTACAACATTTTGATCTTCGTGTGTTTTACTTCAGTTTTCTGTTAGCTTAGTCTAGGAAGTAGTTGAGTTTGTATGTTTTCCTTGTTCTATTCCATGGTCATATTCTTAATATACAATTAGGGCTTGAGAATCTGTGCTTACATGAAGACGATTAGAAGACATTTACTCTGGAAGTCTTCATTATATACTCTTTTTGTAAAACTGAAATGGAAAAAGAGATACAAAGTCATTCCATCTTGTTAAGGTTTTTTGCATAATTTGAACAATTAAAGCGGTTATATTCTGATGCATTTAGTATTTTTTATTATTATATAAAACACGTTTCAGCAACACACACATTTTTCATGAAGGACATATATATATGAAAAAAAGGGGGCAGAAGGAACTACACTATGCTATAGTGGCTAAGGGAGCAAAAGAGCTTACATAATATGATGTGGCTAGGAGTTTACCCCAAGTCCATCTAGCGATGTTAAATAGTTTGGGTTTGGTTCATCTAACCTTGTCTTATAATCTAGTACATATCGAATATAAGTTGGGTATTTATCTGTGTTGATGGATATTTTGTTGTGGCACCTATTGAATTTCTTTTTTAATCGTAAATTGTGATTGTTCCTATGAAGCACTAAATGCTTGTGATATATATTAATTTATTTTTTAATGTTGTGTATGTTAACCAATATTTTTTTTGAGTCCTTTGGATTCTTCAAACATGCCAAACGTTCACCAATTGAATGTTTTCAAATCTCCACATGTTTTGAGCATTCAATGGTTCAAATTTAACAACCATGAATCATATTCATGTCAGAATATATAACAAGCATGAAATTGATTATCAAATGGAGAAATAGGAGGAGTAATAATAGAGTATTAAACTCAACATAATACCCCTTAGTGGATTTCAAATATGAAAAACATTTCTTTCTTAGTCTACTTTTAACACAGTACATCATTAACATTTTGTGTCAAATATATGTTGTCTTCGAAATCCTGCAAGATTGAAACTATGTAGAAATGCATTATTGTGCAAGAATGAATAAATTTGTGCATCATACATTTTTTGTTAATATACAAACTAACCTCTATTTCTATCAAACTTGTAATTATTATTCTGTTGCCGGGACTTGAATCCGGGTCTCTCGGGTGAGAGCCGAGTATCCTAACCTCTATTTCTTGAAGACCGTATTATTAGAAACGTTTTACCTTTTTAGGAAAGAAGCAACATGTTAACGGTGATGATAATATTTAGTGTCCCGCTCCTCGTGGTCCACTATGTAATACCTACGGCTTGTTGACTCAGTCATGAACTGAGTATTTGGTAAAACCTTTGCCGGTATCGATTGATCACGGATGAAATGCAATGAACCTTTCCAATTGATGGATTGGCTTCTATTGAAATGAATCCAAGAGTTTTGCTGAATGTTTTCTCTCGCTGCTTGGTTTTGATGAATGCATTTTCGTGTTGGTTTTCGATGATTGGTTTTCATTGTTCACTTTTATCGCATTTCGCATTCATTCCGAATCTTGAGAGAAAGAGACGAAGTATGCTAATCAACTGTTGGTGCCAATGTAGGACGCGTGAACTGTTCGTGAACGACGCGTGAAGTCCCTCCTTCTCTCGACTAAGATTCATCTCGGTGAGTTGCTTCAACCGAACAAACATTGATCAGTACGCCTAATAAAAATGATCTCTAGTCCACTCTATTGTCTTGTCCCGATGATCAACGATACCACATCAACAAAAGATAAGAGAAGATAATTGAATTGAATCAAATGCAAGAATATGTATTGCTACTCTATCTGCTCGATAAGAATGATCATCTGTTCGGTTACCAAGTATTCTTGAAAATGTAGACATGTACAGACGAACTTGCACGTGTTGAGATAAGCTTGAAGGCACAAAATTAACGTGTCGTATATCTGTGCATAAGTCCAAGTGTGTCTCATCTGATAGAACGGCTAGAGCATGTATTTGGTCTCGGACAACTTGTATACAAGGCAATATTTGTCTCTCGGGTGGTATCTGGGGGCACCTGGAATCGCTCGGCCTAGGAGAGATTATGAGCACCCTGGGTAAAAGAAACCCATGTTAAAAGGGTAGCCGACATCTGAGTCCTTAGCGACGAGCTGAACCAAAGAGTCACAACGGCTAATCATGGGGATAACCCATGGACCAACATGTAGATTAGTCCACCTGCATGACCCGAATTACAACTTCAATATCTGCAATAATGAACATGAATTACTCGTTATGCAAATTGTGCTAATATGTTTTGTGCAGGGATGACTGCCGGCGTTGGTAAGTTGCTTATGATATATTTCTACTATCATGTTCTTATGAATTGTTAAAAAGAACCTAAACAAGTAGAAAGATCACTAGTAAATGTTAGCTTCACATGTTGATTTAGTGCAGAGATTTGCGAGTTCGGCCAAAAGCTGCTCGCCAGTACATGATGTGTGCGGACCCACGTTGTGGACATCATTTTCAGAAAGCAAAAGGAGACAGGAGAATTTCAAGTGAGGCACCGAAGCTCGTCTAGCCGAGTAGAGTTGTGGATTGCCTCGAAGCTTCATTTTTATTCCAGTCAAGTTTCAAGTTTTCATTTCCTTTGAAGGTGTCTTTCAATTCCAGCTTGTAATAAGGGATATGATGTATGGGCATTGCGGCTATTTTCAAAAGAGAGTTTCAAAGAGAATCATGTAGCCAATATAAGGCACTCTGAGTTTGCAAAGCTTTGTACTTGTATTCCTATTAAGTTATCAATAAAAGAAGTATTTCCATTTCAAATCTCTGTGTCCAATATTTGGTTTTCTGCAATGAATGGGTACGTGCGTGTGTTTTGCTTAACTTGTGGGTGCGTGCGTGTGTTTTTGCTTGACTAGTTGTTTTGTGCAGGTACATGGCCTTGTGCAAGCGCAACTTAGGCTTGCACGGCATCACGCCTTAGCGAGGACGATCGATCCCGCAGGGATCCAGGCAAGACGGACGACCCTAGCGGGATCGGGGCATGACAAAGTGGTATCAGAGCATGGTTTTACGTCCTTGGCCTCTTACAAATATCGTTTTCGAAAAAGTATATAAAGTACTTTGATGGCTTTCAAAAGAGTCCCGATTTTGAGTTATGAAAACCAATGTCCCATACAATAAGTCCATAATATTTTATGACTGACAGAAGTTATACTCTTTTGTAGAGAAATGGCCCCTCCTCGCCCATCTGCCTCGACCGATCCGATGGATCGGATCATGACATTGTTGGAACTACAAAGGCGAGACAATGAGGAACGTGGCCAGATGCAACAGGCCCAAATCGAGGCACAACAGAAACAGTTGGAATCCTTGACCCAACTTGTAACGGCGCTAGCGGCAAATCGAAATACCACCGCAGCGACTAAACCAACGAAAACGCCCGAGATTGAGCCCGTGGAGGGTGACGAGCCCCAGCCGGCGCAAAGGCACACTTCCTTTAGGCCAAAGGACTTCTTAGACGCGAAACCTCCAAAATTTGAAGGCATGACATCACCCGATAAGGTGATGGACTGGATTGATAAAATGGAGAGTCTGTTCGCGTTCGTAGGAGTTCCAAGTAGCAAAAAGGTAGTTTGTGCCGTTCGCTTCTACGGCTGCGGACAAAGGATTGGTGGAAGGCGAAGAAGCCGGCGCTGCTCGCAACAGCTAGAAATGGGAAGATCTCATGGGCCTTGTTCAAGAAGGCGTTTCTGGATCAATATCTGACTCCAGCCATGAGCAAGAAGATGGAGGATGACTTCATCACACTGAAACAGGAAGATATGTCCGTGGAGGACTATGAGTCTGAATTTGCTAAGCTGGCAAATTTTGCTGCTGTGATGCTACCCACCGAGCAGACTCGCATAAATCGATTCGTTGGAGGTCTGAATGACGACATCCAGTTAAGTGTGCTGAATCGAGAATGTGGGTCGTATTCTCAGGCCTTTGAGGCAGCGCTACAGGTGGAACAGTTTTGCCTGAAGAAAGCGTCAACTAAGGTGCAGTACGGTCGGAATCAACCCGCCAAGAGATATCATGACAGAGAGAAAAAGATCGATAGGGAACCACGGAATGACATAATCTGTACCCACTGCGGTCGACGAGGACATGCGAATGAAGACTGTCGCTATGCGAAAGGTTTGGTATACAGTCACTGTGGGAAGCATGGACACACCAAGGAAGTTTGTCATGTCGCAAATTATGCTTGTTTTAGTTGTGGCCAACAGGGTCACGCTATTAGAAATTGTCCAAAAAGAAATCGAAATAGAGATGATAATGAAGAGCGTGGACAGCTGCCAGGCCCACCGTCGCTCCGAGATAATTCGCACAATCAGCAATTGCGGAATGCCAACACCACGACAGCGCGCGTCTATAATTTCTCCACCTTACTTGATCCAGAAAGTGGAGGTGAGTTTGTTTCTTAAGTTTTGAGGACAAAACTTTTTCTCAGTGGGTTATTATGTAGTGCCCCGCTCATCGCGGTCCACTATGTATTACCTACGGCTTGTTGACTCAGTCATGAACTGAGTATTTGGTGAAACCTTTGCCGGTATCGATTGATCACGGATGAAATGCAATGAACCTTTCCAATTGATGGATTGGCTTCTATTGAAATGAATCCAAGAGTTTTGCTGAATGTTTTCTCTCGCTGCTTGGTTTTGATGAATGCATTTTCGTGTTGGTTTTCGATGATTGGTTTTCATTGTTCGCTTTCATCGCATTTCGCATTCATTCCGAATCTTGAGAGAAAGAGACGAAGTATGCTAATCAACTGTTAGTGCCAATGTAGGACGCGTGAACTGTTCGTGAACGGTGCGTGAAGTCCCTCCTTCTCTCGACTAAGATTCATCTCGATGTGGCCTAATAAAAATGATCTCTAGTCCACTCTGTTGCCTTGTCCCGATGATCAACGATACCACATCAACAAAAGATAAGAGAAGATAATTGAATTGAATCAAATGCAAGAATATGTATTGCTACTCCATTTGCTCGATAAGAATGATCATCTGTTCGGTTACCAAGTATGCTTAAAAATGTAGACATGTGCAGACGAACTTGTACGTGTTGAGATAAGCTTGAAGGCACGAAATTAATGTGTCGTATATCTGTGCATAAGTCCAAGTGTGTCTCATCTAATAGAACGGCTAGAGCATGCATTTGGTCTCTGACAACTTGTATACAAGGCAATATTTGTCTCTCGGGTGGTATCTGGGGGCACCTGGAACCGCTCGGCCTAGGAGAGATTATGAGCACCCTGGGTAAAAGAAACCCATGTTAAAAGGGTAGCCGACATCTGAGTCCTTAGCGACGAGCTGAACCAAAGAGTCACAACGGCTAATCATGGGAATAACCCATGGACCAACATGTAGATTAGTCCACCTGCATGACCCGAATTACAACTTCAATATCTGCAAGAATGAACATGAATTACTCGTTATGCAAATTGTGCTAATATGTTTTGTGCAGGGATGACTGCCGGCGTTGGTAAGTTGCTTATGATATATTTCTACTATCATGTTCTTATGAATTGTTAAAAAGAACCTAGACAAGTAGAAAGATCACTAGTAAATGTTAGCTTCACATGTTGATTTAGTGCAAAAATTTGCGAGTTCGGCCAAAAGCCGCTCGCCAGTACATGATGTGTGCTGACCCACGTTGTGGGCATCCTTTTCAGAAAGCAAAAGGAGACAGGAGGATTTCAAGTGAGGCACCGAAACTCGTCTAGCCCAGTAGAGCTGTGGATTGCCTCGAAGCTTCATTTTTATTCCAGTCAAGTTTCAAGTTTTCATTTCCTTTGAAGGTGTCTTTCAATTCCAGCTTGTAATAAGGGATATGATGTATGGGCATTGCGGCTATTTTCAAAAGAGAGTTTCAAAGAGAATCATGTAGCCAATATAAGGCACTCTGAGTTTGTAAAGCTTTGTACTTGTATTCCTATCAAGTTATCAATAAAAGAAGTATTTCCATTTCAAATCTCTGTGTCCAATATTTGGTTTTCTGCAATGAATGGGTGCGTGCGTGTGTTTTTGCTTGACTAGTTGTTTTGTGCAGGTACATGGTCTTGTGCAAGCGCAACTTAGGCTTGTACGACATCAAGTCTTAGCGAGGACGATCGATCCCGCAGGGATCCATGCAAGACGGACGACCCTAGCGGGATCGAGGCGTGACAAATATAAATGTATTTTATACTCTTCTATTCTTAACATGATCTTTGTAATGTTATCTCTTCAAGTCAGAAACATTAGAAGCCATGATTTGTTAGAAAATGTTCAAACATGCTAAGGGTGAAGGTAAGTAATACAAAAGTTCTTTGTTCCATTATTCTAAACTTGATGTTTGTAAAACTCATTTTCTATATTCTTGGATACTAATGGATATTTAGTGAGGATAAAAGGAAATGATATTTCTTCTGAAGTGTTATTACTAAAGACAAAATCAAGAAATACAAAATTGCTCCGATCAAGTGGAAAGATAATTTTTTACATTTATAATTCACATATTCTATTCATTTTCTGATTTTGTATGTTTAATTGGACAAATATATATTGTTGAGTTAGTGAGCAAATTTTCTTGATTTTTGTATATATATTATGATGATTTTAAATGATATATTTTTTTGATTGGTTTGTATGTCCGAACCTTAAATGGCTATATTGTCACAATATTAGAATTTATAGTCAGCAAGAAATCACAATATTGTTCTATCACAATATTTAGACAAACATTGTCTTTCCTTATATTCTGTGACGCTATAATTCTTCTGACTCATTAAAATAATTTAGTCACAAGAAAATAGTTAGTGAAATTGCAAATTCCTTTAAATTTGAAGTTTTAAAAGTTGAGATTATTTTGGGTACAAGCCGAAAAGGTTCATCTGTCAACCGGACGTAAATAGTCCTAAGCGACACGGTACTTAATCGTCCCCCTGTAGACCTCCGCTAGCTGGGAACCGGCCCCTACAGCTAACCCAAGTTAATCAACACTTGATAAACTAAAGATTTTTTAAGGTTGATTAGCAAAATCACTTAAACTATTATTCTAGTACTTTAAACTGTCATTTTTGCAAACATGGCTAGTAAAGATAAATCTTTAGAGCCATGGATACTGTGACAGAGTCAAATGATTTTTGACTCACTATTCTAAGACTTATATCAGTAATTAGTAAAATCACATGAGTCTGATGTCACTAACTCTGATTTCTAAATCAGCCAAACCAGTTATTCTATTCTATATAGTAATAGAAAGAATATTTTAAGGATATTCTAGGCTATAAATTGTATCATATTAGATACTCTTATGTCAGAGAAATGTCTTTTAAATACAAGCTGGATAACTTATTCATATGACATCTAATCCATTTATGGATATATATTTTTTTTACTCTATGAAAAGTTGTCATCTCTTGAGGTTTGTGTAACAAATCTATCATAGCTAAAACTATTATATAGTCTGAAATGTTATCTTCAGCCATATGCATCTTATACTGAAGCTAGCTGTATGGCTCAACATTTTATACTACATATTTTTGTACATGTCATTTGTTTTAAAATTATGCTAAAAGCATTATCTTGTGAACTCTAAGATGAACAGGTACATGCAGCTGCGTGTTAAGACATGTAAAGAGCCTTAAAAAAAACAAATTATAGTTCTTGACTATAAAGTCATAAAAGAACTTTACAAATCTCTTGACGAAAAGTCTGTTTACTCTTGACGAAGAGTTTGTCTAGGAAATTGATCCTAGAATCATCGAGGGGGATGGGGTTAAGCCCATAGTATAGTCACCAGCAGTGGCAACCCAACCGAGTCTGACTAGAGATCCCAAGAAGCCGGTTCAATGGATAGAAACAAGCTGGACTAGGTGACTATTATGGAACACTGATCTGAGATTAAATTATCTTTAAAATAAAAGCACAGGAGGCTGTACATGTGCACATTCATACCCCATCCCTATGGTGACAGTGTTCTTTTTGTGATATGGATAGGTTGAGTAAACTCTTAATAAGTCCAAGCATGATATGCAGGGTGATTCCTATCACCAACCCTTAAGGACTTACCTATATGAGAGGTCGTGAGGACCGCGACTATAGGACAGGGCGATCCTAGAGAACTCTCATGAATGTGTAAAAGTGCGTATGGCCAACCAAACGCGCCATCCGATAGACCCAATTACCTCTAGCGTACTATGTGTGCTATTTTCGAGTATGGTTCAAGAAGACTGATTCAAGGCGTAGTCCATCAAGCTCTTCTTCAGACAAAGACAATAGTCACTACGTGAGATTCAAGGTTGTAGTCCATCTCATTTATGCATAGTATACAACTGTCCAGATATTCTCTTATTCTTGTCTTACTTTCTTTCCTTCGGGATTTGACCTTTTGGGAGGGGATTGTTAGTTGTATGTGTGTTGTGTTCACACACACATGAGCTAGCAAAAGCTCAACTCCCTTACAATAATTTTGACTGTTATAAACCCATTAAACTTGTAACATCAACTCATGTCCAGGTACAATGTACCACATGGTTTTTCATTTGAATTTTGTAACGTTCAGTATTTATTGGCTGGATTAAATTGTCTTCATTCTCCTTTATTCCCTAACCTTAGAGAAAAGTCTATATATTGAGGCCAATCTCAATACTTTGTACATACTAAAAATTACTACAAAACACTCTCTCGCTCTCTCGAATTCATGTCACTCCGAAACTCTTTTGTTCTTGGTTTGTTGCTCTGGGCAGAGCTAAGTCAGGGTCAATCTTTCCGAGTTATGTGCGACGACGGGATACCAGTAGAGTGGAGGTTTTACCACTAGGAGCATCCGGAAAAGTCTGCACATAGACCCGGATTAACTCTTAGGGCAGTGCTTCGTGCGCGACTTCCCCGGATGCCGGTAACTTTAACTTCTTTTATTTTGTTTGCAGATTTTTAGAGGAAAATATCCAACAATTGTGAGTTTGAAAAAAATGGTTGCCACATAGGAATGACAACCATTTTTTTCAAAAGTATTCCTCCAATGCAAATGTGAAATAAAGTGTAGAGTTGACATGGCAATGATATGGCAAAGACAATGTGAAGTTGGTTGTCTAGATCTAGACAATGCACTTTACAATGTCTTTATGTCCACATCATCATTTGTGAATAAAAATGTTTATAAAATGAAGTAGAAGAGTAAAAGTTGTCTTGGAAGTTGTAAAAAAAATACTTTGTATTGTCTTCTCAATACTTTTGCATTGGAGATGACTTTTTAAACTCATTGTCATTTGTGAATATAATCTTGCCACCTATACAAGACATTGTCTTGTGTCCCATGTCACCTAAGATTCACAACACAAAATAAGACAATAGGGTTGGAGATGCTCTTATAATACATTTACAACCGTCTATTTGTTGTCACTTCGGTTCTCTCTGATGCTTCTCTCTTCTCTGTTCTTTTCGTGCATGACGGTTGACAATTGACACATCTTTCTCCCAACTTCACATGGAAAGAGAATCCAATTGAACCCACCTGGAAAGAGGATCCAATTGACAACCCTCATGGAAAGAGGATCCAATACCCACATTGGAAGAGGATTCAATTGGCAATCCTCATGGAAAGAGGATCAATTGATCCCACATGGAAAAAAGATCCAATTGGCAATCGTTACAGGTTATATTTGGTTGTAATTTTAGCATTCCTCATCCATGAAGACAAACTTCCATGCTTTTTGATCTTTTATATAACAAAAATATTATAATTTCAATAATGTTTATTTCTTTTCCTTCTCGTTTTAGAAAATGTATACATATAATAATTGAAATGATTCAAAAAAGATGACCAACTAAATGATTATTCAGCTACTTGTACTAGTGTTTTTACTCTCGCTTTTAACTGAATAAAATTTGGGGATTGATCTTGTTCTTCATCTATAAAAAAAAGGTATTGGGGATTATTTTCTAGAGTCTATGTGTGATGTGCAATAGTGATTATGTACCATTCTGTGTTATTTGAGGGCTGTGTTGTTGATGTATACTGGTATGGCGTTAGTAGCAAGATGTGTTTTTTATTTTACATGTTAGACAGTAGCCCTCAGAAAGAAGAGAAAAAAGTAGGGAAGGGAAAAAAAAAACTTCCGAACGGTACAAATAACAAGATGCATGAATACTACAATGTATAGATATACAATTTCCATAATGGTGTCAATGTATAGATAAATGTTATGATTAAATATTAAACTTTATCAACATATTAACCAAACCAATGTCGACAACATTATTTTTGCCTACTGTTTATATTGACTGGAAAATATTATCTCCTGGGTCAATATTGGTGAGCATCAATATTGGATCGAACATCCCAAACAAAATGATACATGTGACCTATATGTATCTATATCCCCTAGTTTTTAGGGTGTGCTCGCTTCTCATGTAAAACTAGACATGGTTTTCTACCAGGGCCGGTCCTGAGCGAATGGGATTCGAGACGAACTTTTAAAATAGGAACCCCATTCGTAATATTGAAAATATAAAAAAAAATTAAAATAAAAGTAAAAGTAAATTAAAAAAAAGACTACCATCAATAATAATTGAGCTAAGAACCTTTAGTATGCAAGTCTAAAGTACTATCCACTACATCACAATAGCTTTATGTTAGAAAGGCCATATTATTAATATATTTATGTTTAAACTATTTTTTTTTTTTGGATCCTTATGATTCGACACTGGTTTTTACATGCCCGCTTTGTATGCTTTGGAAGAAAAATAACAGTACTCGTGTGCCTAAGATCCATTTGCAGCTGATATTTGGCATGGGGAGTTCACTTGTTGTCACCCCCCTCTTCAGGGGCGGCCCTGGCCCAAGGCAGGCCAGGCGACGGCCCAGGTCCCCCGACGAAAGGGAGGTACCAACATGAAACTGTCTAGTATGTATTATGTGTCCTTTTTTTAACAAAAGGAATTGTGGTGTAGTGGGTTCAATGCTAGACTTATATTAAGAGGTACTTGGTTCGAATCTTGACTACAACAAATTTTTATTTTAGTTATATTTTTTTTTTACCTTACGTTGGGACCCATTTTGAAAATTTCGCCTCGGGCCCCTAATTGCTCGGGGCCGGCCCTGCCCCTCTTCTGGGATCTTCATTCTGCAAAGCAACATCAACATCAACAACATCTCTAGCACAATAGTTACCCCACACATTACAAAACAAACACCTAATGCAATAAACAAAAATAAATCAATCAAAAGTTCATGGAGGTCCATGGATCAAAGCAATGCACATCAAATGGCAAAGTCTGACCGCGAGCCTTTACTTTGAAACATATGAGACTATTACAGGGGCATCCACAGCCAAACTATAAACCTTTCGATCCAGCCAGATGAAGGATCTGCTTACAATGATAGAATGTCCCTTGAACAGTTAACCACTTATGTTCAGCTAATAACTGGCACACAATAGATCTATCACAAATTCGCCAATTGTGGTAACTCACAGCACAAGTTAATCGAAAGATATGTAGGAAACAGAAGGCACCTTGATATGCACAGAAAATAGCACAAGCCGACAATCATCGTCCAAACCAACCCTTCTGTGGCTGGATCATCTCCCCTCCTCCATCATTCATGAGTTTATCAAGAACAACATTGAGATCCACCGACTGCCCATTCTCTGTCAGCTTCCTCACCGCCGCCCTCACCTGCTCTCTTGAAAATCCCATTGTAGCAACCTTGTCCACCACGTCATCAACAGGCACTCTGTTCCCTCCGGAGCCACTAGAGCTTGACCCTGTCGGAGCTGCCTGGGGCAATATCTTTGCAGTTGGAAGGCGCGAGTAGTTGCTGCTGCTGTTGCTGCCACCTCCACCACCCGGCGAGGGAGGAGAGTTAGAAAAGGGAGACTGTTTCATTGCCGAGCTGTTGTAGTGCGATGGTGACCCACTATAAGGGTAAGGATCAGAAAAGCTGGGCCCCGGGGGTAGGGCATAGCTGGAAGGGAAGGACATCTGACCCGAGCTTGGCGCATAATATTGAGGGGGAGCACTATTCGGAAGAGGCTGAGTTAATGGAGCAGGTTGCTGGATACTCGGAGGGTAGGTCTGAGATTGTTGTGGCATGTAAGGTGCTGATTCTTCAGGGTGATGGGCCAATGGAGGTTGGAGTTGAGGGGAAGGGTTCAGAGGTTGGGGTGAAGGCATGGGCTGAGAGTATTGTGGTGGGGGCTGATACTGTTGTTGTGGTGGTTGCTGAGCTTGGGGCTGGGATTGGGATGAAGGCATTGGCTGAGAGTATTGTGGTGGGGGCTGATACTGTTGTGGTGGTGGTGGCTGAGCTTGGGGCTGGGATTGGGATGGTGGTGGCTGGGCTCCTGGTGGAGGGAAGTAAGAAAGTTCTCGTGGTAAGGATGGGAGGGAAGTGAGTTGGATTTGAGGTAATTGGGGTGGTGGATATTGGGGAGGTGGATTTTGCTGCAGTGGCGGTGGTGGAGCATTTGGAGTGAGGAGAGATGGTTGTGCTTGTGGCTGAGCCACGGGAGGTGGAGGTGGCTGATATGCAGGTGGAGGTGGTGCCTGCTGTTGCTGTTGCTGCTGCTGCTGTTGGGAGTCCGGTGCAGCAGCGTTTGAGGATTCAAGTGGTGGCTGGTAGTGGTCTGGCTTGGATGAAGTTTGCTGTAGTTTTGTGAGCTGTTGCTGAGCCTCCGCAATCTCCTGCTTGTCACGCAGAACTTGAACCCCTGTTTCTACCTGAATGGGAATAATAAATATGCATATAGATAAGGAGCATTCCGAACTGAGATAAGGACGCAAAAGTTTTTATTTGAGCTGTGGTTTATTCCATCCTAGCAATTAGATCACACTGTCCAAGAGACTAGATCCAGACAAGGTGATAAATAAAAAGATAAATCGATCAAAGGTTGAAACTCATAAAGGGACTAACAAGATCCTATGGAACTTTGTGGGATTGTCGGGATGCATAAGAACCATAAGGTTCATCTGGCGGGATGCATAAGAACCATAAGGTTCGTCTGGACTATAATTTGAACCTCTAAAGGTCTGTCTCTACCTGTCGCATTGATAAAAAAAAAAACCACAGCTCCCGCCAAGCTGCTTAAATTATGTTTATGAGATGGAAGCAAATAAAAATTAAAAGGAAAGATATATTATCCTGCCAGTACGAACCCAAAGTAAAACATACCTCTCTTAGAATATTTTCTAGTTGCCTCAGCTTCCCATCAATGCTTCCACTATTATTCCCAACTGAAACTTTCATTTCATCTAGAGAACTTTCAAGGTTGTGAGTTCTACTCTCCAGCTGTGACAACCTTGAACTTACAGCTTCCAATGAGTGTAGCAGATTATCAGCGTACTTCTTCACCGTCCGATCAATTTCTGCAACCATAGCCACATCATAAGAACCCTTGTCCTTGCCATGGCTAACCTTTGGTCGTTCTCGAGGCTCCAATATATTGGTATACTGCATTAATGACAAAATGGAGAATATATCAACGAACGTTCTAGAACTAAAAAACATAATTGTTTGCACCACGTGCAATTACTTTATATCTAAACACTTGACACTTTCTTTCAAATGGAGATAGAAATCTGATAAGCACGTCAACAAGGACAAAAAGGCAGTACTACATGAGATTGCCTGTTTTTTCGAGGGTGCAGGATACTTATTTATAAGGTAGAGTGTTAAAGTCTCAGAAGATCCTGGAAATAAAGAGAGAAATTTCCTAGTAAGGAAGTTTCACCACTCCACCTAGATTTTCAATTTAAAATTCTTTGACTGAAAAATTAATAGTATGTTTCAACTTTCAAGTATACCACTCCAAAAGGCTGTAGTGCTACCAGATTAATTCCAAAGTCAATATTCTCTAGAGAAAATTTCCTAGTAAGGAAGTTTCACCACTCCACCTAGATTTTCAATTTAAAATTCTTTGACTGAAAAATTAATAGTATGTTTCAACTTTCAAGTATACCACTCCAAAAGGCTGTAGTGCTACCAGATTAATTCCAAAGTCAATATTCTCTAGAGAAAAAAAAAAAAAAATTCTTCCTTCCACAAGCATCTAAAAACGTAAGTGTTAAACATGAATCACTTTCAGAACTGTATATAAACCATAGTTTCCGGTATCGGCCGATACCGATCCGATACGACCGATACCGATACGGTTTGGCATGTCCCAATCCGATACCGACCGATACCGACATTGGGGATCTCTTTTCTGGTCAATTCGGCAAAGAAAATTGAACGAAAAAGAAAAATTAGCAAGGGTTTAAAACATAATCAGGTTGTAAAAGCATGTAAAAGAAGAAAATTTATCTATTGCATGTAAACCAATCGGTAAGGGTTAATACTATTTCATTTAATTTCAAAACTATTATGAAATAACACTGGAAATACTTAAAATTATGCCTAAATGCATAAAATATATTTTTAAATGTTAGTAATTTATTAATAATTATTTGTTTTCCGATACCAAAAAAATCCGATGCCCCGATCCGAAACCGTCGATACTACCGATATCCCCGATAGTGATACTCATAGTAACGGTCCGTTACCGAACATGGATTGAGGAAGAAAAAAAGGATGTGGGACTTGCTAATGTGAGGAACTTGCCCTTAATAGACCTGGATGAATAAAAAAGGATTCAAGTAACCTAATCCGAAGGTTTACACCAAAAATTCCATTTTTTGTTGTCTACTTAGTAAACTCCACCGCACTTGTCGATGATATCAAAAAGGGTAGGAAGGGTTACTACTATATTGGTTTTAGTTTGAAACATATTGGTTTTAGTTCGAAAGAAATTGTAAAGGGTACTAACCTGCAAGTTTAGTGGTAGTTGAAGCATTTGTTGCGATTTAACTACATAAATACATACATCATCCTCATACAAGCCTTTTACAATCAAAATGGGAGAGGTTGACCATGAGAAAGTTCCACAGAAAAAATTGACAAAAAAATTGAACTTGAAGTCAGCCCTGCAGCATATTGGCGCAAATATTTTGCTGATAGCTTTTGACAAAGAGAGGTGTTGCCATGAAAATTAGATGACCAACTGGTAGTTAGACAGACCTACCTATAATTTTTTGGTCATGCAATTTAAGCTCATGCAACTTGCATGATTTAAGCTCATGCAACTTGCAAACAAGGAGCACTCTCCAAGTTTCCCTAAACATGGAAGAGTCTAGACAAACAGAGAAGAAATGACATCCCCACAAATAAATACATACGTATCAAGATAACTAAAGGCAACAAAGCCCTTATCCTAATTTTGGTATCAAGATTACATATCGTCAATCTCTGGTATGGTAAGCAATTGGTCAAAACCAGGATTTGGCCCAAAATCCTCAGACATGGGCCTGAAGAGAAGGCAGATAGATCAAGTCAAAAACTAGAATCACAAGTGAAGGGATGGACTCAAGCCTCCAGAGTGAAGCCTAAAGTCAAGATAAAGAAAAAAATTGAACTCAGCAAGTCAACTCAGGGAACAGGTTACTTAGGCCATCCGACTCACTGTTTAACATA
The DNA here is from genome assembly GCA_029216955.1 of Iris pallida. Lineage (NCBI taxonomy): Eukaryota > Viridiplantae > Streptophyta > Magnoliopsida > Asparagales > Iridaceae > Iris > Iris pallida. Next base: position 6,980,211 of record JANAVB010031819.1, read on the forward strand.
GCACAAATAAGTAGTAAAGCTTCTACAAAGCATTAACTTTCTGTCTCCTAAATTGACAGATAAGCTTCAGAATAACAACATGGCCTCAACCCCAGGCCGGGGACAGAGTCAAAGACTGGCCTTATTCTCATAAAAAACAAAAAGCAATCTAGTTCCAAAATTATCAAGATACTTGTTAGAAGATTTAACAAGCTAAATCAATGGTAACAGTTATTACATAAAACTGTCAAGGAAAGGAACCTTTATGCTGCAAGAACAAAGGAAATGAAGACAAAAGGATGAGGTACGGACATGTTAAGGGAGAGCAAGAAAAGAGTAACATGGAGTTAAAGATGAATAAGAAAGAGAATGAAGGGGGCGTAAGAATTAAGGATGAATAAGAACCAAAAGAACCTTAGCATAGGATTAATCAGCAACAGATATCATAAAATCTCCGGCAACTGCTATTAGTTACTTTGAGGGGGCGAAGGAAAATAAATAGTTCTTATAAGAACCAAGTTAGGATCGGAGTCACTAGACTAGTCTCTCCCTCAGTAAAGGCAACCTCTTATATCTAATTTGACTGTATTACATTCAACAACTATCTACTGATTACGGTGGTAAACAAAACAAAGAAGAAGAAGAAAAAGAGTAGTTATGTTCGTCTGTTTTGCCATGAAGGGAAGTGGCCAGGAGGGTTCAAGGGCCTAGTCGAGCTGCTTAAGCAGCTAGGTGTCCACTTCTAGACACTCCTCATTAAACAGTGTCATGACACTGCCAAAATGGTGTAGCTACTATATACAAGGAATTCAGTTAAAATTCTATATAGTACCTACACCATTATGAGCATGGTAGTAAACCTGCATTTTGATAGTGAAAATTGGGGATATTTTCTTTCAATTTACCCATAAACCACACATGTGCATGCTCTTGTTTTGAATTTGCTTTGTCAATAATAAGCTTGTGCTTTAACCATAGTTTGTAGTATCAACCATATCGTATTTGTCATGGAATGTCAAATCTGATATGGACTCCCATCGATATTGATCGATACCGACAATGGGACTTTCTTTTCCAGTCAATTTAGCAGAAAAAATAGAGATGTGAAAGGAGAAAACAACTTCAACACAATGATTCAACCATGCCGAAGATCGTGATGCTACCAATAAGATTCTTGATTGAAAACTCTATCCATTATCATTTACAAATCTAAATCTATGAATTCACGTCACTCGTCCATTTTAATTTTTATTATATTGAAACTATATATTGTGGGTGTACTTTGTCTAAAGGCAAGTAATAAAAATAGTATCAATTTCAAGTGAACGATTGGCAATGTTGAATATTATTTCATTCAAAACTAACAAGAGAAACAAATAATAAATGAAATACTATGCATGAATTTATCAAATATGTTATTTTTAGTTTTTAAATCAAATTTAATAGTTTTTTCCGTTTGCTGAATCAAAGAACTCTGAAATCGCTTGAAACTGCCAATAAAATACTCATAAGAAACTATACCACAGCTGTGAACCTCAGTTTCAACTTCTAATGCCTATCTGAAAATAGAACATAACTGACTGAGACCAATTGGAGATGGGCATGAAGTTTAGAGAAATCGGTTGAGCTTGAAGTTCTAAATTTGAAAATATGGGCTGGCTCGAGCAATTTAAAAATTCAGCCACTGTCAGTACATATTGACCTTATTGAGCCAGAATCAAGCAGACACATCGATGCTACACGAAAGAAGAAAAAAAAATTGTGCAGGGCCCAAAACCTCAATATCAAATATGGACTAATATTACTCAACTTCAAGAGTCTTGCCACAAAATTTGCTTTTTGAAACTTCATGAAACAAACCAAAATAGTCCAAATTAACCAAATCCAAACTTCAAAAAACTGGGCAAAACATTTACTTTCTTTGATTTTTTTTGTTTAAAAAACTCAAGCCTGTGGAGTGTGGACAGCAACTTGTCTGTTACATAATGCAATTATCATGTAATAATTTCATAGGAATCATGCTGTGGTGTTAATACTTAATAGAGATAAACCAAAATAACACTACATAAATAATTTGATGCTTAGACTTTAACACTCCCAATAGATTCCTATATTGTGATAGTTTACAAAAATTGTAATGTCAAAATCCTAGTGTCCAATTCTTCATTCCAAAACTGGCAAACTTTGAATTCGCAATTAAAGATCATGATAGACATAAGGAAGGTATCATACAAATATTGATTATAGATACTGCATTTTGAAGCTTCATTCTCGGGTCCATAGCATCGGGCCTATAGGATTTTACAGGTTACTAGTTTTAGATGATCAAATATGTTCTAACAAAAAATGTTGATATATAGGCCTTCCGATCTTAACATGCAAACTTCTACAAGAAACAGTCCTCAATTATGCTATTGGGTAGCTCTTGCTAAAGTAATCACTTTTCTGATACTGTTAAATATCGTCTAGAGAGTAACGTAATCGGTAGGCTTCAAAAGTAGTGGTTCAAAATAAACCAGGTATGGTAAGTTGGGTCTAGACTTGGGAGTTGGGACTACCTTGGAAAGCTACATTCTAGAAATGGATCAGGGGTGTGGTTCAAAATTCTGTGCAGGCGGAGACCAAGGCATGGGCATATACAAGTCCAGATAGATCTTAGCTCGTTGACAACTTAATCTCCCAAGAATTTTGTATTTCTAAACAAATTTGTAAAAATGAAGAGTTCATTAATTGTTTGACATAATTGAGCAAACATACATAATTTGACTAAATGACTTTAATATAATGGAACTCCAATTAACCAAAGACAACCACCGTCAAACATAAACAACCAAAACTCATCTTCGGATGAGGGCCACATTCAGTCAAGAGATTTCCATCCTAAGGCTGGAATAGACTGGATACGGCTGCCCTGTACAAAGGTCAAAATGGGTAACAGCCCCTCAACTCTATATAAGTAAATTGTTTCCTTAAAGAATGTTTTACAGACTTATGTTATTCACTCTAGAAAGATGACATGACCATTTGGATTATTTGCATGATTTGTATTGTTTTATGTATCTTGCACTGAAATAATTGTAGTTTTGAAGATCAAATTTAGTTGTAGTTTCGAAGATCAAATTTGAAGATCTTTAAATGCGAACGCGTACTCTTATTTAAAATACTGTGGATAGACATTTTCTTAGTTTACATTCTTTTGAGTTTAAAGGTTTTGATGTTGTTGTTGTACATTCTTTGGAGTTTGACTATAATGTGGTAATCCTTCAATTGCCTTTTATCTTCTTATATGTTCTGGTAGTGGTCACCAAGTATTACATGTCTAAAATATAATATCTAGTTGTTACACTTGTTTTCAGACTAATGCATATATACTTGAATTAAAGAAGTTAAGTAATTCATCTTAAGTTTTATACTTAGTGATTTCTAGATCATTTATTTTGGTTGTGCACAAATTGCTACCAGTCAAATGATAGGTTTACAGAATAGAAATTTTTGATAAAGTTAGAGGATTATTATTGGTTGATAAATTGTGCACTTCGTCAATTTCTTTAGATCCAACCCTAGTGATAAGAGGCTGAACGACAACAGCTGTTGTATATAAAACTTTGACATATTTGCATTACCCTATACTAGAGTTTGGAACTTGATTGTTCCCAAGCTTTACATAGTGTTTACATAATAGGAATTTTGCATAAGCTTAGAGGATTAATATTGGTTGTAAGTAATTGTGTGCACTTAGTCAAATTCTTTAGAGCCAACTCTATTGATAAGAGGCTGAACGACAACAGCTGTTGTATATAAAACTTTGACATATTTGCATTACCCTATACTAGAGTTTGGAACTTGATTGTTCCCAAGCTTTACATAGTGTTTACATAATAGGAATTTTGCATAAGCTTAGAGGATTAATATTGGTTGTAAGTAATTGTGTGCACTTAGACAAATTCTTTAGAGCCAACTCTATTGATAAGAGGCTGAACGACAACAGCTGTTGTATATAAAACTTTGACATATTTGCATTACCCTATACTAGAGTTAATAAACTTCATAGTGTTCCCAAGCTTTACATAGTGTAACGCCTAGTTATTTGAAACTGAGCCTACTTGAACATTTTCTTTCTTATGTAGATGCTAACAAACATGAATTGTTTCACAACAATAAAACCACCATTACCATTGCTTATGGTGACAATTCACTAAAAACACCACACATGATTATGTGATGTATATGCTAGTAAACTGGAGTATGACTTTTAATTCTCCTTTGTTCAAAAAGTCTTTGACAAATGATTTATATCATTCAGAAATACAAATTTTACTATAGTGTATGATTATATAACACAAGCCTAGTCTTGTTAAATTTTACTCTAGTGGATGAAGGGCTTGCTTGCACTTTTGCAGCAGTTGCTCGCGTGCTCCCGCGTGCTCTGTGGGCCTCAGGGTTGTGGGGATACGGGGCTACAGGACTGTGGGGTCGCAATGTCTGCCCATTTTTCATGCTGCGACATCGCGTATTCCGCGGCATTCCACAGGTTCTGTTACGATTGCTGCTAGGGCGGTGCAGTTGGTAACCGATCCATGGTCAACTGCCCACGTGGTCCCTTGGGGCAGTTACAAAATATGCTCTCCTATATAAGTGTTGTTGCATCACTCTTTTGATGGATTTATCTTATTCTTTTGAAGAGATGCAGCAAAACAACAACAACAGCAGCAGTAAAGATCGTTAGCAGACGCCACTGAGTGGTCCTAGCTTTGTCCGACGCCAACTTCTATGTGAGATCTTCGAGCGTTCCAGAAGTTCTATCGAACTTGTTGGTTCCAAGGAGCGGATCAATGGGAAAAAAAGTCGAATCTCGCTTTGAGCAACGCTGATCTTCATTTGAAACTGAGCCTACTTGAACATTTTCTTTCTTATGTAGATGCTAACAAACATGAATTGTTTCACAACAATAAAACCACCATTACCATTGCTTATGGTGACAATTCACTAAAAACACCACACATGATTATGTGATGTATATGCTAGTAAACTGGAGTATGACTTTTAATTCTCCTTTGTTCAAAAAGTCTTTGACAAATGATTTATATCATTCAGAAATACAAATTTTACTATAGTGTATGATTATATAACACAAGCCTAGTCTTGTTAAATTTTACTCTAGTGGATGAAGGGCTTGCTTGCACTTTTGCAGCAGTTGCTCGCGTGCTCCCGCGTGCTCTGTGGGCCTCAGGGTTGTGGGGATACGGGGCTACAGGACTGTGGGGTCGCAATGTCTGCCCATTTTTCATGCTGCGACATCGCGTATTCCGCGGCATTCCACAGGTTCTGTTACGATTGCTGCTAGGGCGGTGCAGTTGGTAACCGATCCATGGTCAACTGCCCACGTGGTCCCTTGGGGCAGTTACAAAATATGCTCTCCTATATAAGTGTTGTTGCATCACTCTTTTGATGGATTTATCTTATTCTTTTGAAGAGATGCAGCAAAACAACAACAACAGCAGCAGTAAAGATCCTTAGCAGACGCCACTGAGTGGTCCTAGCTTTGTCCGACGCCAACTTCTATGTGAGATCTTCGAGCGTTCCAGAAGTTCTATCGAACTTGTTGGTTCCAAGGAGCGGATCAATGGGAAAAAAAGTCGAATCTCGCTTTGAGCAACGCTGATCTTCATTACAACTGAAAAGAAGTTTTTCTCATAAGTTTTCTCGGTCTTTCAGAGCTTTGAATATGTTTCCAACTCGGTTGCTTTATATTCCGCAGCAATCTTGCAGGTAGTGTACTCAATGCACGTCCTTAGTAAGTTTGTTTGCTGGTTTTTAACCACTTCCGTAGACATAGTCTTCGAGACTTGTACGGATTTTCGTGAATTCAACAACAATTTCAAAGTAAGATTTTGTGATCTTTCAAGCTTTTAAGAATCTCTGTAAAATCCAAGATGGCCTACGTTAGAGTTTGTTGGATAGTAGCCTTCATAAGCTTGAAAGTTTTAATTAAGAGCAATACAATAACTGAAAAATAAAAATTAGTCTGAACCTTCAACTTGTTAATGTGGAATACGTACTATCTAAGTCGGAACAAATTATTCCAGAGGCAGGTAACCTGCAGGCCATTGCTAACTGCTAATGTGATCACTGCTGCTGAGCATTGGGAGAAAAACAACCACATTTGCAAAGTTGTTGATTCTCAATTTCTTGAACGATTCATTGGCCGAATCTTACAGGAAGAAGAAGGTTAGATACATCCGGAAGTCTCTAGAAAAGCAAGACAAGGACAATAAAATGTTATAGGTGTATCTCGTCAACAAATTCATGAATATGGAATTTGAAGACACAAAGACAATATTGCCGTAGGCTAAAAAACTTATGAAGCTGCAGCAGAAGCTAGAGGAAGAGGCTATGCCTCTAGTTGACAAACTTATGGTGAGAGTTATTCTCTTCAAACTTCCTACCAACTGGGATCGGTTTGCCACCAACGTGTGCCACAAGAAGGTGGAAATAATATTGGAAGATCTTATGCGCTTCATACGTATTAAGGACAAAGCCAGGAACAAGATCAAAGTGAACCCTCTATCCACGTAGTCAGTAAAAGCCAACGTGATTGAGTCTGGAGATATCATAAGGGGAAGTAAAGAGCGACCTCCAGCAAGAAAAGAGACGCCTCCAGCAAGAAAAGAGACGACTTCAACAAAAATATGAAAATCCTTCAAGATGAAGTCCAAGGAGGACGTGGTCTTCTTTAATTGTAGACAAAATGGTCATTTTAAGAAGGACTGCAACGCAAAGCAAAGCCAAGATCAAAGCAGAATGAACACAAACAAGGTGAGATTAACATTGTTGCTATGATTGCGTAGGTTGCTTCGTCTGCTAGAGACATCGATTGGTGGGTAAACATTGGAGCCTCCTGCCATGTGTGTTCTATGAAGGAGCTCTTCACCACGTATGAGCCTTCATCAGATAATGTAATGATAAGACGCAAACCAAAGTACTAAAAATCGAGACTGTGGTGTTGATGCTAACTTCAGGGAAGTCACTTACACTCCAGAATGTGAAGCATGTATCAGATGTTGCAAAGAAGCTGATTTTCGAAAGTATGTTGTGCAATGCAGGATTGACGTTGGAACTAAATTGCAATTTCGAAAGTATGTTGTGCAATGCAGGAAATGCTCTCTTTTATAGGTTCTGTTGCAGCACTTTTTGGTGGATTCTTCTTATTCTTCTGAAGAGCATCAACAGCAGCATCAAAAATAAGCAGCAGTAGCAGTAAAGCTCAGCAGCAGCCGCAACCGAGTAGTCTTAGCTCTGTCCGACACCAACTTCTATGTGACATCTTCAACATTATAGAAATTCTATCGAATTTGCTGATTCCTAGGAGCGGATTAACGGAAAAATGAGTCGAGTCTCATTTTGAGCAACGGTAATCCTCACCACCCCGGCAAGAAGTTTTTTTCCATAACTCCCCTCGTCTTTCATAGCTCTGACTATCTTGACAACTCGGTTACTTTATATTCCGCAACAATTCTGCGAGTAGTGCACTCAGTACACATCCTTAGCAAAGTTTTGTTTTGCTGGTTTTCACCACTTTCGTGTACAAAGTCTTCAAGACTTGGTACAGATTTCCATGAATTCAACAACACGGCTCATGATCAATACGATGCCGACACGGACATGAAGCCACGACACCGGCTTCTGTGACTGTCCATGCTTCCTAGACGCTAAGAAACAATAATCCGTCCAGATCAACAAATAATCCCTATATTTTTTTTTATCTAGGGTTTACATGTCAAAAATAATTGAATCGACTTCATAAAAAAGAGTCTAGATCCAAAACATTCGAAACCCTTACTCTGATACTATTGGGAGGGTTGATCTTGGGATCTGCGGATCCCCAGGAGCTCCTGCCGACGCCGTCGAGAGCTCCGGCGGAGGAAGACGATCCGACGGTCCGGATCGGCTGGAAGTCGTAGTTAGGGAGGATCTCCTCCTTCCTCAGCACTCCGTCGCCTGCACCGCCGCTCCCGTTGCTCTCCTCCTGCGGGTCCATTAGATCGAACAGCTCCGTTGATCCTCCGCCGGCGCCGGAGGCGGAGAGGCCGAGGATCTGCTTGTCCATGAACTGCGATGAGTTCATCGATGGGATAGAGAGAGAAAGAGAGAATTCCCTTTTTCTTGTGTGCGTGTGTTTCTTGAGAGCTAAGCTGTGGTTTTTGGTGTAGCTGGTTGGATTTGCGTATTTATGCGGTTGTTGGGCTGGATTTCGGCTTGATTTTGTTGTTGTTTTTTTCTGAAAAAATGACAGCTGACACTGGACATGTCAACTAGCCCGGGCCAGGCCGACCATCACGAAATTTGGATGGGCCAGATGAATTTAGGCTGGACCTATCAGGTTTATGCACTGTAGCAAACTGGTCCGGACTTGATGGTGTAAAATCTCAATCAAATACGACACTTGGCACACGATACAGTGGAATTCGGGTCGAGCCGGGCCAGGCAGGCCCACTTGACAGGTCTACCTGAAATTGTAAGTTCATGCGGTTGTATAGAATTGTCAACATATTTGCATATATTTTTGGGTTGACTGTTGAAAGAATTGTGTTATTCCTGCAAGATAGTGACAAATTGTTATACTCGAATTTCGACTACAACTGTTTCTAAATTATTATTAAAATTTTACTTTATTTTTATTTGGAGGTGAACTAGATGATGAAATAGTTTTATGTTTTTTTATAAAATTATTTGAGGGTGTTGTAACTCATCATGGTGAATCATGGTGACTCTTCATCTTGTAACTCATGACTCTTCACTTTGTAACTCCTAAGTGACCTTTCATTATGTAACTCCCAACCTCTCTCTTACTATATAAAGAGAGGTTGGGATGGCTTGTAGTGAGATTGATACACATTGAGATATATTGATATACCATTTGAGATGTTGAGCTAATTTGCCTCACAACACGTTATCAGCACTTTGCTCGTGCAACGCCGGAGACCCGACGTACCGCTCGCCTCGCCGTCCGCCGACCGTTGCCCCGCGCGCACCCCGTCGCTCGTCGCTGATCCCGCGTATCCGCGTGGGTCCTGTCCGATTCCACGGTTTCCGTACAACGACGGTAACCCTTAATTTCTTCTTAAGAATATTTTCTAAGAAATATTTGCTAGTAAATTGATTCAGCAAGAATATTTTTCTAAGAAATATTTTTGAGTAATATGAAGAGCATGCAATATCATTCTTCTATATAAATTTTGTTCTGGTCTGCTTGTTAAAGAAAACCATGCATGTATTTTTTTTTTCTCTGGTTTAATCCTAGTTTATTTAATTCAATGGTCCGGCCTACCGGATCGGAACCAGCGACCTAATGATTAATCTGACCAACAATCCTTATGTTCTATAATTTTTTTTTTCAAAATTCAATGTTCTGGATTATGTTATTAATCAATGTCCTTATTAGAACATTGTTATTAATCATCACATTCTTCTTTTAGTTCTGACTTGTAAGTACTATCAGAAGAGAAAGAGAGTTGAATTCTTTGAATGCAATTCTTTTTCTTAATTAACTTTGTATTGTAGACTGGTTTCTGTTAACTTCTTTGGTTTGCATATACTCACTTCACATGAGATTATTAATAACAATTGTAGATAATAAATATTCCAACAGAACTATTGTTAGCCAGTTTGTTTGTATTGGAATAATATAGATATACAATCCTCAAATAATCATCATAGTGCAATTTAAATGCTAACATTTTTTTGATAATGATGGATTTGGAGAGCCCCTGCGAGCACCTCAGTGCCATCTGCGTCCTGCCGAGCACCTCAGTAGCATTTTTTTATGTTACTCAGTGAATTATTGTAATAGATGGGTAGTAAAAGTATATTTTTTTCTCGCTATTTTTTTGGCGTCGCTTCATTAGACGTCGGAAAAATAGTTGACATTTTTTTTGGTGCCGCTTGCTTAGGCACCAATTCTTTTGTGTGTTGTTGCCTACTTATGTTGTACGTTTTTTTTAGCGTAATGGCGTGAAAATTGAAAAATTGTCTTGGCTACATAAATAAATTCTGGCACCGCCAAATTTGGGCCTCCCAAAAATAATTTTTTTGGCTAATAATTTTTCAAAGGCAACGCTCATTTTGAGCACGCACTAAATTGTCACCTATTTTGCACAGTTCGTAAATAGTGTGAATTTCTTGAAAAAACTTATTTATTCTTACATTAAAAAAAAAATTACGAAGTCTCTCCGAATAGGCTCACCTATTTGGGTATGATGTCAGAAAGAACTTGGGGCTTGGTTCTTAAGAGGTCCTCGGTGACCCTCCTCCCTCATTTTTCCGCCTGGTCATATTCACGTAGAGCTACTGAAAGGGGTTGACCGAATATATTTTTTGCTCAAATTGTATTTATAATTATGCATTTTTACAAGAAACTAATTGACCTCTCTATATCGGCCCGTCGATCGATATAAGATAATTTTTTAAACAAAAATCATTTTTTTCAAAATCGTTGTTTTTATTTACGATTGTTTGTTGTTGCTTATACAAACCAAATCCATATAAACCAGTCGTTTTATATGTTGATTGATCAAGATTTTTTCTCCTGTTGTAGAAAAATGTCGATCAAGATTGATTTTCCCATCCTTGAAGCCTCTGGCAAGAACTACTTGGACTGGACGCAAGACATCCAGAACCATCTAGATGCGCAGGGCCTCTTGGACGTCATCTATAACGAGGAAGAGCGTGAAGTGGAAGTCACTCGCTCAATGAACGCCAAAGCGATGATTCTATTCCGCAGGCATTTATCTGACGCCATGAAGTCGGAGTTCATTGAAATCTTCTCGCCGAAGACGCTATAGGACTCTCTGAAAGAGCGCTTCGACCACCAAAAGACCATATGGCTACCTGAAGCACGCCATGACTGGTTGAACCTGTACTTCCAAGACTTCAAGAGTGTAACTGATTACAATAATGAAGTCTGCAGGATTCGATCACTTCTCCAATACTGCGGTGAGATATTAACCGACAGTGATCTATTGGAGAAAACATACACCACATTTCCTTCCACTGACAACTTGCTCCAAAAGCAATACGTCAGTCTAAGTTCACCAAGTTTCCCGAGCTCATCACCCAGCTTTTACTAGACGAGAAGAACAAACTCATTTTAATGAGAAACAATAATTCTCGTCCTGCTGGAACAAAGGCAATTCCAATGCCTGATGCAAACGCTCTCCGTGGACCAAATCCACGGTGGAAACGAGACAAGGGCCAGTCGTTCCAGCCAAGGAACAGAGGCGAGTTTAAGTCTCGCCACCCAAAGCGAGGTTCTAACAAGAACCAAGGACCTTTGACTCCTAGGCAGTCTCATGGTAAGAACCAACGGGCCAGTCGTCCCAAAGCGAGAGTGGAAGGCCAAACGCCTACTCTCTGCTACAAATGTGGTGCTTATGGTCATATGCAACGGACTTGCAGGGCGACCCCCCAAGAAGTTGATAACTATCACAAGGGACGCCGGGCCGAAGCAAATCTGGTCAACGAGTGCAAAAATCTAAATCTTGAGACCCCCGATTTTGTAGCAGAAATGGAAGAATGAATCTCCATTATCTCTCTATATTTGATTTAAGTCATGAAACTTTTGGTGGTTTGTATTTTCTGTTTTTTCGATGAATTAAAGTTCTATTTCGAGCACTTTCCTCAAACGTGTGACAAACTTTAATTTTCTTTACTTATAGGCATGGACCACGGGACAGTAGATTGTCTGGTTGATAGTGGAACGACTCACACTATCTTGAGAGATAAATCATACTTTATATCCTATACGCCTAAAGTAATCTCAGTGACAACCATTTCGAGACCCTCAACCCTTGTTCAAGGTTTTGGCAAAGCCCGTTTTTCATTGTCCAATAGTACTCCCGTTGAAGTATCAGAGGCCTTATATTCTCCAAGGTCCAGTCGTACCTTACTGAGTTTTAAGGATATTCGAGAAAACAGATTTCATGTTGAAACTGCTCGAGAACATGGCTTCGAGTATCTTTTCATTACCTCCACTCAGTACGGCCAAAAGCGTATCTTGGAAAAGTTGAAATGTCTTTCAAGTGGTTTGTATCTCACTACGATACAACACATCGAGAGTAATCTCATCATTCGCCGAGCGCCAGTTGATGAGAGGACTTTTATGCTATGGCATGACCGGCTGGGTCATCCGGGTCAAAATATGATGCTTCGTACTATGAATGCATCGCATGGGCATCCTCTTGGAGGAAAGAATTTCGTTATAAATCCGAAAAGCCTATGCCAAGCTTGCTCGATTGGAAAGACGAATCTCAAGCACTCCATGTGAAACCTACGAGATTGGTTTCCCAATTCCTTGAGAGAATTCATGGAGATATTTGTGGACCAATCCAACCAACATGCGGACCATTTAAATACTTCATGGTTTTGGTTGATGCATCGACTAGATGGTCACACGTAGTGTTGTTGTCCACCCAAAATGCAGCATTTCCTAAACTCCTCGCCCAGATCATTAAGTTAAGGGCTCACCATCCGAATTATCCGATAAAGTCTATTAGACTTGATAATGCCGCGGAGTTTACATCGAAGACTTTCGATGATTATTGCATGACTTTGGAAATAAATCTTGAACACCCTGTTGCGAATGTTCATACCCAAAATGGCCTAGCAGAAGCTTTTATAAAGCGACTGCAAGTGATAGCGCAAACCTTGGTTATGCGCACCAAACTCCCACTATCTGCATGGGGCTATACAATTTTGCACGCTGCAAATTTGGTCCGTTTGAGGTCCATGGCCACCCAACCACTTTATGCGTACCAGCTGGTTACTGGATGTGAGCCTGACATCTCACATTTACGCGTGTTTGGGTGCCTAGTCAATGTTCCAATTGAGCCGATAAGGCGTTCAAAATTTGGACCTCAGAAGCGACGGGAAATATATGTCGGTTATAACTCCCCGTCCATCATTCGCTATTTAGAGCCCTTGACAGGCGATCTCTTTATCGCGAGACACGCGGATTGTGACTTTGATGAGGCAATCTTCCCGTCGTTAGGGGGAGAAATGCACGCTAACGTTGATGAGGAACGACGTGAATTAGCGTGGCATGTGCCCGCTTTTGCTCATCATGATCCCTCATCTGCACATAGTGATAAGGAAGTGCAGAGGATTCTAGGTCTGCAAGATATTGCAAATCAAATGCCAGACGCATTTAGCGACCTAGCAAAAGTCACGAGATCAATTATACCTGCTGCAAATGTGCCTGCAAGGATAGACGTCCCTGAGAGACGCCATGTTCCTGTGAAACATGTTGCTCCGGTCGAACCCGCCGAGCAAAGGACGCTGCCATCGGCCGTCCAGTCCGCCGTTATTCCCAAGAAAAAGGGAAGACCGGTTGGTTCCAAAGATGTTCTGTCCCGAAAGCGGAGAAATCTTGTTAAAAGCATTTTGCCACATGAGATCATTAAGGATCACGGTGATGTATTAGAAGAGTGCGTTCCAGATGAAACGCCTATTCCTAATCATGCCGATAACCTCGAAATATCCGTCGAGTATGCTAGCTTAGACGATATTTTGAAGCGAAATGAAACTGTCATCGATGATGTGTTTGTAGCCTCCCTTCCCGGAATTTTCTTAAATATTTTGGGATTATTTATTATTATTCTTCTTCTTATCATTATTATTACTATTTTTTTATTATGGATATTAAATATAAATTATTTATTATTATTGGTTGTTATCCTCAAGATATATGGGTACATATAGATATATAATAAATATCGTATATGTATGAATGTGAATGTAAGAATAAATATACGGGAGTATGTGGATATATAGTATTATGTAAGTATATACATATAACTGTGTATACACGAACATAATATATATGTGTGCATATAGATTTATATGTATACATATATATATAGGTATATGAGTATTTATGTATATATATAGATAATAATAATAAAAGGAATGTTTGGACTGAATTAAATTGGAATTCAATTCAATTCATTTCAATATATATTAGTTGCATGTTGCAACAACAACATACATGCATGCAAGTATACAGCAGCTTAAGCAAATAGTAGTTGGTTGCCATCAGCTCCAACGTGTACACCTCACTTCAATTGTTCACACATAACATGGCCAATCATGTAGAGCCATGTATACAACTATTGATTGATCAATGAAGCAAGACCCCACAACCGAGCTCACCCTAACTCCTAAATTTCCAAAGCACACCACACCAGGCCCAACCGGGTGAAGCCCAGACCAAGTCCAGCAACTCCCCTACATCAGCTAATAGAACCCGAGCCTTAGTTCCTTCGAGCGTATATATAAGTAACCGAGAAAATCGAGGGATCGAAAGGAAGACTTCGAAAACCCTAACACCCACGCCGCCGCGCAACCCAGGGACCCCAGGCGACCCATCCCGCGCGCACGCGCGCCGCCCTGGGCCACCGCCGGCCGGCCAGACCGCGCGGAGGCAGCGCGCGCACACGCGTGCGAAGCAGTGGCAGCAGCCTTCGAGCCGCACTTCGCGCAGAGTTTCCCGTCGCCTCGATGCGTCGTTTTACGCGTCGTCTTCACAAGTATGTTGTCAATATAACCAACTCCAATTCCTTTCAAGTACTTAATTTTGTTCTACGTCATGCGCATCGAAAAACGAGCCCGAAGTCGAGCGAAAATCTGTCCCAAACAGGACAGAAGAACCAGTCCAACTACCCTATTTCACGGCCAGTTTTCTCCCAACCCATGCGTGACTTTGAGATTATGTTTAAAGAGATTCATAGACAACATATACAAGATCGAAACGCCACTGATAGAATTATTTTTGTGTAATTATACAAGAAATTATTCATTGTTAAAAATAAGGAAAAACCTATTTTAAATTCAATAAAAATCGTCCACACGACGTCCGTCCCGCCATTCTGGGCGACGTGGTCGCGCACCGAAGGCTTCGAAAGCTGCGTAACAGCTTCGTGGTCGTATGGGCTTTGACGGATTTCAAATTGGTCGCGTGTGCGCGACGAATTCGACGTGTATCCGTCGGAATCGCCCCGTATCCGTCCAATGCAAGTTCAGTAATAACTTTGTGCACGCTCGTCAGATCGAGACGAAACTTGTGCCAACAGGACCGTATCATTTTTCTGGTCCTGTATGCCAAGTTTGGTCCGATTCTGAGACAGTTGATAAATTTGCCGTATCGCGGGCCCCCCGGTCCGACTCAACGGGTGATTTTGTGCACGGCCCGCCGGAATCCAACTCTGGACATACGGTTGGGTTCGTATCGAAAAACTGGATCCGTAGACATATAGTTTGACGACTTTAGAGACCGTTGACTCTGGCACACTTTTCGGTGCAAAGCGGGTCCAACGGCGGACATCGTTTTTGTCCGAAATTACCGTTTTGCCCCTGTGTCCAGAATTGGACTTAAGAATAGGCAATCCTAGCTAATTTGACTATTCTGAAAATATTGGTAATGTTTATTTCAGCTTCTGGGGACTGTTGTACGGGTTTTGACTATAGTGGCATATTGAGTGGTTTGGATCATCGGTTTCACCAGCACAGGACCACAGGCGAGTACAATTTATTGTCTGCATTTCGATATTGATTTTCACTATATTTCATTGATTGGCCATTAATTATGTGATTATTTTCTATTATAAAATTGTCGAGTCGGGAATGAGAAGTACCAAAGATATGTGATCTGACCATAGCCCGTGTTAGACATTGTAGCCCGTATTTATTTTCTGCAGTAGTGTAGCCCGTGTTTATTTTCTGCAAGTAGTGTAGCCCGTGTTTATTTTCTGCAGTAGTGTAGCCCGTGTTTATTTTCTGCAAGTAGTGTAGCCCGTGTTTATTTTCTACAAGTAGTGTAGCTCGTGTTTATTTTCTGCAAGTAGACATTGTAGCCCGTGTTATTTTCATGCAAGTAGACCTTGTAGATCGTGCGGTGTAGTACCCCAGACTGATCACATATCAAAGGTACTTCTAACAGTTGGGGAAAGTCTGTTGTGTCTATTTATTTACTATTAGTTTTCTGTATTTCCTGTTTATTTTTAAAACTCATAATTGATGTCTAACCTTTGTTTTATAGTCATCTTCTTTATTTGAAATTGCATTCAGTGAATTGTGCTCGTTCCATTCCTGACTGGAAACCAACATTTTCAAGTTAGCCGTGGATTCACTTAGCTTGGGGAGAGACGGGAATACTTACAAACAAAAGCCTAGAGACTAGTTAGATAGTGGAGTTGTAGTCATTCTTTTATATGTACAAGTTTATATTTTCTGCAAAATGTAAAACTTGTGATCATTATAAATTAAATTAATTTTGTGAATGAGTATTATTTGTGAATCTGATCTTCATGGCCGTGACAGCGTTCTACCGCCGACACTGCGGCGTAGGCTGGCTTGGACACGTCTTGTATCCGTTTAAAAAAAAACGGGTGCGGGTCGTGACAGTGTTCATATACTCAGTGGCCACTGACATTATGAACAATGATGACATGGAACCTCGTAGTGTTGCCGAGTGTCAACGACGAACGGACTGGTCACAATGGAAACAAGCAATCCAGGCTGAACTAGACTCCTTAGCGAAAAGAACCGTGTTTGGACCTGTTGCTCCAATACCACCCAATGTTAAACCAGTTGGTCACAAATAGGTTTTCCTAAGGAAGCGTAATGAGAGAAATGAGATTGTGCGATACAAGGCTCGCCTTGTGGCGCAAGGCTTTTCACAACGCCCTAGAATTGATTACGAGGAGACGTATTCTCCCGTAATGGACGTCATAACGTTCCGCTACTTAATCAGTTTAGTAGTTTCCGAAAAACTGAATATGCAGCTCATGGATGTGGTCACAGCCTATCTCTACGGGGATCTAGACACAGAGATATACATGAAAGTCCCTGAAGGACTAAAGATGCCTGAATCAAGTAGTTTCCGACCATGGAACGCGTTCTCGATTAGACTGAGGCGTTCGCTATATGGATTGAAACAATCCGGGCGAATGTGGTATAACCGCCTAAGCGAATACTTGATCAGTTTGGGATACGTTAATAACGAACTTTGCCCATGCGTGTTCATAAAGAAATCCACTTCAGGATACGCAATCATCGCGGTCTATGTAGATGACATGAATCTCATAGGAACCGAAAAAGACTTGTCAGAAACTGCTGATATCCTGAAGAGGGAATTCGAGATGAAGGATCTTGGGAAGACACGGTTTTGCCTCGGCCTGCAGATCGAGCACCGTAAAGATGGAATCCTTGTCCATCAAGCGAACTACACTCAAAAGGTGTTGAGACGCTTTAGTCATTTTGATATTAAGCCGTCCGCTACTCCCATGATCGTCCGCTCTCTAGACATTACTAAGGACCCATTCCGTCCAAAGGAGGACGACGAAGAGATATTGAGTCCTGAGTGCTCTTATCTGGGTACAATAGGCGCTTTATTGTACTTGGCCCAATGTACTAGACCGGACATCTCGTTTGCTGTGAATTGTCTAGCTCGACACAGCACCGCGCCAACACGCCGCCATTGGAATGGCATAAAAGACATTTTTCGCTACCTTAAGGGTACTACGGACTTGGGCTTGTTCTATCCCTACGCGGTTTTGAGTGAGTCCAACGCTCTTGGCACTCGAAACAACGCGACCCTTGTTGTCATGCCCCGATTCCGTCGAATCGATAGTCGTCCCCCGGGCGTGATGCCGTACGAACCTAATTTGCGCTCGCACAAGGCATAGTCATAAGGTGATCCGAGACACGAGATCTAAGAGAGTACGCAGACAAATTGATTCACACAATAAATAAAAGAAACTTGATCTTTATTGATAATGAACATCTTTTACAGACTCCGACACAAGACTCATTGTCGCACGGGCTACAACATGACTCGATTACAAAAGAGTGTCGATGAGATAGCCGTTCCATACATTGCACACGTCCCTCAATATACACAAAGTACTCCAGTGACCTGGATGGGAGGGACGCTGAGTCATCTTTCTTGGACTGTTGAGAGCCTTCAAAAGGGGAGTCGCAGAGAAAGTCTTCGACGCACGGCCGAAGCTTCAAAAGTCACGAACGTCGCCGAGCTAGTTGGTACGTCCTTTCTGGTTCGCGGGACCTGCAAAGAGCGAGGATCAGCATAAAACACATGCACTGGCGAATGGCTAATTAAATCCAAGCTCTTCATTTGATTCAAGAAGTTTCGTAAACATGTTAGCTAGCTATTTCAATGATCTTTCTAACCATCCTGCTCGATTTGCATGTTAACATGTTTTGAGGCAAGCATATGAAATTGTGTAACATTAAGCAACTATCACATTCATCCCGTATCCCGTGGACTTGTTAAGAAGTGAAGAAGGGGTGTGAAGGCCACTGGCAATGTCAAGCCATCGCGGACTATAGCTGGGTTAGACGGCGACCCTTTCGCGTCGGGTAGCGAGCCCTGTGCGAAAGTTCCCGCCTAACTCACGCCGATGAAGGGCTGGCGCTTGCTATAAACACGTTCCTCCCGGGCCGAATCGGTCCCTTGGCCTAGGTAACCGTTCGAGAAAACTACACCTTGTCGACAAGTTGTCCAATGACCGTTTTGCTTACTTAGCCGTATCATTGCGATAAATGTTAATCGATTCATTCATTGCTTTGCGTAGGCTAAGTGGATTTGTATAAGGAACATATTTTCTATTTCCAATACCAGCAGTTGATAACAAGTGTTTCGTGAAGAATCGTGCTACGATTTCTTTGATTTTACACTATTATGACAAGCATTCATTTTACTTCACATATTGAGTTTTTGAAGTAGAGGGACGAGGTGAAGGAGGTCAGCCACTCGCCTTAGGCTTGCTTCAAGCGAGCGACCGGTTGGCTGCGCTGACGTCGCCTACGCGATCACCTGCAATCGTATAAGCAACTGATTAGAATACTGTATAATTCAAGGATATTCGATATGAATGCGAAGCTCGAAAACACGTCACGAAAACCAATCGAAAACATTCACGAAAAACACATTCAAGAAAACCAAAGCCAAATCCAATTCAAGTGCGGCATGAAAACCAGAGCAACGGGAGGTCTCTCCCGACTCAGCTGCAGAGCCAATCCTCGAGGCGCAACCCGCTGAATATGGGACTTGGTTCCGAAGAAGCCATTCCATAACGTGGAATGGATCTTAATTCAACCGTTCCCGCTCGATCGACTCGGCCGATTCGGACCTATTGGTCCCGACCGAATCGATAGCAACAGTGTTCCTTTCTCGCGCACCTCGTGGACGAAAACGGGGAACGATGTAGGGACGGGGCACTACACCATAACCAACTAATAAAAAGTTTCATCCTCGAAACTTAAAGATAGAACCTACCTCTACGAGAATAACGAAGGAAATTTCTCCTTCATTTTCGATTCAAGCTCCCACGTCGACTCTTCGACCGAATAGTTCCTCCAGAGGACGCGGACGAGAGGGATCGCTCGATTGCGCAGCAGCTTATCCTTGCGTTCTATGATTTGAACTGGCTTTTCAACGTAGGATAAGTCAGACTTTAGCTCCAGATGGCCAAAATCTACCACGTGGCTCGGGTCGTGCACGTACTTTTGCAGTTGAGAGACATGGAAGACATTGTGTACACCTTCAAGCGCCGGCGGTAAGGCAATTTTATAGGCCACTGGGGCGACCCGTTCAAGTATTTCGAACGGCCCAACGAATCTCGGACTCAACTTCCCCTTTGCGCCGAACCGAGTAACTCCCCGCATGGGCGATACTTTGAGAAATACGTGATCGCCTACTTGAAACTCGAGGGGACGACGATGAACGTCCGCATAGCTTTTCTGGCGACTCTGCACGGTCTTTAATCTTTTTCGAATGAGCCGAATTTTCTGCACGGTCTGTTTTACCAGTTCCGGACCGAGAATCTGTCGCCCTCCGACTTCGTCCCAGCAAATGGGTGATCGGCACTTGCGCCCGTACAAGGCTTCATACGGCGCCATTTGAATGCTGGATTGATAGCTATTGTTGTATGCAAATTCGGCCAGAGGTAGATGATTGTCCCAGCTTGATTTGAAGTCAATTGCGCAGAGTCGTAGCATGTCTTCGAGAATCTGATTGACGCGCTCCGTTTGGCCGTCGGTCTGAGGATGGTATGCTGAGCTGAACTGCAACTTGGTACCCAGCTCCGACTGAAGGCTACTCCAGAATCGCGACATAAACCGTGAATCCCGATCAGAGACGATGGATACTGGAACTCCGTGCAGCCGTACTATCTCATCAAGATATATCTGCGCCAGGCGATCAACGCTACAAGTAATTTTGATGGCAATAAAATGCGCTGACTTGGTTAATCGATCGACGATGACCCAGATAGCATCATTTTCTCGCGGCGTCTTCGGCAGACCAACAATGAAATCCATGCACACGTGCTGCCACTTCCATTCTGGAATCGCCAGATTCTGCATCTCTCCGCCCGGTCTTTGGTGCTCAGCTTTCACTTGCTGACAGGCCATGCATTGCGACACGAAGAGTGCCACATCTCTTTTCATCCCGTGCCACCAGAAGTTTGTGCGGAGGTCCTTGTACATCTTCATGCTACCGGAATGCAAGGTGTATTTCGCATACCGCGCCTCCGACAGGATCTCCTTTCTGAGTTCTGAATCGTCCGGAACGCATAGCCTACCCTTCAATCGAAGCACGCCGATTTCGTCTTCCGCAAAGTCGGTCGTCCTGTCCGTCGAGATTAGCTCTCGCACTTTCTTCAGGTATGGATCGTCCGTCTGAGCGGTCTTGATCTTATCAAGCAAGCTCGGCTCTAACTGCAACTTTGCCAACTGCACATTCCGGAATCTGACTCGGAGCTTGATGCCCATCTCTTCTAAGTCACGTAGCAGTCTGGGGTCGATGGATAACGAGGCAATGTACTTTCGACTCAAGGCGTCCGCCACAACATTTCCCTTTTCTGGCGTATAGTCGATAGTCAAGTCGTAATCCTTGATCAGTTCAAGCCAGCGACTCTGCCGCAAGTTCAGTTCCCTCTGCGTGAATAGATACTTGAGGCTCTTGTGATCGGTGTAGATCGTGCACGCCACGCCATAGAGGTAGTGACGCCATAATTTCAACGCAAACACAATCGTCGCTAACTCCAGGTCGTACGTGGGATAATTTTTCTCGTGCGGCTTTAGCTGTCGGGAAGCAAAAGATATCACCTTGTTCCGCTGTATCAGCACACACCCCAAGCCCTGACCGGATGCGTCGCTGAATATCTGGAAACCCTCAGTCCCTTCTGGAAGTACGAGTATCGGGTCCGAGACGAGCCGTTGCTTTAATTCTTGGAATGAAGCTTCGCAGTCGTCTGACCAGTCAAATACGACTCCTTTCTGGGTGAGGCGAGTCAGAGGCGATGCGATCTTCGTGAAGTCTTTCACGAAGCGTCGGTAGTATCCCGCTAGGCCAAGGAAACTTCGGATCTCGCCTACGGATGCTGGCCGTTTCCAATCGACAACGGCTTCAACTTTCTTTGGGTCGACCGCAATGCCTTCAGCAGAAATGATGTGTCCGAGGAATGCGACGCTGCTAAGCCAGAATTCACATTTGCTTCGCTTCGCGTATAGTTGATTTTCTCGAAGGGGCTGAAGCACGGTCCGCAGATGCTCAGTGTGTTGCTGCCTATCCTTCGAGTAGACGAGTATATCGTCGATAAAGACTACTACGAACTTGTCGAGGAATGGTCGGAACACTCGATTCATTAAATCCATGAAAGCAGCAGGGGCATTCGTTAGGCCGAACGGCATTACCAGGAACTCGTAATGGCCGTATCGAATGCGGAAGGCAGACTTCGGCACATCGTCCGGCTTGATCTTGAGTTGATGGTAACCCGAACGCAGATCAATTTTCGAGAACACCGTGGCTCCTTGAAGCTGATCAAACAGATCATCTACGCGGGGCAAGGGGGTATTTATTCTGGACGGTGGCTTTATTCAGCTCTCGGTAGTCGATACAAAGACGCATAGAGCCATCATTCTTCTTGACAAACAGCACGGGCGCTTCCTACGGCGAGACGCTGGGTCGGATGAATCTCTTGTCGAGCAATTCTTGTAACTGCACCTTGAGTTCTTTTAGCTCTGCAGGGGCCATTCTGTACGGGGCTTTCGAGATCGATCGAGTGTCGGGGAATGTATCGATAGTGAACTCAATCTCTCGATCGGGCGGCATGCCGGGCAGCTCGTCCGGGAACACATCGGAAAATTCTGCCACAACGTCGGTCTGACCCGCGTTTGCACCATCCTGTCGCATGTCTCGAACGGAAGCTAGATAGCCTTCGCACCCGGAATACAGCATCCATCGAGCAGATATTGCGGAGATCACCATGCAGGTCGACGACGCCTCACCACACGAGTAGCAGAATTCAGGCACTCCAGGTATGCGGAATGTGACCTTCTTTTCAGCGCAGTCTATGGTTGC
This sequence comes from Iris pallida, assembly GCA_029216955.1. NCBI lineage: Eukaryota > Viridiplantae > Streptophyta > Magnoliopsida > Asparagales > Iridaceae > Iris > Iris pallida. Next base: position 7,002,628 of record JANAVB010031819.1, read on the forward strand.
GTTGCACGGACCGAGCCAATCCATCCCCAGAATGATATCGTAGTCCTTAATATTTAGAACTATCGCATCGAGACTGACCTTTTGACCACCTATACAGATGATTTCGTCTCCGGAGACTAAATTTGCAAGTAGTGGCATGCCCGACGGTACGTTAACCGTGAGATCGAGGCCCAGTGGTGTCAAGGAGAATTTGTGCTCGGCGGCAAAGTCCGTCGATATAAAACTATGCGTGGCACCTGAATCAAACAATACACGAGCAGGTTTATTATTGAATTGCAGTATATATACCTGTCACGACTGTATCAGATGCGAACGCTTCGTCACGAGTCATGGCGCAGACGCGGCCCTGAGCATTGGGGCGCCGGTCTTGGCCATTCTGTTGTGCGGTCGGTGGAGCCCGAGGTGCTTGGCCTCGGTTTTGTTGGTGGGGGCGCTTCTCCGGGCAGTCGCGTAAGATATGGTCTTTTCGGCCGCATGCGAGGCACGCACCGTTCTTCAATCGGCACTCGTTGATCAAGTGCCCACTTTATGGCAGAAAGTGCAGATTACTCGATCCTTCGTCTGGTTGTCGCCTTCGTTGCCGCGGTTTTGACGCTTATGTGCGTTGTTGCCTCCCGCATTACTATAACATTTGTTATTAAAGTGAACATCGCCGGTAGTAGTAGGAGGATACTCGGACTCCAGACGGATGGCGTGGTTGAGTACCTCGCCCACAGTTTTGTATTCACCTACCGAAACGTGAGCGCGGATAGTGGAACATAGACCCACTTCAAATCGTCGAGCTCGACTTGCAGTGGTAGGTAGGAAATCCCCAGCAAACTTGGCCAGTTTGTTGAATTTGGCCGCATATTATCGTACAGTCATATTGCCTTGCCTTAACTGCATAAACTCATCTTCTTTTTCCTGTCGCACGGCTGCAGAAAGATATTAAGTCTCGAACGCCTTTTTGAATGTCGCCCATGAGATCGTCGCCGTCTCGTCTTCACGTCGAATAACCCGCTTCTGCACAGCCCACCAATCGTGCGCGTTCATTCGAAGTAGAAGTTGAGCACACGCGACTTTCTTTGAGTCCTCGACACCGAGAAGCTCGAACTTATCTTCCAGCTCCTCCAGCCAGTCGATCGCCACCGAGGGATCTTCTGTACCGTTGAAGGAAGTACGGCAGCTTTTAGTGAATTTTGACACGTCGAAGTTAGAACTTCTCGGTGCCGCAGTTGAGAGCACGGGCGCCTCTGGTTCAGCTTCGTTGGATCGAACCGCAGGCTGGGTCACGGCAGGTGTCATCGTAGAATTGTTGTTGTTGCCCACGACCGACTGTACGATTTGTTGGAGGGTATTCAGCTGCTGCTGCTGCAGCTTGAATTGAGCCTCGAACTGATTCTCAAATTGGGTCTGACGAGCCTCCGCTTGCTGACGATGGAGCTCGTTTTGACGTTGCTGCATTTTAAGCATCTGCAGCATACGTTGCATCGGGTCACCGGAAGGTCCAGCCACAGTAGACGTCATTCCCGTTGGGTTGACGGAATGCTCGGGTCTAGAAGCACTCGAGCCGCTGGAAGCGCTCGTCTCGTCTTCCGCCTGAGCTCCCGTAACTGCAGGAAAAAAGGAAAGGCAACTCTCGTTAGTTTCAGAAAATGTCCTGGGTTCAGCGTATGGAACAACTCTTCTCATCGACACGAGGTCAACGGTTGGAGACTAGAACTCGACACTGGAGGCCAAGGACGTAAAGCCATGCGCTCTGATACCATTATGTCACGCCCCGATTCCGTCGAATCGATAGTCGTCCCCCGGGTGTGATGCCGTGCGAACCTAATTTGCGCTCGCACAAGGCATAGTCATAAGGTGATCCAAGACACGAGATCTAAGAGAGTACGCAGACAAATTGATTCACACAATAAGTAAAGGAAACTTGATCTTTATTGATAATGAACATCTTTTACAGACTTCGACACAAGACTCATTGCCGCACGGGCTACAACATGACTCGATTACAAAAGAGTGCCGATGAGATAGCCGTTCCATACATTGCACACGTCCCTCAATATACACAAAGTACTCCAGTGACCTGGATGGGAGGGATGCTGAGTCATCTTTCTTGGACTGTTGAGAGCCTTCAAAAGGGGAGTCGCAGAGAAAGTCTTCGATGCACGGCCGAAGCTTCAAAAGTCACGAACGTCGTCGAGCTAGTTGGCACGTCCTTCCTGGTTCGCGGGACCTACAAAGGGCGAGGATCAGCACAAAATACATGCACTGGCGAATGGCTAATTAAATCCAAGCTCTTCATTTGATTCAAGAAGTTTCGTAAACATGTTAGCTAGCTATTTCAATGATCTTTCTAACCATCCTGCTCGATTTGCATGTTAACATGTTTTGAGGCAAGCATATGAAATTGTGTAACATTAAGCAACTATCACATTCATCCCGTGTCCCGTGGACTTGTTAAGCAGTGAAGAAGGGGTGTGAAGGCCACTGGCAATGTCAAGCCATCGCGGACTATAGCTGGGTTAGACGACGACCCTTTCGCGTCGGGTAGCGAGCCCTGTGCGAAAGTTTCCGCCTAACTCGCGCCGATGAAGGGCTGGCGCTTGCTATAAACACGTTCCTCCCGGACCGAATCGGTCCCTTGGCCTAGGTAACCGTTCGAGGAAACTACACCTTGTCGACAAGTTGTCCAATGACCGTTTTGCTTACTTAGCCGTATCGTTGCGATAAACGTTAATCGATTCATTCATTGCTTTGCGTAGGCTAAGTGGATTTGCATAAGGAACATATTTTCTATTTCCAATACCAGCAGTTGATAACAAGTGTTTCGTGAAGAATCGTGCTACGATTTCTTTGATTTTACACTATTATGACAAGTATTCATTTTACTTCACATACTGAGTTTTTGAAGTAGAGGGACGAGGTGAAGGAGGTCAGCCACTCGCCTTAGGCTTGCTTCAAGCGAGCGACCGGTTGGCTGCGCTGACGTCGCCTACGCGATCACCTGCAATCGCATAAGCAACTGATTAGAACACTGTATAATTCAAGGATATTCGATATTAATACGAAGCTCGAAAACACGTCACGAAAACCAATCGAAAACATTCACGAAAAACGCATTCACGAAAACCAAAGCCAAAGCCAATTCAAGTGCGGCATGAAAACCAGAGCAACGGGAGGTCTCTTCCGACTCAGCCGCAGAGCCAATCCTCGAGGCGCAACCCGCTGAATATGGGACTTGGTTCCTAAGAAGCCATTCCATAACGTGGAATGGATCTTAATTCAACCGTTCCCGCTCGATCGACTCGGCCGATTTCGACCTATCGGTCCCGACCGAATCGATAGCAACAGTATTCCTTTCTCGCGTACCCCGTGGACAAAAACGGGGCACGATGTAGGGACGGGGCACTACACTTGTTGGCTACGCCGATGCGGGATACTTATCTGATCCGCACAAGGGGCGTTCCCAATCTGGTTACGTCTTTACCATTGGGAACACGACGATTTCTTGGAGGTCTCGCAAACAGACCTTAGTGGCTACTTCAACGAACCACTCTGAGCTACTCGCGCTCTATGAGGCGACTAGAGAGTGTGTATGGCTTCGAGCTGTTATTGGCCATATTTGAAGTACATGTGATCTTCCATATGACCCAGATGAACCTGTTGTCGTCTATGAGGACAATACCGCTGTTATTGATCAAGCGAAATATGGGTACATCAAAGGGGATGCTACCAAGCACATATCGTCCAAGTTGTTCTTTACACATGAACAACAAGCGCTTCAGAAGATTGAAGTACAACACATTGGATCGGAGAATAACCGTGCAGACTTGTTCACCAAGTCACTGCCGAAACACTCGTTCCAGAAACATGTCAGAGCGATTGGACTTAGGAAACTTTCAGAGCTAGCCTAAGTGAAACATGTTTCCTGCACCCTGTTGTGTGCATGTGAGGGGGGAGCGCCCTAACGAGCGCCTCCAAACGCCCTGTTGTGCGTATATCCCACACCCTGTCGAGTGCGAGTGAAAAGGGAAGCATCCTGATGTATGCTTGTGTACTCTTTTTTCCTTCGACCAAAGTTTTTCCCACTAGGTTTTTTTTGTCAAGGTTTTTAACGAGACATATTTCAAATCTCTTATTCACTAAGGACTATTGCGATCAGGGGGAGTATCCAGTGTATACTTCTAAACCATCGTGTACTCTTTTGTCCTTCGATCAGCGGTTTTTTCCCACTGGGTTTTCCCTGACAAGGTTTTGACGAGGCACCTTTGCAATGGTTAGTTTACCCCCATCACACTGACATGTGTGTACTCTTTTGTCCTTCGACCAAAGTTTTTTTTCCACTGGGTTTTCTTTGGCAAGGTTTTAACGAGGCACAAGTAGGTGGTCATTTTTGAATCTGCAAGCTACAAACAGACGAAGAAGCTCAGAGGTGTTTACAAGCAGAGTTTGTGAAGAGCCAAGGGGGAGTGTTGTAACTCATCATGGTGAATCATGGTGACTCTTCATCTTGTAACTCATGACTCTTCACTTTGTAACTCCTAAGTGACCTTTCATTATGTAACTCCCAACCTCTCTCTTACTATATAAAGAGAGGTTGGGATGGCTTGTAGTGAGATTGATACACATTGAGATATATTGATATACCATTTGAGATGTTGAGCTAATTTGCCTCACAACAGAGGGTAGACTTTTTTTTTCATTTGTACTAATATATTTTAGTTTAAGAAGATGTCATATTATTTGGGGTTTTTATATATTTATAATACACTTTAAAAGTGATAAACAATTAATATAGTTATAAAAATAAATGACATTTTTATTTTAAAGTTCTAGTTGTGTTTATAAAAGCCAATGCTAAAAGCACTACACAAGATATTAGTGGATGCCACTATTTATTCAGTATTAGACTGTCAATTTTTTGGCAGTATTGTGTCTGTATATCCATGGCTACCACATTTTTGTAGTCTTAAGCACATCAAAGACTGTAAAAAACTATGCAGTCCTCACTATGCATAGGACAACAGAAAAAATGGTGACAACTACTAATACTTTGTGTAATGCTTTTAGCATTGACCTTCAAAAAAATGTCATATCATTTGGGAGTAGATTGTCAATTTATATGTTTATAATAAAGTTTAAAACCATTAAAAAATATAGTTATAAAAAATTAACAATATTTGTAATTTAAAGTTCAAGCACTATATACATGACGCTTCAATTTAGAGATTGCTTTCAAAAGTATAAAATACTTGGTCATTTTAATTGGGTTAAAATACAAAAGAACCCTATCAATATTTATACTTTTTGTCCAAAAAATATTTAAATTTTTTTCAATTTTCAATTTGGTAAAATTTGTATTAAAATTGAACAACTAAGTCAACCGGCTATCAATTTATTGTCATCAATACTTATTTGGATTATTTCTGCAGAAAAAACTAACAATATATAAATGTGGAAATCAGTTAAATACTGAAAAAAAAGAGAATGTCAAAATAGAGGGTGTTTCGAACCTACATATAGAACACCTACATATAGAAGGTTTGTAAGAACGTTACAATTTTTAATAGTTATGTGCAGAAATATTTTGAGTATTACAAGTGTTTATTTTGTCAAAATTTGACTCAACCTTTAAATTGTAAATGTTACGGACGGAGGGAATGATTTGCAAGTATTGGGTTTAATTGCACAAATAATTTATTTATTTATTTATTTATTTGGCAAAACATGTAATTTGCGAGACTTATTATTATTATTATTATTATTATTATTATTATATATATATATATATATATATATATATATATATATATATATATATATATATATATATATATATATATATATATATATATATATATATATATATATAGGAAACGGATCGGGATACCCGCCCGCGGAGCCCCGCCGAAGCCCCGCCCCCCCTGCACCATCGGATGGCGCGGGGCCCGCGTGGGGCCCGCCCCCACCCGCGCGATCCAACGGCTAAGGATCGCGGGGGCTTCGACGGGGCTCCGCGGACGGGGCTCCCGATCCGTTCCCATATATATATATATATATATATATATATATATATATATATATATAAATTTTTTTTTTTTTTGCACTTTACCATTTTCATTGGACGAAGTAGCAATAAAAAGGGCTAATTATAAGGGCACATATCTTTTTGATCGGGGCTAGCCAGGATTAGGGCTAGCCAGGTTGGGAAGAACTTTTACTAGGGCTATCAAAATATTCCACTCAGAGGGCTGTCCAAAGCCCACAGCCCCCCAAACCCAAAAAATCACTCTCATTTCTAAATTTCACTCTCTCTCTTCACAAACCCTAGCTTTCTTCTTCTTCTTCTTCTATCCATCTTCTTCTTCTCCACCCTTTCCATTCTCATATCTTCATCAAAACCCTAGTTTTTTTCTCATCATCATCATCTTCTTCTTCTCCACCATTTCCATCATCACCATCTCCATCAAAACCCTAGTTTTCTTCTCTTTCCCAATTTCGATGGCACCAAAAAAATAAAATAAACCCTAAAATGTATGAAAATAAAGGTTAAATACTTATTTCCTCACAAAGAATGCATAAAAATATATCCTAAAATGCATATTTCACTATATTATCAAGATTGAAATAAACCCTAACATGTTTTTTTTTTTCATTCGGAAATGTCGACTTTAGGACTGCCAGAAATTATGGCAGTTCTGAATGGAACTTGCTGTACAGCAAGTATCTTTCAGGACTGCCTCAATTTCTGGCAGTCCTCAATATGTCTAGGACTGCGAGAAATTGTGGCAGTCCTGTTGTGGAGCATGTCCCTTTCAGGACTGCCACAATTCCTGGCAGTCCTCATTACTTCTAGGACTGCTAGCAATTGTGGCAGTCCTGTTGTACATCGAGTCTATTTCAAGACTGCCACAATTCCTGACAGTCCTCATTACTTCTATGACTGCTAGCAATTGTGGCAGTCCTATTGTACATCGAGTCTATTTCAAGACTGCCACAATTCCTGACAGTCCTCATTACTTCTTGGACTGCCATCAATTGTGGCAGTCCTGTTGTACATCGAGTCTATTTCAAGACTGCCACAATTTCTGGCAGTCCTCAATACTTCTATGACTGTCAGAAATTGTGGCAGTCCTGATATGAACCCAATTATTCTACAACTAGGATTTCTTCCATAGTTTTCTTCTACAACTAGGATTTCATGCATAATTCTTCTATTAATAAAGAAAAATTTGTTAATAGACTAATAGATTAATAGATTTGATAGATTTGATAACCCAATTTCTTCTCCAACTAGGGTTTCATCCATAATACCCAAACAAGAAGAAAAAAAATAAAGTAGGGTTTAGAGAAAGAGATCTGAGAAATTAGAAGAGAGCAAAAAATCAAAATAAATTAGGTTTGCAAAAATTGATATTCTTGTTCTTGTTTTTTTTTCTTCTTGTTCTTGTTCTTCTTGTTCTTCTTCTTCTTGTGAGGAATGGAGAGTAAGGAAGAAAACAAAAATTATAAGACTTATCTTTTATACCTACCACTTGGATAGTCCTGAATAATTTTTTCAGTGACAAACTTGTAAATAATGAAAAACTAACACTTGGACAGCCCCGATCAAAATGTGCTGTGCCCTTATAATTTACCATAAAAAGTTTCGAGGCGAGTTCCTGTAACTCCAAACTCGGGGCACTTCCTGGAGATGGGTCTCGAAATCGGAGGAGAAGTGGAGAGAATAAACGGGAAGGAAGTCACTTACCATACTTTCGTAGAGAGGTTCATGAAGAAGAACCAGCCGGTGGTCATCACCGGCTTGATGGACGGCTGGAGGGCCTGCACCGACTGGGTCATGGCCGACGGGCAGCCGAACCTCCAGTTTTTCGCCGACCGCTTCGGAAAATCCACAGTCCAGGTACCGATTCTTCGAACACCCTCCCTCCTTTGTTCTTGTAACCCTTGCACGAGTGTCCGTGTCGCATCGTGTCGGACACGACGCGGCGCCGGTACTGTATTGTGTCCGTTCAGCGCTGGTCTTTGGTTATTTGTTGGTAAAGGGGGAAAAAAAATTCAATTGAAGATCATTGTTGTCTCACAAATTTAAGAATTAGTTGGAAAAAGTAAGTCCTTTGTTAGTAGGGTTTTGATGTAGTTATATAATGTGCAGAGATTGGAGCAAACACAATCACATGGAAGTACACAATATTTTTTATGCGGAAAGCCCGAGAAAAATAAAAACCACGGGGCCTAGTCCAGAAAATTTATCATCCACTGGAAGAATAATGGAATCACAAGAGTCTTCTTCTTTATCACACTAGAGGATCATCAACGTATAGTTATTACTTCACTTTGAGAGTGGATTACAATAGGAACGAACTCAGGGGCGGAGCCAGGATTTAACTCATGAGGGGGCTGTATTACTACATATAAATTTTTTTAAAGTTGTCATATTAATTGAACTTCAATAGCAAAAATAAATCAAAAAAAATTCAAAAAAGAAAAAAAAAAGGAAAATCAATATTTCCAAAATTTTAGAAAAGAAGAAGGAAAAAATTGTACTTAAACATATTTAAATGTTCAGCAATGACAAGTCTCGAACTCTTGCCTCTCCTTTGAGTGCTTAGAGCACAACCACTTGAGCTAATTCAATCTTTGTACATTAGTAGGCCAAAATAATATATATTGTAAAACGTCACAAATTTTCTATGTAGCAAGTGACAATTTTAAAAAATTTTGGGGAGGGGGCGTGGCCCCCCTTGGACTCTTAATAAATCCGTCCCTGAACGAACTCACCGACTCAACCGACCAACTTCGGTTGATGCACTGCCGATGGAACTACTTCGTCACTCCGGTCCTTCACTTTATCATTTTGAGTGGATAGCTTCAATTGGATGAACTTCAACTCGATAGGTTGCCTAGAGTGACTTGAGGGTAAGCTAATGGCCCCTTATTTAGGCTGAAAGTGTCCATTAGTCTTCCCAAGGTTCATTGAATATAATACCCGACTATTCTTCTTCATAGAAGGCTTTTCATCTTCCAAGAAGGATATTCGTATTCCAGTGCTCATCATTGGGCTTGACCACATTCACTCATAAGGAGTGAAATTCCCAACCAACTTCCCTACACGACTTACGAGGAAATACCATACATGGTACATGTTGGTAGACCTCCTGTTTGTCCTTGGTCAACGGCTTCATCATCATATCTTATCGATTCTTGCCAGTATGGATCTTTTGTAGCTTTAACGTATTCTTCTCAAGCACGTCACGAATCCATTGGCAACAAACATCAATTTGCTTAGACTTCGAATATAAACTTGAGTTCTTTGCTATATGAGCACTGACAGTCACGGTGAAGAACAAACTTATTTTGTTCAAAGCCCAGTTCCTTCGTGAACCTCTTCATCTTCTTCATATATAGCAGTTCCTTGTCGCCCTCGATCGCTGCAATGTACTCGGCCTTAGTAGTAGACATGCAACACACTTCTGCAACCTGAATTGTCATGACACAACTTTCCTAAGCAAAGTGAACAAATCTGAAGTCGACTTCCTAGAGTCGATGTCACGTGTCATGTCTGTATCGATATATCCTTCCTATACTGACTTACCACCTCAAAAACACAAACAAGACTTCGAAGTGCCTCGAAAATAGCGAAGTATCCATCTGACAACCGTCTAATGCTCCTTGCCACATCCGCAAGGAACCAACTAATAACACAACTGTGTTTGTGGTGTGCACGATGCACGGTTTCGTGCACACCATGACATACATCAAACTTCCAACAACATATGAATATGGGGACTTTCTTCATCTCTTCCTTCTCCTCCTCCGTAGAAGAGCTTTATTCTTAAACCGAGCTTGAAGCGATGTACGAGGGGGTAGAACTGGCTTTGCTTTGTCCATGTTAAACGTTGCAAGTGCCTTCTCAAAATAGGTTTCTTGTGGTAGCGACAATTTCTTTGCACCTGTTTCATGAGAGATCTTTATCCCCAATGTTTGCTTCATTGGACCGAAGTTCTTTATTGCAAAGCATTTACAAACCTCGGTCTTCAACGTGCCAATCTTGTTAATATTCTTGCCGACGATAAGCATTTCGTCAACATACAAAAATAATACGATAAACCATCACTGGAGAATTTCTTAACAAAAAATACAATGATCAGAGACGGTTCGATTGTACCCATGTACAACCATAAACAAGTCGAATTTCTTTTATCACTAATCGAGGTGCTTGCTTCAGGTCATATAAGCCGCAAACAACAAATCCAATTCTCCTTGCCTCGAAACCTTCATGTTGCACGATATAAATTTCTTCCTCTAAATCGCTACGAAGGAAGACAGTCTTCATGTCTAGTTGTTCGACCTACGTGTCCATGCTAGTTGCAAGTAATAGCATAACCGGGGTATATGTCATATTGACCGCTGGCGAGAATATTGATTCGAAATCAATGTCCTTGCTTGAAATCTTTCACAACCGGTCTCGCGTTGTATCGTGGCTGTGAGCTCTTGCTTTCATGTTTCAACTTCAACACCCATTTGTTCTTCAAGGCTTTCTTCTCCTTGGGCAACTGGACCAAATAAGAAGTATGGTTCTTATGCAAGGATTTCATCTCTTCCAACATAGCTTCTCACCATCGGTCCTTGTTCGCATATTTTTGGACTTTTTGGAAAGTTTCTGGCTCTCCTGCAATAGAAAGCATAACATACCACTGCTAGAGTATCTTGTCGATGGCCCATGTTCTTTTGTTGTTTGCTTTGGTGTTGGAAGTAAGGTGACTGGGTTGGAGTCGGCCTTGCCTCCTCATGGTCATCCTGGTCGATATCCATCCCATCACCACCAATCTAGATGGCATCATCTCTCCAGTCACCATGCACCTCGGGAGGAAACAATGGGTCCACATCTTCGAGCACTTTAGAAAGGATTGTGACGTCGACCCCTGTGATACTGGCTTAGCCCCATTCTTGAAGTTTTCGAGGGTTTAATCTTGAAAAAAGTCCACATTTCGACTTCTAACCATCCTATTACTTTCCAGATCCTACAACTTGTGACCAAACTCATGTGAGTATCCCAAGAAAGCACATTATTTTACTTAGTCCGCCATTTCATCTTTGGGTATGTGTATAAATGCACGACAACCAAACATCCTTAGATGCTCATAAGATACTCTATTTCTCTCCAAACCTTCTCTGGCACCTTGTCGGTCAAAGGAACTGATTGAGAGAGATTTAGCACATCGACCGAGGTCCTCATTGCCTTCACCAAAAGTGACTTTGGTAGCTTTGAATATGACAATATACTCGTGACTCTTTCCACAATAGTCTGGTTCATCCACTCGACAGTACCATTCTTTGTAGACTTCGGACATGTCTTTTCTTGCTTTATGCCACGACTCAGTACTCATCGAATGCTTCAATATACTCTCTAATATTATCTTCGAGAATGCACTTGAAAGACCTCCGTGTACCCCGCACCATAGGATGAATCATGAAACTGCTTGAAGATATCCACAACTTGACTCTTTTGCTTTAGCATATACACCTATTCTTCCTGGAGAAGTCGTCTATGAAGATAACAAAGTAGCTCGTGCCGCCAAGGGATCTATCCTTCATTTCACAAGACATCCGAGTAAACCTTATCCAAAACACACTCTTTCCACAAGATGCTCGCTTGACAAATGGAGAACGAGTTTGCTTGCCAGCTAGACAATGTGCACAAGGATAAATATGTACCTTCCCAAGCAGGTAGGAGATTTCTCTTGGTAATTGTCCATAGGCCTTTCTCGCTAATGTAGCCCTTGATGCCATAGCTCTATGACTGAATTTTGGTCAACATTGTTCACCAAGGTTTTACACATCTTGGTTGGCATCTTGTGGAGAGTGAAACACTTCTTTTTGCGTGCCACAACGAGGGATCCTTTTTTAAGCTTCCATTTTCCTTTACAGGTGCTGACATAGCCTTTCTCGTCCAACTTGCCCGCAAGGATTAGATGGGGCGAAGATCTAGTACATGTCTCACCTCCATGAGAGCAACTTTGTAGCCCAACTGGTCTTGATTCCAATGTCAATAATCCCCACAATTTTTGATATATCCTTGTTGTCCATCTTGACAATGCCAAACTTGTCGACTTTGTAAGTTGAGAAGAACTCTCTCCATGGGATCAAATGATAGGACGCTTCGGTGTCCACCGTTCAATCCATATCATGACATGAGACATATGCAGTCGTTTTTGCAGGTCAATGTTATACCTTGGCTGTAGCTTGTCGTCGCTTCTTTAAATTTGACCTCAAATTTGTCTTTCTGCTTCTTTTGGTCCTTCTTGAATTTGCAATATTCCTTCTCAGAATGTCATATGTCCCATCTTCTTGCAATAGAAGCACTTGACATATTTTCTCGGCCTCGACTTGTTTTGGGATCGACTTTGGTCGTGAGGTTGCCTTTGCTGACTTCTTCCCAGGTTCTCTACGACGAGAGCTTCCGATGATGACGAGGCCCACAATGATTTTCTTCTTGTTTCTTCATTCAACAAACTCCCAAGTTACGAGGTTCATGCTAACCACATCGTTGGACGCCGAGTTGCTTAGAGACACAACCAATATCTGACAAAGAGCCGAGCAATAACATAGCCTGCACTCATTATTAATAGTCATTTTCATATAGGAGAGTTGATTAATAATACTTTGCAATTCATTCAAGTGCTCTATAATAGAACTTCCTTCTTTGTACTTGAGATTAACCAACTTTTGAATCAAGACTTGTTACTTGTCGTCTTTCTTTCGCAAAGATCTTCCAACTTTTGCCAGAGAAAGTGGGTTGAACTTTTTGTGGGTACGTATGGAGCACGTTGCCATCCAACTATTTCCGGATAGTACTGATGACTTTTCTGTCAAGCTTCTTCCAATTGCTTTCAGATATCTCACCAGGCTTGGCAGGGTCGCCTAGCAAGGGTGCAACTAGATCCTTGCAGAATAGCAAGTCCTCCATTCGAAGTTTTCATATCATTCAGTTACTGGCATGTCACTTCCCGTTCCCGAAATACGTATTCTAAATACATGTACTGTTGGAATGTATTTATTTAATATTTATCATGTATTGTTCTGTATTTAAATTCCTTTAATTTTCTGCTAATTATTTTTCTGCAGTTTACTTTCAGCATTTTACTTTCTGTTTTGCTTTTGGGTTCGGCCCGAGTTGGTTTATTTTCCGGCCTTGGATGGTTCAACATGAACCCAACTCCCCACCTACCACCACTCCTTCATTTAAAGCCTCATCCCCTTTCTCTCTCTCTTCATTACTTTTTCTCATTACTCTTCTTCTTCCTCATAACTCCCCCACCAACCTAGGAGGGCTATGCAAGTGCCAACTTGCTTCTTGATGTATTCCCATTTTTGTTGTTCCATTGTCTTCCTCTCAAGATTCTTAGATACTTTAGTACTTAGCATTTTCAATTCCCATGGCTCATTTCATGTAGATCTAAGTTTAATTCATTTTCGGAATTTTTAGGTTTTGATCTAGTAATTTTGTTATTTTTCAAGTTTTGATGGTTCCATGTTGTAGGAAATTTGATTCTACCCAATTTTGACTATTGGAAGTCCTGATTTCGACTTATTTTGAGTGATTTATGGTCTTTTTGGTTCATGGGTTTTCATGGCCATTAGAGGCTGATTGGAGAAGATGAGCACCCCAGAACCAGAATACTGGAGAGCGGGGGCAGACATAGCCAGCTACGTATAACGGAATGGAATCCACACCGCTATACGGTCACGGCTGTCTAGATATGTGAGGGTTTCACTACAATCCATCAGTCTCTTAAGGTCATAAAATAGCCTATTGTCTCAATCTCAACCAACTAATAGTAGTTACAAGATATCAGACCACCAAATACACAATAGTAAGGCGTCCCATACATTATATATTCGGAATGATCATGAAGCTAGTCGTTACAAAATGTGAGGACTAGCAAGAGTTCAGTCATACATGATCAACCCCCGGGGCTTGTCAATCATGTCACAGCCCGTAGGCAGACAGTAAGTAAGTACAATCGAGCTAACACTTGCTCGTCGGCTAAATGCCTCAAAAGAATAATTTACAATATTACAGTGGGAGAACAAAAGAAATCCACTCGATGCCCTGGTTACGCCTGGTGACCACCATCGGGCTGAAATGCAGGAAGATCCTTTGGTGCTGCTCCGGTATCTGGCCACACAAAACCAGCTGGGTCAGACCCCAGAAAGAGCAAGTGCCACAAAGGAGGCTTCACTTAAGAACTAAAGCCAACAAATCATTAGCATTCAATATGTAAGAAAACAACAATAAATAACACAGATTGAGGTTTGTGCACTACCAATGCACTTATCCCAATCAGAGAACATAATTAAGCGAAGCAACATTGACATAAAAGAACTGGAGAATCATGCTAAATAAAACATAGCTGGACAATATATGAAGAAAAAACGAAGGTACTATTCCGGAAGCCAGGTTACAATCCTTAAACCAAACAAGGACCGAGATTGTAACCCTTCGCCTGAACAGAACTTAGTCTCTGATCATTTATTGCTAAAGGTGACAATCATTAAGGTGAAAAGGAGAGAGTATAATGATAAAAGTGACAATGAAGAGTGCAATACACTAGAGTAACAATAAAGTACAATCGTTATAGTAACAATCTAGAGTGACAATCATTATAGTGACAATCTGGAGTGACAATCATTCCATCATTCTGGTACAATCTTGCAATCAATCAATTCTAGACAATACTATACTGGACTAGACTCCATCCAATCAATCACGGCCAATCATTGCCTACGGCTTTCTACATTAACTAACTAGGGTTATCACAATCCTAGTTACTAGCAAGATGCAATGAGATGCTCCAAGTAGCCACAGGCCCTGCAGCTATCCAGGTTATCCAGGCAATCATTATAGTGACAATTTAGAGAGTACAATACATTAGAGTGACAATAGAGTTCAATCATTTCAGTGACAATGGTGGGTGCCCCACATAACAGTGGGCTGGAAATGTGTCCTACTCGTCGGCAGGCTACAAGTCCAAACATTTGCGGCCGGGATAACGGGATCGCCTGTAACTGGGGAACATCTCTTCATGTCTAGTGAATTATACTAGTCATTAACCTTAGTCCATTTCAGTAGGTACTCCTGACCGTGGTACTCAGGAGTCCCCTCCTAGACATGATGCAAGACAGGATTGGATTATTTGTACAAGCACAATCGCCCACGGTGTCCAGGTTACTTATACGGGTCAGGTCATGTCAGGTAGCCGTCGCAACAGCTATTCAAGATATATCAGGTCAGGTTATCATGCCAAGTGTACTTGTCAGAAGTGCGTCACGATGGGCCACTATCAGGTCATGTCAGGTTATTATGTCAGGAGTGCACCACTACGGGTCACTATCACGTCATGCTCAATTATCAATTCTAAACATATTAAATAAATTTATGATTTTCAAGTTCAGGACAAAAGGCGTAAGGATATAAAATGGACGTTAAATATCTAATAAAATATTAATATACATGACTATAGAAGAGCCATGCGGCTAAGGCACATGCGGTCAGGAAAGGGTAAGACACATGCGGCCCAATTAAGATAGCGCATGCGGCCAGGGTCACTGGATCCCATGCGGCCAAGACAAGGGGGGCGCATGCGGCTGGAAGTGCAAGGGCGCATATGCGGCCAGGAAGCCATGCGGCCAGTGGGAAGGAAAGGGCATGCGGCCAGGGGGACGAGGGCTCATGTGGCTCCAAGATGTTGGGCCTCATGCGGCCAGCGGAAGAGTAGGCTTCATGCGGCTGGGAGGAAGCAAGTTCATGCGGCTAGGGAATGATGGGCGCATATGCGGCTCAATTAGGAGAGAAGTCCATGCGGCCAGGAAAGGGATTCAGCCTATGCGGCTGAGAATCCCATGCGGCTGAGTCACTTGTCGCATGGATTGTCATGCGGCCAAGAGTGCTGATGCATATGCGGCTCGGGAGCAAGGCCTTATGCGGCCAGATCAGTTCAAGGGCTCATGCGGCCAGAACTGTCGTATGAAGGCTCATGCGGCTCGGAATCACTTGCCGCATGAAGTATTCATGCGGTCAAGTCTAGCACTGTTCTTCTTCTCCAAGCTTCCGAGAAGAAGAACGCCAAGAATCCATGCTTCCAAGCTCCATGAAACCTTCATCCGGAGTCCAAATCCGAACTTCCATAGGTCAAAATGGGGTAGAACGAGATTCTCTACAACATAGAACCCTCAAAACTCAGAAATAACAGGATTAAGTAGATCAAAACCCAAGAAATCCGAAAATAAATTAAATATAGATCTACAAGAATCTAGCCATGGAAA
The DNA here is from genome assembly GCA_029216955.1 of Iris pallida. Taxonomy (NCBI): domain Eukaryota; kingdom Viridiplantae; phylum Streptophyta; class Magnoliopsida; order Asparagales; family Iridaceae; genus Iris; species Iris pallida. The sequence goes on from JANAVB010031819.1 coordinate 7,018,939, forward strand.
GTGAAAATGCCAAGTTCTAAAGTAAGTTAGAATGCTGTAAGGAAGAGAATGAAGCAATAAAATTGGAGTTCCTCCATGAAGCAAGTTGTACTTGCCTAGACCTCTCTTCTCTCTCTGGTAGTTGAAGGGAGTAAATGGAAGAAGAAGAAGAGATTAATGAAGAGAGAGAAGAAGAATAGGTAATAAATATGAGTGGTGGTGGTAGGTAGGGGGTTCACCCCTTGGTTCATGATGAACCAAGAGCAATCCCAAACCGAACCAAGCCAACCCAAACCAAGAATAAACCAAGCCCAGGGAGGAAATTAAGCAAGGAAATTATGCAATACAAGAATAAATACGTACACGTATTCCAGAAATACGTACTACGAACCACAGGCATTACAGCAGTACATGCTGTCCTGGCGCATGCTGTTTGCTGGCAAAAAACTGTTGCCATGCTGTTTGCTGGCGCATGCTGTTTGCTGGCGCATGCTGTCCTGGCGCATGCTGTTTTCCGTGGCGCATGCTGTTTGCTGGCAAAAAGCTGTTGCCATGCTGTTTGCTGGCGCATGCTGTTTGCTGGCACATGCTGTTTTCCGTGGCGCATGCTGTTTGCTGGCAAAAAGCTGTTGCTATGCTGTTTGCTGGCGCATGCTGTTTGCTGGCGCATGCTATCCTGGCGCATGCTGTTTGCTGGCAAAAAGCTGTTGCCATGCTGTTTGCTGGCGCATGCTGTCCTTGCGCATGCTGTTTTCCGTGGCGCATGCTGTTTCCTGGTGCATGCTGTTTTCTGGCGCATGCTGTTTTCTGGCGCATGCTGTTTTTGTCGCATGCTGTTTCCTGGCGCATGCTATTTTCTGGCGCATGTTGTTTCTGGCGCATGCTGTTTTCTGGCGCATGCTGTTTCCTGGCGCATGCTGTTTTTCGTGGTCGCATGTTGTTGACTGCTGTTTTCCGTGGCCGCATGACACTTCCTGGCCGCATGAGATCCTGACCACATATGCATTCTCAGCCGCATGAACTTCTATAATTTCTCGGCAGCATGAACTCTAGCCCATGATGTCTTTTGACTGATTCTTGTCCCGAATTAACATTGATTGATATTGATTATGACCTTGACTAATAATTGATCATGCGTTCCTAGTTGGAACTAAGAGACTGGCTAGTCGTCTTATTGAATTGAATGAATGAGACACGTTCATATTAATTATGAACTATTGTAATTGATTAGCCGATCCCAAATATTGGCATACAGGCATATGCAGGCTTCAATTTATTTATTTTTCTACAAAGCAGCATGTGTACCTTATAGTCAAGGCATGATGTATTCCGTGGTTAGTTTTAATTGTTGCATTACGCTATGTAAGACCTACAACCTAACCGCACAGGTATCGTTGTAGAGTTGGGCATATCGTACTTTGTACGGAAGTACTCATTCTGAATGACCATGATCCACGGCATGGGATTTCACTTAACATAGAGGCTACTAAGTTAAATAAAATAATGATTGCACGGAGAGAATGGATTCCCGAGTTCTTACATGGCAGCCCTCTTTGGGACTATTAGTGCCCGACAGGCCAGCTGGTTCCTACAGATACTGCAAATCTGCCACACGGGCAGGGAGCGGTATCTGCTTATATTATTTATTGTATATTGTATATTGATGACGGGCGTCCCGCTGGGACTCGTCTAATTCATGATTGGCGCAATTAATTGACTGGGTAGACTAGCCTTGCTTGCACATAGTAAGAACTGAGAAATCCTTTATCGCATAATTCCAAGATAACTTGGAACCCACAATAGCAAGCCGTAGTAGTTGCATGGCCGTTTAAATTGATTTGGTTGTGTACTGTACCTACTTTGTTGACTAACTGAGATGATCAGAGTGTCGAGATATGACGGGCCAACTTCTGTCCTTGTTTGGTTGAGAGGTTGGTTCGAAGTGTCGTGACGTTATGTGAATCCCAGTAGCAAGCAGAGATCTATTATTATATTCTCTTAGTTATTGGTTTAAATTCCTCATATCGTGCTTCCTTGCGGTACTTGCTATTAGAGGTCTAACCTCTCTGGTTTTGCATGACCAGATTTAGAGCCGGTTCCCGAGGACTCAGCTTATTTCCACCTCCAAGATGGTCAATACTAGAGGGATGATCGCAGGAGGACTCGAGTGGGTTCCTTACTTCCCCGCTCGTTTTGTTACTTACTTTATATTTTGCCGTTTGGCACCGACATGTTAGTCGGATTGTCTTGTACTTACTTTCACATAATTGTAATTAAGTCAGACTGCAGCTGATAACAATTGTGTATACTTTGCTACATCATCTGGCTATGTTTTGTAAAGCCAGATATCGAGAACATTTTGACTGAGCGTTTGGGACGCCTTACTGTTTTATCTTACATGTTCTCTATTTCTGTTTCTTATTTGAATGATTGAGACAATAGATGTGAAGTGACCATAGTGAGACTTTCATGTAGTATGCACCCCCTCGTCTTTTAGACAGCATTGATCGTATTATACGATATTCATCTACCCGTAATACGTAGCTGGCTGAGTCATTCCCCCGCTCTCCAGTATTCTGGTTCTGGGGCGTGACATGGCATTAAGACTAATCATCAGTGTGGTGCTTGGATCCATTTCCACCACCTGTACAACCCTTAGCTAGGATAGCACTTGTTATACTTGTTAGACTTTATAAGATATAAAATTCCCGCAATGTGAGAAGGAAAAAGCGTAAGACCTAGTCATGAAATTTATCATCCACTATAAGAATAATGAGATTACAAGAGTTTTCTTCTTTAGCTCACTAGATGATCACCAACATATAGTTCTTCACTTCAAGAGTGGACTACAATATGAACGAACTCACCAACTCAACCGACCGACTTTGGTTGATGTACTGCCGATAGAACCATTTCGTAATTCCAGTCCTTTATCTGTTGTCTTGAGTGGATAGCTTCACTTGGATTAACTTCAAGTGGATATGAGTACTTAGAGTGATACCTTGAGGGTGAGCAAGGAGTCCCTTATGTAGGCTCAAGTGTCTGTTAGTCTTTCCAAGGTTCATTAATGGGATATTTTAGTAAATGCTTCCATTCAAAATATAGAAACTAGCATATACCTCCATTTTTTTAAAAAATTAGCAAATGCCCCCATTCCTTTGTACGAAACAAATAAAATTTTAAGATATACCCTTACTATTTAACCAAATTTTTGGCTGATTTACAAAGGAATGGGGGCATTTGCTAGTTTTTTAGAATAGTGGAGGTATATGCTAGTTTCTATATTTTGAATGGGTGCATTTGCTACCCTTAAATATAATACTTGACTATTCGTATTCCTAGAAGGCTTTTCAAGTTTTCATCTTCCAATATGCCTATTCGTCTTCCAATGCTCGTCATTGGGCTTGACCACATTCAATCATAAGGAGTGAGATTCCCAACATAGTGTGGATCGGCAACGGAAGCACGGCAAAGCGCCTGAAACTTTCCATGAGTACCCTCATTGCTTATCCGAATGCACATATCCAAGTCACTCGCCACAATTTTCTCCATATCCAACTTTCCACGAGTACACATATTGCTTATCCAATCTTTTAATGTATTTCTACCCATCTGTTGCCGATCTTTTAACATATTGCTACTCATCCGACTTGGCATTCCCGTTTAAGCTGCGCTCATTTCTGGACACTGATTGTCTGAAAGTTAGGAAATATCGGTCTACACATAAAGAGTTATTTATAAAGATAACATATTGAAATATATTGAAGTTTTAATCGGTCCTTTCTATAGTCTACAGTTTCAGTTCTAACCCAATCCATTTTTTTTTCTTCTGGACGAGATACACGAGAACTTTCCGAAGGAAAATTTTAGTAATTTGTTTCTTGAATGATTACTTCTATGAAAGAGAACTAATCAAAAGTGGCTAGAAAGTAAGTAGGTACTGTATGTTGCAAGTAGTGACTTGATTTAGGACAAACTTCTGATGAAGCAACAAGAGACTAAAAGAAGTTCAATCTAGCATGATACACCCCAATTAAAATGACTGGATTTGGAGCTGTATATAGAGTTGTAAGGTAATGTATGGATTTTGGGGAAACTAACTTCTAGATCTATGGAGAATTTTCTCATGAAGCAAGGAGAGAGTGAAAGAAGTTCAATCTAGCCTGACACTCCTCCATTAAAGTTACTGGAATTGGAGTTTATTCCTTATTGGGCCTCAACGCTTTTTGAGACCAAAGCATATCTCATTCTCAAGTTAGGAACTCATTGTCTTCCTAGAATTCCGATTCCAATTTGAGTAACAAGGAATTTTACGGTGATGGGTTCGTCCTCCATTGTCTTACTAGAATCCAATTAGAACAACAAGATTTGTGGTTTCGATCAATACCACAAACCATTAGAACTACTGAAAATGACTGACTCAAACCCATCGACCAATTCCCCTCCCTCCCCAAATTGCCCAAGCTGATACTAAGGTCTGAAACTGATACTGCAAACATTGAATTATACTCCACAAGGGGTTGGGTGGAAGCAGAGAGTAGAGTTTGACTACAAATGGTGTGCATGGATAGAAGAAGATAATGAAAAGGATAAGAAGTCTTAGGTGAGATTTATCCCAGTAGTAGTAGTCTTGGTGACTTGTGTTTTACTTGTCAAACATAACACTGATATCTTGTCATAATGGTTTGATGTTTTATTCATGTTCATTACCTTTCTGTTTATGAAGCATGTCTTGTTAAACGGATGATGTTCAAATACATTATAAGGATTTATATTCTGTTTGCCCTTGTATTTTAAGATGTCAAAGACTCAAAAGTTGGAACCTTAATAGACAACGCTTCAGCAATGCCTCTCACTTTAATACATATTGATGATGCTCTGACGATACCCAACTTGGTTTATTGGATCGATGGAATATGCTTCGATAGAGGTTATCTTAACCCGTGATGCACAATTAGTGATATAAGTTTGTATAGGGTACAATAATGTAAAATTGTATTTCTCTTGGTGCAGGGTTTGCCATATTGCTGTATTTGTATTTGCATTTTATCCTATGTTCTTTTGACATAGTTACATATTATTTCAGCGTACATGCTTATATAATTAGATGAAGCCATGAACTCACCTTTGTGCTCTTCCCTTTGTGACTTCTGTGTCCCCCTTGCAGGTGGCAGACTGTAATACGAGAGAGTTCACAGACCAGAGGAGACTTGAGATGTCTGTCTTGGAGTTTGTAAATCATTGGCTTGAACTTTTGGAGGGAAAAGGTAGCAATGGTTTCACTTGCAGCACTCAATCCTTATTATATCTGAAGGACTGGCATTTTGTTAAGGTATTAACGAAATTGTTGCTGTTCTCTTAGTCTCTTAACTTTAACTTGGTGAATATATATATATATTTTTAATAACCAGAGTATTGTGGTCTTCAGGCAGGTATATTGCATCCATGGAGTATCTGTTTCTATGTTCTATCCTTTGTTGTTTTGTTATATACCATATTCGTGAATAATTAGTAGATAATGACGCAATGGCAAAAATTAGGTTCATATACCATGAGAATGGTGTTACTAAATTTGAATTTTGCTTGTGAGTAACTTTTGATGATTGAAATAGATTGGATGTACCAAAAAGGAAGGTACACGATGGTAGATGGTATCTTTAAGCAAAAGGAGATATTTCAAAGTTTCCATTCCCTGGGGAATTTCGCTTTTATAAAAGAAGCTTATGAAATGAATTATGCAAATTACTTGTCCTGCACTTCAAATTGGAAGTCCATTACCATCTAGCAGTACCTTCGTATCTACATAGTCTGGTCTGTAAACAAAAATAGAAATATTTTTCAGTTTATCTACTTGTCCATATCAAGTAGTCATGGTGGACGATTTTGTTAACATCAATAATGTAGAATGTCTCGAATTTACTTAAATTTTGTGGATGTGTTTTTTTGGGCATACTAATTGTTTTTTATATACATAAATAGAAGGAATAATTAGTACAACTAAAGGGGGTATATCATATATATAAAGAATAAGTACCAAAAAGGTCACAAGTTCCTTCTATCTCTAACATTTTTACACACACCGTGATACATTCTGGCTCATTCTTATTAATTTCTATGTTCTTTTCAGGAATACCCTGAATATGTGGCTTATACAACACCCCCCTTCTTTGTGGATGATTGGCTTAATTTATATCTCGACAGTCATCATATGCATCAAGATTCAGATGTTCATCATGATAATAATGAAATAAAGTGCTCGGATTACCGTTTTGTTTACATGGGAGCTAAAGGTATGTGTGAGAGCAAAGGCACTAGCATCTTATATACCCGCTACTCATCAACCTGAGACAGCCTAAGTTATGATTGTAATGCCTATTACCATCTTTGATAAGTAATAAGTGCTCTCTGGCTTTTAGTTGCTTGCCTTTGCGATTTCAATTTTTTATTTGAATTGCTCAAAGATTCTGCGTTATTTAGGTACTTGGACCCCTCTTCATGCTGATGTTTTCAGGTCATACAGCTGGTCAGCAAATGTGTGCGGTAGAAAACGTTGGCTTTTCTTACCTCCATCAAAATGTCACCATATCTTTGACAGGTATCTGTTGTTATTTAAAATAATGTGTAGATGTATATTTTTGAACTTTGGACATATTTAACTTTGTTGGTGTGACATGAAACATAAGGACGATTGTGATAGTTGGAGATAAATAATAAATTTGCAATTGTAAATTTGATCTGAGAGTAGTAAACAGGGAACACTGTTGTTATTTCCTACAATCCTGATACATGTGGATGATTACTGGGAGGAGTCGTTAATTATGAGCATAGACATGTTTGATCACTTGATCATACTCAAGAAAGAAGTATTAGAAGCCTTGTGAAAATTGCTACTGTGTAAGAATCTGCAATGTTCCTTGGAAAGGTTAATGCTATATAGTCCACTTCACACTTGGGTGCATCGACGCATTTTTGGGGGGCCATTGGAAATTGTGGTATACTCAAGAATAGAACTGGAGATATTCAATACTATGAGATACATTTTAACCAATGGAGATCTGATACAATATCCTCAGTTCTTCCGGGTTTTAATATTTCCAATATCAGCTATTAAAGTTGAAGTAAATTCATGATTCATTCCCTAAATTTGTCTTGCTAATGTCCGAGAGTTGTGCAGTATTGATTTACGGAGTTACACCTAGACTCTAGAACATTTATGAAACTGATAGAACTGAATACTGTGGTATGATATCTCCACTTGATAACCATACAAGTAGTGCCTCAGGAGGTTAACAGCAAAGAACAGTGCTGCTAGCTCCAAGTCGTGCGTTGGATAACTCCTCTCATGGTCTCAAAGCTGCCGAGACACAAACTATAACTTTGCCATGTTGCATAAGGACGCACTCCAGTCTCTTATCCGACGCATCACAATACACGATGAACCCACCTGGCCCCACTGGTAGTGTTGAATTAATTTTCATTTCAAAAAGTGAAAATTAAGTAGCTTTGCTTCTAAAAGTTGTTGAAGTATATATATACTCGGAGAAGTTATCTTGTTAAATAAATTTGATTTGACAGTTTTATATATAAAGATATTTTGTAGTTTGCGTCTTCCATTTGCACAAGTATTCTCATCATTTTGATCCATTTCTTTTAGCAACCTGCAACAATGTGCAAATTAGTCAATCACCACCTTTCAGAAAAGCAACCAATGAACTTGTTAAGATTGACAAAAAATGGCATTGTTTACACTAACTCCTTGTAGGAACTTCAAAAGCTCAGTTTATGATGTTCATAGTGATGTTTCAGAAACAAAATTTCCAAGCTTTCATAAGGTTAGTCCCCGTGTATCACTGTTTGCCATCATCTTTTCATCTTTGTTGTGAAAATGTTTTTTCACAGTTCACATATACAGGCAGTTTGGTTGGAGTGTATTCAAGAACAGAACGAGATCATTTTTGTGCCAAGTGGATGGTATCATCAAGTTCATAATCTGGTAAATCTTACACATACTTATCTAGTCTTCTACTAAGTATGTGGATAATGCTATACTTTAAATATGTTGTTCGGATAAGTGATTTTCTGCTCATAATGTTACTCCTCAGATGACTTGTGTTAAGATGGCATCTGGAAAGAAGTTAATTCAATTTGGTAATAATAGATTCATTGATATTTGTATGTTGTCAACAAAGAATAAGAAGGAAATTTATCTTCAAATTATGGATTTAAAAGCCAACTTGAGGAATCAATTCATGAATACAACTCAAATTTCATGGTTTATTCTTAAAAGAAAGCTATTCTTCATGGTCAAATAATCATATATTTCATGTATATTCATCAATGTACATTTACTTTAGGAAAAACAAATTTTCTTTGTTTTAATAAACACATTTACATTTATTGTACATGTACATTTGCATATACATATTTATATACTTTCATATGTTGGCGAACTTTACATACACATCTTGTTTCTGAATTTTTCCAACAGTTGTGCACTTGGTTAAATGATTGTCAAATTGTGCTGATCTCTTAGTGTCTTATGTCGCAGGAAGACACGATATCTATAAACCACAATTGGTTCAATGGTTGTAACCTTTCTTGGGTGGTGAGTAGCTCAAGTCTTCATCTACTTCATAAGTGGTAAATCTTCTGCTAAGGTTTAGTTTTACGTTCACCAATTTTACCACTTTCAGTGGAATTTGCTTGTCAAAGACTATAACGAGGCAAAAGAATATATAGAAGATATTCGGGAGATAGCTGATGATTTCGAGGGCCTTTGTCAGCGGAATCTTGCAGCCAACACAGGTAAAACATATGTTGAATGGCTTGCTAATATGGAAATAAAAGTTGGCTGGAACTTTGGGTCTCCTTTTGGTCTATAGACAAAGGCCTAAAGCATATTTTTTTAATCTCTCTTTAGTCTCTTTTAAGATATACAAGCGTTCGAAATGGCCGTCTCTAATGGAACGAAAATTTTCCTGTTCTTGCCTGGAAGTTTCACAAACATTCAACATTTTCTTTTACTATAATTAGAAAGAATAAATCGTGAATTTTGAAACCGACTAGAGAATTTTAGAATTTGATGATTTTGGTGTACCAGGGATTATTTCCAATGGATTCTTGTCTCCACTCTTAAATTGTATTCCTTTTTTTTTTTTTGAAACTTAAGTGATAAACGTTTTACATTTGAATACAAGGTAAATTCTTCAGTAAAGTTATTTCCCTTATAAATATATTTTTAAGTCGCAGATCAAGCAAAACTACTACAAAATTCCAGTCCATGATTTTATGGGTTCAAGGGATCTTTCCGAACCCATTTTGTGACCTATACTGTGAAAATAAATTTATGTTCTTGAGAACTAAATGAGTTATGTATAGTGTGAAATTCCTAATTCTAGGAACAGAACCATTGGCATACATATTTGAAAGTCACTTTTTTGTCCCTCCTAGTTATATGTCACCTTTTTTCTTAAAATAATTTATGCACCTTCCCCTTCTCCTGTGCAAATCTCATTGCAGGCATGAACTACTACACTTTCTTCATCTTTCTCACAAGATTTTCTTTGGCCAATTTGATGCTTCTCAAGAATCTTAGAAATGGTAACGATGGATTCCGCTCGCCAAGCAAAGCGCAGCACCTTATTACTAACCTTGTGTCGACACGAAAGGTTGCCTCGAGAATGAGATCAGCTGAGGCCTTTGCTGGTAAAAATCAAAGGAGCTGCTGCTCAGTGGAAGATCTCGGTGCCTCGTCCGATATCAGAAAATTCTTGGAGGATCCAAACTTGCTCGAGTTATGTATGGCAGTTTCTAAAGCATATGACACAATTAATGAGGGGGAGGGAGAAGTTGGTGAAGATGGATCAACAGCTGCAGGTCTTAGAGATGTGGGTTTTATTGAATCTTGTGGTTCTAGGATATCTACTCCTGAAGACCTGGTCAGGATGATTGATGGAGCTATTTCAAACTACGGCCCCAGTTTTCTTTCTGATATCTCAGATGCCGAAACTCTGGCCATCTGAGGGATTTGTAGGATGATCAACACTTGAAGTGAGTTCTTCCATTCTAGCCATGCCGAAGTAGCTTTTAACTAAAAGATTGTTAAATTGCAAGATTCAAGGTTCGTCTCTGAAGACTATATAATTTTAGAACGCTGCCATTTGCACCGCCCATTGCTCGCATCACGTGGCGGCTCCCCATTGGAGGGAGGTCGGGGTTTAAGGTGGCGGGGCCGCCACGTGACAGTGTCAATGGACGGTCCAAATATCATTTTCGATAATTTTATAACTCTTTCTGATCTGATACTTAATTTGACGATTCTATTTGTTTTTACCTGTCAGAAAGGACTTGATAATGAAGACGCAACAGCAGCAGCATCATCGGAAGCTGGAACCAAGTCAGAAATGGTTGAGGCCTTGTTAATTTGTGAATCCCATCAGAGGCAAGGACACCACTTACGTCTATATACTAATTGATTTTTTTTTTCGCTCACATTTTATCGAGGATGTTTTTTTTGTCACTATAGATCTATCTTAATCTTAACCAAAGATTTAGGCTTTGTTTGGTACACTGTAATGTAATCATAATCACAATGTAATTAAATAAATAAAATAAATTTTTATATTTGATTACATTGCGAATTTTTATATTGCGATTACGATTACATTACAGTGAACCAAGCGTGGTCTTAGTTTTGTTCCTTGAATTTGAAACTCCTTCAATGCAGTGGTAAATAAAGAAAATTATAGTCAACAAAGAATAGGGACTCGGCTGGCGCCAAAGAAACAATGGAGTTGGTGGAAGTCCCGAATTCGCAAACAATGATAAAGTTTAAATGATGAAAGTAAAATAGGGATAATAAATAGAATTATTTCTCCGACCACCGCCATCATTCTTCCAACCCTTCATAGAACCCCTTCTTGAACCTCTCCATGTTCTCCGTCTCCAAAGATATGGGAACAGACACCCCTCCGTCCCTATCCGATACAACATAAACGTGTCCTGCCACCAACGACATTGCGTTCCTCACTAACTCTGGACTTCCCCACCCGAAATCGGCGTCCTGAAACCGCAACCCGAGCCAGCTGTTGGCAAGCAGATCGGCTTCCGAGAATCCGAGCCAATCGGTCCTCCTCTCATTCTTCCCTGCCAGCTCTATGTAGTCGATGACCGACCTAGCGTACTCGTCGGCCACTCGATCGATCGCATCTCGTACCTTGTGGGCACCGAAACTTATCGGTTTCGACACGATCTCCTCTGACGTAGCAGCCGCCGATATTTTGCAGATAGCATTCCCAAAGTAGCCGCACGGCAGAGCAGGTTTCAGCCGGCTGCGGACGTCGACTACCAAATAAACCCTTGTCATCCGGTTCGGCGCTAGCTTTCGTGCCAGGCAAGCGCACCGCCATACGTGGGCGGTGATGGCCTGGAATGTGGACTCCTGTTCGCTTCTGATCTTGAGCCGAGCCACTTGCTTGCGTGAAAGTTTGAGGATGGTGGTGGTGAAAGGAGCCCCGGCAGCTGTGCCGGAGGCGGAGTTAGGGTTGTAACCGATAGCGTAGAAGAGGTCGGGGTTCGGGGGTGAACGAGAGCGGAGGACGGTGCGGTCGAGGAAGGGAGGGACGTCGAGTTGTATGATGCCCCTTGCGACCTTGCACCAGTGATTGATGAAATGCATTGTGCTGTGTCCATCCGTGCCGAGGTGCTGCGAGGCGACGCCTAATGTCATCCCGTTGCACTTGAAGAATGTTACCTGCTTACAAATCCAATGCAGCATTAGCCTAGCATAAATCAATGAGCAGAAGTAGGTTATTCGGTTTTGGACCGAGAACCAAAACCCAAAACCGAACAAGGAATTCAATTTTGTTTGAAAAAATTTCTGTGATTAACATCGCGTGTGTGTGTGTGTAGTCCAATTTTGTTGCAACTTTGGGTACAACTTTTAAATACAATAATTGTATGTATAAAATTTATTTATTTTTAATATAATTTAGCCACACTTCTAATTTTGGGTCAGATCCCGAACAAACTGAATCGATTATCAATTTGGTTTCAGTTATGACCGATTTCAGTTTGATTTGGGTTAGAATTTTTATAATTTCAGTTTATTCGGTTTAAACTATTTTGGTTTTGTTGAAACCGAATAAACCGACTCCTAAGCATAAGAGCATCTCCAACCCTATTGTCTTATTTTATGTTGTGAATCCTAGGTGGCATAGGACACAAGACAATATCTTGTATAGGTGGTAAGATTATATTCACAAATGACAATGAGTTTAAAAATTCATCTCCAATGCAAAAGTATTGAGAAGACAATACAAAGTAATTTTTTACAACTTCCAAGACAACTTTTACTCTTCTACTTCTTTTTATAAACATTTTTATTCACAAATGATGATGTGGACATAAAGATATTGTGAAGTGCATTATCTAGATCTAGACAACCAACTTCACATTCTCCTTGTCATGTCATTGCCATGTCAACTTCACAATTTATTTCATATTTGCATTGGAGAAGTACTTTTGAAAAAAATGCTTGTCATTCCTATGTGACCACCATTTTTTTCAAACTCACAATAGGGTTGGAGATGCTCTAAGTGAGAGTTCGCTATCGGTATGTTTCTTTCTTTTTCTTTTTTTTCCTTCTTTTAGCTGACAATGGAAAGCTGGAGGAAAATTAGGAAACCGGTAGAAACTCTTACTAGTTTACATTTAGTTGTACTTGGAAAAATAGGATCCATCCAAATATCCAACTATAAAATGGACAGGACAGTCCGTTGTCTGTACGAGTCCGATTCTATAAATGGTTCGATCGTGGACTATCAGATCTAACTAACGAACAAAATTTGAATATTTTTTGAGTCCATTTAAAAACTCGGACTCGAATTCGGTCATATACTTGTCCCGTACAATTTTTTTTTGATTAGTTCCGAAAAATTAAGGAGTTGAACACATTAGCATAATCCCAATGCAAATTTCCTATGGTGACAGTCCACTTGGCCACTCAACGAAGCACCACCAAACACTTTTAAAAAATTTAACAATACAAATTTCCAACACGTGCCTCCTCGGCTTCCCCCCTTAACTAAATGACAAAAGAGCAATTTCAAAATGGGACACCATCTTGTACGAGAGAAAGAGAGAGAAGAAAGCAAGGGGCAGCTTCATGTGCTCTCTCTGGCCAGCCCTTTCTCCACCCCCTCCCTCTCTCTCTCTCTCTCTCTCTCTCTCTCTGTGATGAACACCATTTCAAAAAGTAGAGAAAAAGTATAAGAACCAGAGAGAGAAGAAAGAAAATCTTTTGCATAGAACGATTTTTTAGTGAAATTTAGCAAATGAAGACTTTCGTAATCTATGACTTGTTCGTCCAGTTCCCTACCGTCTGTTGTCCGTTAGTTTTGACCGTTAATGATATTTTTAAAAAAATATATATAAAATACCTAAACTATCCTCCCCCCTTCCATAACCTCTCCCTTCCTCTCTCCTCCCTCTGGCCGGCCCCCACTCCTCACTCCGGCTCAGGGCCGGCCCAGGGCAGGGGCGAGGCGGGCGACCGCCCTGGGCCCCCAATTTTTTAAGGCCCCCAATTTTTTAAGGCCCCCGATTTTTACATAAATATAAATAAACCACCATCAAATAATTTTTTTTTTTTGGAAGGAAAGGCCAAAAAATTATAGCAAATCAAAGCAGATCTAAAAACTTCTGGATAGGAAAAAAGTCACATAAGTATTACGTCTCTTCGTCTCCAGAAAAAAAATGAAATTGCCTTAAAAATTTGAAACGGCCGAAAAAAATGGAAACCGCCTCAAATAGCTGATTTTTTTTGAAAAACACAGAGAAAATTGCCATAAATATTTCCTTAGTCTCTCTCTCTCACACACACTCTTTGCTCTCTCTCCCGGACCGAGGTTCCGACTGGCGTCGGCCATCTACTCCTGCGATGGACCACTACCAGGTATGAAAGGCTCAAAGAGGAATTATGTTACACTAGCAATGTGAAAATATATAGTGTTGTGTGTAGAGACACAGTAGGGACAGTAGAGTCACGTGGGTCTTGACTCTTGGAATTGGAGAAGGACCAAAAATATTTTGATTACTTGATTTTTTTCCTATAAACATTTTGATTGCAAGCTTTGGTCCCTTTGGACCTTTGGTTAATGATATACGCATTGACACAAACAAGTAGATTAGCAAGTCAGTAGTCACATCACGGGTCATCATTTTTGAGTCTTGCTGTCCTGGCCCTTGGAGAATGGACTATCTTCTCCTTTTCTTTTGTTGCAAGCTTTGCCAAAGAAAAGGTTGTGAGTTGATTACTTGATTTTCGTGATCAAAACCAACAAAGAACTACACTGTAGACTTTTTACTTTCTTTTATATTTGTTCATTTTTAGTTTGGATTAAATTAGTATATAATTTAATAATTACTAATTTTAATTGGCGTACCAATTTTTTTTAGCATTTTGTCCACAATAATAGATGTACTCAATTAATAAATGAGTCGAACCACACTAATGAAGGATGTAGAGATTGAAAGCATTTTAGTGTGAAAGACTATAGAGTTCTGGAAAAAAAAATAAGGTGAAAAGGGCCTCATTTCTAGATTTCGCTCTAGGCCCCATAAAATATAGGACCGGGCCTGCTCCGGCTAGCCCCCCCCCCCCCCCCCCCCCCCCCCCCCCCCCCCCCCCCCCCCCCCCCACACCCACCCCCCCCTCATCCTCCTCCCCGCTCAGCCCCCCTCCTCCTCCCCTACCCCCTCCTCCTCCTCGCCCCCCTCAGCCCCCCCCCCCCCCCCCCTTCCTTCCTTCCCGGTAAATTGTTTTGGAATCGTTCATTTTGAAATTCAAACTCCTGACCACTCGGACCGCATGCATCTCGCTTAAAACCACTAGGCTGAGGTCATTTGCTTATATATATATATATATATATATATATATATATATATATATATATATATATACTAGCATATGTGCACGTGCCTTGCACGCATTTTAACATTTCTTAATTAGTTTAAAAAGACTCTTTAGGAAGACCAAAGGGTAGTCTTCCTAATTACTAAGTTGTCCTTATTAAAATTAATGAACCTATTTTTAATTAGTATAAGTATGTAAGGGTATTTTCGAAATTCAAAAGTTTCACCATCTAAGTTTCCTATTATATATACTAGCATATGTGCACGTGCCTTGCACGTATTTTAACATTTCTTAATTAGTTTAGGAAGACCAAAGGGTAGTCTTCCTAATTACTAAGTTGTCCTTATTAAATTAATGAACTATTTTTAATTAGTATAAGATGTAAGGGTATTTTCGGAATTCAAAAGTTTCACCATCTAAGTTTTCCTATTATATATATATATATATATATATATATATATATATATATATATATATATATAGGAGCGGATCGGGAGCCCCGCCCGCGGAGCCCCGCCGAAGCCCCGCTCCCCCTTAGCCGTTGGATCGCGCGGGCGGGGGCGGGCCCCACGCGGGCCCCGCGCGATCCGATGGTGCAGGGGGGGGCGGGGCTTCGACGGGGCTCCACGAGCGGGACCTTTGATCCGCTTCATATATATATATATATATATATATATATATATATATATATATATATATTGAATTTGATTAATTTATTTGCATCCATATTAAAATGCTTGTCCTTATTCAAAAATTGTCCACAGTTTCTTATGTTGTTTTGATTGCAAATTTTTTTATTTTTATCCACAACATTCCAACTCTGGGAATTGAAACAAATTAGAATTCTCCACTCTCTACGACGTCTGGGAGATAGGATATTTTCAGGAACAAGAAAATCATAATGATTTTTTTTTTTTTTTCCATTCACAAGTATATCGTTGTGTCGTCTAACGGTTCCATCAAATAATTTTTATCAACATATCCCTCTTTTATATATATATATATATATATATATATGTGTATATATATATATATATATTCAGCTCCATCTATTAGAGATCCTTGGAGATGTTGTAACCTCAGTCCACACTTAAGATCCATCCCTGTCGTTCCGATACCTAAACATATGGGAAGAAGAAGTCACCTCACCTGCGCCATGAACAAGATGGAAGGAGAGTAGGACGGCCCGGACAAGGGTGGGAACTAGCCGCATCATCTCCGGAGACGGCGCGAAGTCTCCGAGCTCCTCATCGATGCTGCGGTCGGAGCGGGCCACCGCAAACACGGCTCCCTCTCCGGTGCAGTGGATCTCCTTCCGGCCATCCGGGTCGACGCCGATTCGGCCTGCAAGGGGATAGAAGGGAACTAAGGCGTCGGCGAGGGCCGCCTTGAGGGCTCCGGCGACCGCCGACCGATCTCCGTTGCAGTTACGGTAGATGTACACGACCGGGATGTGGTAGTTGGACGTTGAAGTCGAGATTGGAAAGCCATATGTTGTGCTTCGGAGTCTCCCCATTTGGTGCTACCAAGCTCGGCTTTACTACCTCCACCATCTCTCTCTTCTTCTTCTCCATCTCCATTGATTGCTTGCTGAGTGTTTCCGTAGTCATGCAAAGCCCCTTTGATATGAATCGTTATTTAACGTCACACGCATTCTATATCTATCCCTCGACTGTTTGTGGTGCCTGCGCGTCTCTCATACAAATATCTGTCAAGAGTTTCGGAAATTCTATGGACACTTCAAAAATTGCTTAGGACAAGCCAATTTTTTCTTCTCTGTTTATTTACAAGTTTGTCACTCAAATTTTTTGTTTGAGGACAGTCCAGATTTTTGCTTTAGGACTATCAATAAAGTTGATAGTCCTACCATAACGTAGGATCCTATAAGAGATTACGTCTGTCAACTTTTCTATAAAAGATTACAAGTGTCAGCAAAGTTGACCGTCCTAATTGAAACTCATTGTCATTATATTAAAGCCTCTAATCATTTAGAACTGTCAACAAACTTGACAATCCTAAATTATGATAGGACCGTCAGATAGTTGACAGTCCTAATTAGAACTCACTGCTAACATATATTTTGGCTCCCAATTCTTTAGGACGGTAAGAAAATTCTAAAGTTCTACTTATATACAGGACTATAAAAAATTCTACAGTCAATGTGTTGGAGTCCAGTTTGGATTTGGTAATAGCATATTGGAGTCCAAATCTGATAAAATATTTGATTTAATTTGATTTGGATGTCCATAATTAGTGCTGGACTATTTTAGATATAATAGGATTCTTATTTGAGGGTTTCCTATTTAAGATATCCTATTATAATCTAAAATAGGATGTTGATGGGCTATTTTAGGTGTAATAGGATTCTTATTTGAGGGCTTCCTATTTAAGAAATCCTATTATGACCTAAAATGGTTTTTTTCTCATCCTATATATATATATATATATATATATATATATATATATATATATATATATATATATATGAGGTGAGGGTGGAGGCACAAAGCACAGCACAAAAGTGGAGATTCGAGGTACTCGTCCACAGGAAAACTAAGAGAAAGTTTCGCTCTTTGCTCTTAGGACTTCCCCATCCAAGACAGAAGGAAGAAGAGATCTAATCGAGGGATCGTCAACTTCGGTTAGGGAGTTTGCTACGGGTTGGTGAGCGATTTCAATTGTAATCTTTTTATTTTCTTCTTGAGTGTGGTGAGGGGTTTGAACTTATTAGGACAAATAGTTCAACATTAGTTTTTGTCAATCTTGTAATTTCATCTGAGTTATAAAGATTGGAATTTATCCAGGTGACGTAATCACCGCCATATACTTGTCTTTATCTGTGCTTGGTGTCCGTTAGGCGGGGGTTGGCTATTTCAGGTGGGTTGGTCTAAGTTTCCGCTGCGGTAACGTTTAAGACACGGTATCGGAGCGCAGGAGGCCGTATCTGATTCCCAACACCATGTATAATCCAGGACTGTAGGATTCTACAGGCATATATATATATAGGACTGTAGAATTTGCCTAATTTGCCTACAGTCATGTTGGTTTGAAGTTCGATTATCGGCTCTGTTGGATTTTTGAAACCCTAAATTTAATTTTTAGGGTTCGAAAGTTCGTATATCAACTCTAAATTAGTTCTATAACTATTTTAGGTATTGTTTGGAATTGAAAAAGTTTAAGAGAAATGAGTTTAGGAATTTGAAAAGAGAATAAAATTTAGAATTGAGGGTTTTAGAAAGGTTTGGGAGGTTGCCCAGCCTAAATTAAAGGCTAAATTGCACTTTGATACCATCAACTATTCCGGTTTTTCAACTTGATATCCTAAACTTTTTTTGTAACAAGTTGATACCCGAAATTTTTTTGGGACGGAAATACCCATGGTCAAACTTTAAAATTACCCCCCCTTTCCGCTTCCGGTCACCCTCCCCCCCCCCCCCTCCCGCCTCCTCCCCCCCCCCCCCCGCTTTCGGCCGCCTTCCCCCTCCCGCTCCGGCCACTCGCCCCCGCCTCTCCCCCTAGGGCACGACAGCGTGGGAGGATGGGGGGGCTGGGGAGGGTGGACGGAAACAGGAGTGGGGTGGAAGGCGGCCGGAAGCGGGGAGATGGGGTGCCGGAGGGGCGGCGGAGGGAGGGGGCTAGGGCTGTGCGGGGGAAGGGGAGAGGGAAGGGATAAGAGCATTTTCAGGATTTTTAGAATTTTAAGTATGAAGTTGAAAAAAAAATAGTTGAGGTATTAAGTTGTTGAGTAAAAAAGTTTAGGGTATCAAGTTGAAAAAGGAGAATAGTTGAAGGTATCAAAGTGCAATTTAGCCTAAATTAAATTTGGGACTATTCTGAGTATAAATTGTAAAAACCTGGACTATCATGAAGTAATGGGCCGTCCGAAGCAAAATTTGAAGTGCCTATAGAATTTCTCAAAGTTTGTTGACCATTGTGTGAAATAAAATCCTCCACCCATGCTGGTAACATGCACGTGCATAAAAAAACTTGCAAAAAATAAATTAGAATTTTAGATATATGCTTATATACTAACATATAGTTAGTATAAATATAGCTTAAATATTTAATATATTTTAATTAAATTTGTTTTTTATTTAGATAGTTATAAAAAACTTAAGTTATTTTTACATTTAGTTACAAGGATTTTAAATTATTTTTAGAATTATATATATATATATATATATATATATATATATATATATATATATATATATATATGTCGCTATTGACATTCCTAAGGATGCGATTGGTTCAAGTTTTGGAGGCTCTTGGATTAAAAATTACGGGAGAATACAAGGGGATTCATATTCTCATTGATGTGGGAAAGCTATTACCAAATCATCCTTGGAAATTGTTTTGCATTCCTAGAAATATTGTTTGAGTATTTTGTTGGAACGCTAATACCCTCTCTTTACTTTCAAAATTACAACTTCTATCCCATCATGTGAATGGTAATAGTAAATCATAAAATTATAAAAGGATACTTATGAAATTTAAACGAATCAAGATTTCTATCCATGTGAACCAAACATGAGAATGAGATTTTGAATTTTTTGGACTATTCATATTCCAACCTAACCAAACATGGATAGTATGTTGAATTCATTTCCCATTGGAAAGAGATAGGAAATGGATTCCAGAAATACAAAAATTCCATCCAAACGAGTCCTGTCATCCTGCACTTCTCTTTAAATTTTTTACCATTCAAATTTCAAATATTCCTTGTATTAACATTATTGGTACTACTAAATGTTATCCTGCACTCCTCCTTTTGTTGATGCACCATTAATGTTAGATTTAATGCAATGGTAAATTTTGAATTTGAATGATATAAATTAAAAAAATGCATTACGACATTTTAAGAGTGTTAATAATAACATCATTTTTTATTATTAACTAGTGCATGATATACATAACTTGGACGACTCATTTGTAACACCTATTGGAAGATTAATGAAGGATGGTCGACATACTAGCTAATCCGTGGCTTCCAGACTTGCCAGAGTGTAGAATCAATATGATGTTTCGCCCCGACATCAGGCTAGTTCGAGATCTATTCGACCCTAACTCTCGTTCTGGAACAAACAACTCATAGAGTCTATATTTGTTAGATTATTTTGTAACTAATTTAAATATGGCCCATAAGCCCAATCGTGTAGCACTATATATTTAACACCCCCCATCAATGAGAACAAGGCATCATTATTTCCTATATGGTATCAGAGCCTCCCGAAAAATCCTAGCCGCCAACCCTACATCTCCACCTGAATACGGCTCCGATCCGGCGCCCCTCTCCCCGGCGAAACCTAAATATCGGGGTCCGACTGCTCCGCCCGGATGCCGAACAGCTGACCGCCCGGCATCCGACTGCTCCGCCCGACGTCAGCCCGGCCCCATCCGTCCATCCGACCCCGTTCGACCAGCGGCGTCAGGATCCGCTCGGGCCCGCTCCCGTGCCGCTCCGCTGCCGTACGCGCCAGCCTTACGGCCTGACCGTACGCGGCCGCTCCCGCGACGATCCCGCGTCTGACCGCGCCTGACCCCGCCACCAACCCAGACCCCTACGCGCCAGATCCGGCACCCCGATAGCGGCCGATTCGCCGTCGACCCCGTACATCAGCGGCCGATTCGTCGCTCGTTCGACCGATCCGTCGGAGTTGTACTTTATTTGTACACCCGACTTCGGCGATGGCTGATGATGCTGCGTCCAGCTACTCCATCGCGACTGGGGGTGGCGGTGCACACAACCCAAATTATCCTAATCCGAAGGATCCATATTTTCTGAGTTCTGCTGATCAACCAGGAAATATTATTACTCCTATTGTTTTCCGTGGACCGAACTATGCTGAGTGGTCTCGGTCGATACGTCTCTCCCTGATCTCTAGGCGAAAGATCACCTTTCTGGAAGGTACTGAAATCAAACCTGTTAATGATTCTAGTAAATTGCTTGATTGGAGATGTGTGTAAGCACTATTGGTTCAATGGGTTCTTAATACCATTGATCCGTCTCTGAAGAAATCTTAGCCGTACTTTGAGGAGGTTTATCCATTGTGGAACTTGTTGGAGAAAAGATTTGTTGTTAGCAATGGCACTCGGAAGCAACAAATTAAGGTGGCTTTGGCCGAGTGCAAACAAACGGCGTCGATGTCTGTGGAAACCTACTTTGAAATTTGTAGTCTTTGTGGGATGAACAAGCTGCTTATTTTCCATTGCCTACTTGTACCTGTGGTGAACTTGCTGCAAAGCTACAGGCTATGAGGGATGAAGACCACTTTCAGGACTTTATGTATGGGTTTGAATGCTGAGTTGTATGGTCATACCCGATCTAATCTTCTGGCTCAGGATCCTCAGCCAAGTTTAGATCGGGCATACCAGGCAGTCCGTGAGGAGGAGGATATGCAAAAATCTCAGGTCCAATCCGCTACTGAGGAGGTGTTGGCGCTGGCTATCAAGACTTACCTCGTCTTTCTACTACTTCTAATAGTAGAACCTCAGATTCCAGGGACAAATCAGGTATGATCTGTACTCATTGCAAGAAAACAGGTCATGATGTTGCAACTTGCTTTGCCAAGATTGGCTATCCAGAGTGGTGGGAGACTCGTCCTCGGCGTGAGGGCGGACGTGGTGCTGGTGGTGGCAGAGGCCCGGCACCACAGCAGAGACGTGATGGGGGACGCGGTGCTGGTGGCGCAGAGGTTGTTCATCATGTCGCAGCTGCTGGTCATGGTGTCCCTGCTGGTCTTGCTGGGAGTTCGGCGGATATGATGCATGGAGGGTATCCTTCACCACTCTCAGGTGAACAATGGCAGAAACTGATGAGCTTGCTGGGTAACGACAATCCTTCCAACCCTTGTTCTTCAAACTCTGATCGTCTGATGGGTAAGAATTCTTCTGTTACTTGGATATTCGATACTGGGGCTACTCTTCATGCGACAGGTTCTCGTGACTGTTTAGTTGATTGCTTTGAGGGCCCTGTCTCTCCTGTGATTTTGCCTGATGGGAGCACTATTGAGGCTGTTCTAAGAGGCAAAGTTTTTTTGACTGCTTCATTGGTGTTGACGGATGTCCTTTATGTTCCGACATTGACTTGCAACTTGATCTCTGTCTCACAATTGATTGGTGCCAGAAATTGTGATATGTTATTTACTCCTGATTTGTGTTTTGTTCAGGACCGAAGTACGAGGATGGTGATTGGAGGAGGTGAACAAAGGGGTGGACTTTACTTCTTGGGGGAGGTTCCAGCTTCTTTGGCTTCGGTGATCCTGACATGCAGAGAGAGTGATTCCGAGGTTTGACATAGTAGACTGGGGCATCCTTCAGATAAAGTAATACAGACTTTACCTTTTCTCTCTGGTAGTAGTGTTTTTCTCATAAGGCCTGTGATATTTGTCATCAAGCTAAACAGACTCGTGATGCTTTTCCTGATAGTAGTAGTCGTGCTTTGAGATGCTTTAAACTTATCACTGTGATCTGTGGGTACCATATCGTGTTCCGTCATCTAACGGGCACGATATTTTTTTACTTTGGTGGATGATTTTTCTAGAGCTGTTTGGGTTATTTTATTGAAGGATAAGTGTATTGTTTATTCTATGTTTTTAAATTCATTGCTATGGTGAAACGTCAGTTTGGGGCCGATGTACGTCGTGTGCGGAGTGACAATGGCACTGAATTTAATTGTTTACGAGATTATTTTTCATCTCAAGGTATATTGTTCCAAACATCCTGTGTAGGCACACCTCAACAGAATGGAAGGGTGGAAAAAAACATCGACATATTTTAAATGTAGCCAGGGCATTGAGAGTTCAGGGTTTTTTTCTGTGGATTTTTGGGGGGAATGTGTTCTGGGTGCATGTTATTTGATAAAAAGAACACCTTCTAGTATCTTGCATTTTAAGTCTCCTTATGAAGTTTTATATGGTTCGGCTCCTTTGTATGATCATCTACGTATTTTTGGTTGTCTGTGCTATGCGTATGATTTGAAATCCCGACATGATAAATTTGCTAGCAGGAGTAGAAAATGTATCTTTGTTGGGTATCCACTTGATAAAAAGGGATGAAACTGTATGATTTGGAGACTGGTGAATTTTTTGTGTCCCATGATGTTACTTTTTGTAAGCCCCCTGAATTTCAGGGCTATTTTAAAATTTTCTAAATAAATTATTTTCGATAAGTGTTTTATTATCTAATTATTTTTGATCATTAATGTACCTTTCCGTGACTTCGACTTCTGGAGCGTCAGGGATACCAATCTCTGTAAACTCTCTTCACGAGTTTTGTGTAGACAAGATTATCTTCGTTTTGATATATCATGTCCCACTTGAACTCGTTCCCTTGTGCTCTTTTTGTATCGCGCAAGTTCGGGTCAACTTAGACCGATTAATCGTTGAATAATTATTCCCACTTTTATTTTTGATCTTCGTTTGCACGTCACCGTGACTTTTAATTTAGGAGCACGAGACCAATCGTTTTCTGAACCAACTCCTCATGAATGATCTACTCGAGACGCTCTTCACCCATGACCTTCGTGTCCCACTCAGACACTCCATTTTGTGCTCCATTTCTTTTGCACAACTTCCGGGTCAATTTAGGCCGATTTATTATCTACCGTAAAACCTTATTTAAATTCCAATTTAATTTCGGGACCCACATCGATCCAACCTAGTCGACCCAAAGTATGGACGTGGCCCACATGAAGCCTACTACCCTACCCTGACGCTTGTCCCATTTATTGGAGTCCCCGTATATTATTTATTTATCCATGATTATAAAATCCCATTTTAATTCAATTATTGCACCCGGTTCGATTTTGACCCGACCCGCTCGACCGAACCCGAACCCAAGCTCCCCGTTGCCCTTTCATGACTGCCCAAATATCCCGCATAATTTTCCTATTTTTTCTATTTTAAATATCTATTTATTCTCTCTCTACTGTTACAAGTATCTTCTATATATATATATATATATATATATATATATATATATATAATATATATATATATATTATATTATATAATATATTATAACTCTCTCTCTCTCTCTCTTCTATTAAACACAACATTCCCTCACACACCACCTCACTCCCATCACAGCCACCCTAGGTGGCCGAACATTCCCCCCCTCTCTCTATACTTTTCTCTCTCTCTCTCTTATAATATATATAATATAATTAGATATAGATATATATTATAATATATATATATATATATCTATATATAATATATATGTACCTACATACATATATATTATATATATAAACATATATATATCTAACTCTCTTACTCTCTCTCCTAACACCTACACACACCAGCTCACACCCCCCTGTGGACCGACCTACTTTCCCTCTCTCTATTCTCACTCTCTCAAATATCTCTCTTTATTCTCACTCTCTCTCTTTTTATATACAAACACACACATACATACATCTCTCTCTCACCCTCCCTCATGCTTAACAGCCGAACTCCCCACCACCCCCATGGCCGAGCAACACACCACCACCACCACAAACGCCAACAGCCACCTCCCTCTTCTCCTTCTCCTCTATTATTATCATCTTCCCATCACCCTCACCATCATCTTCCCATCACCACCACCACATCTAACGCCACCACCTCCACAAACCGCCGCCCTTGCCACCACCCCCGTCGTGCCCGACGCTGCGTCGCGACCCCCCCTCCCCCCGCCAGCAGCCGCCACAGCGCAGCCCCGCGCGGCTACAGCAGCAGCTGTGTGCGCATGCACGCGCGCGTGTACGCACGCTGCCGCGAGGCCGAGCGCCACCACGTGGCCGGCCCGCACCACCCCGCGAGCTCCCCGCAACCCGGGCGACCTCCGGCGAACACCCCATGGCCATCCTCTTCTTCTCCAGCGCGACGCATATGCCATTCGTGCGTTTACGTCAAAATCCCGTCGACGCGCGCGTGGGAAAAATTCAGAAATTGTGTTTCGGGACAGCGACTTCGTACGTGTTTTCTGGGAGATCCGACCGTTGGATCGGCGAACGTTTTGCTCCGTCGCAATCTCGGTATATCCATCTTCACTCCTGTCAATTTTCGTCCGTTAATTATGTCGTTTGATACCACAAAACTGGCCACCAAGTTGACGTTTAAAATTGAACTGTTTTGGACAGTTTCGTGACGCCAACTTCGCGGGTTCGTATCTTCGTCGTCGCAGCTCCGTTTTGCACGCCGTCAGTTCCGGTGCACAGCTGGTATAACCCTCTTCCTGCCTCCTTTAGGTTTCGTTTCATTATAAGCACGTTTGGTCGGTTGAATTCGACGCCAAAGTTGGCCGTCCGAATTCTTTAATTTGCACTTGTAAAATTTCATTTTTGAACCCGGGACTCCGGATTCAATTTCTGACACCACCAGTAAACTCGTGGCGTCGTTTTGGCATGTTTTCATATAAAGTTTGCTTGATTTGGAGAACGTGGGCCCTGGCACGTATTTCAGTGCAAAGCGGGTTCCACTTTTCGAGTCAACGGGTCACTTTGAGATCGGCTCATCGAAATCCAGTTTCGGATATACCGTTGAGTTCGTATCGTCATTCTGGATTCGTTGACATATAATTTGCTGAGTTTTGAAGACATTTGCTCCGGCACGTATTTCGGTGCAAACCGGATACCAAGTGTCCGCGTCAACGTATCATTTTGAGATCGGCACATCGGAATTCCATTTCGGACATACCGTTGGGTTCGTATAATCATTCTGAATTCGTGGACATATAATTTGCTAGGTTTTGTAGACTTTTATCCCGACACGCTTTTCGGTGCAAAGTGTGTCCAACGGCGGATATCATTTTGACCCGAAATTACCGTTTTGCCCCTGTGTCTAAATTGGACTTATGGGTAGGCTATCCTAGCTGATTTGACCGTTCTAGACACGTTGGTGATATTTATTTTATCATCCGACAACATCTGTAGATTTTGTTTATGTATCATCCTTAATTTCTAATCAATTATTTTTCCAAAAATTGTTACTTTCTGTTTTTGGATTTTTATATATATATTTTAATTGCTGTAAAAATTTAAGAAAAATTGTATTTAAATACTATGTTAATTTAGCTAATTATTTATAATTTTTCCAGTATTTAATAAGTACTTTTGGTATTTTATAAAAATGGGAAAACAGAACTCATTTTTAGTATATTTACGTTTGCTGATTTTTAATAAATATTTATGAAGGTTTATAAATTCCAGAAAAATTAGTATAAATTTCTATAATTAACAAGGATCATTTTGGTACTTTATTTTATATATAATTTAGCTTTTTGTCTATCTCTAAAATTGTTGGAACTTAGTGTACAGTTTGATTTAATTATTGAATAATTATTGTCACGACCCGCACCCGGATATACGGGTACGAATACGTAGACGACGCCCAGCCTACGTCGCAGTATCGACGGTAGAACGCTGTCTAGTACCCAACAAATATACACTACGTCTAGAAGGCCTATAACTATAAATATACTCTAGTCACATCACAACAGCTAGGGATGATAAGACAAGAAAGATAACTAAAGCACAAGAACAACTAGAAACTACTAGAAGGAAACATAAGACAGGAAAATAAAGAAGGAACAACAAGACTAACTAAGGATAACTCCCAGGCAACTCACATAGAATAATAGTGAGATCCACCCCAGCTAGCAACATCATGAAGTCCACTAATGGTATAACAACTCCTAAAATATTATCAACGGTATCCTGTCAGGAAAATGAGCAAGTACAAACACTAACAGCAGTTCCATGTGAATTGACAAATTCTATAAGAGACAGTATAATGAACTACAAGACAAAGATATATGAAGACTTGGGAACCATTCGAAAGTCGAGTTACAACCCTTAAACCAAACAAGGACCGGGGTTGTAACTCTTCTCCCGAGCAGAACTTAGTCTCCAATCAAGGTACAATGTAAAGGCATGTAGAGCATGTGAGTAAATAAAATCATAGCATGGTGAGAAGTACAGAAAGTAAAACTGAACTGGAATATAAGATACGACAATAAATGTAAAATATGATTTGAATTATTAGAGCAAAATGTGATCGGCTAGGGAGTCATGGTAGGGTTATCCACTTGGCCCGACAATCACAGGAAAATCTCTGGAAAGGGTCATGCCGGCCAACCTGGATAACCCGACAAGGGGTGTCTGCTACACCCTACGTGAGGTGAGGGTGGCGCTAGCAAAATAGTGACAGGGAGGCTTTGATCACATAACCCCTAATAATTCCCCCATCCCCGAATAGTAACATGGATCCGGACATGGCACGTCATGACACTGATTCAAAAGCAGGTGATGAGCCCACTCCCAAATCAATGTCTATATAAGTACATGAAACATGGATATCACACACCAATATACCAAGGAAAATCCGGGAATAATATCTCATGACAGGATCCGACGTATACTAGTCCGTGAACTATCGTGTCGAGAATCAAGTAAGACACTACAACTGAATCGGATATAGTAGATATCAAGACAATGAAAACTATCAGTGAATGTACTCGCCTGCGGTCCTGAGCTGTCAAATGGGGTCGATGCTCAGAGTGATGCCACAGACCTAAAGATAAGATATATATAAACTAATTAGGGTTCAACAGTGTTAGGCTTGATTCTATAGTATAAGCTACGTAATCTAGGTCAGACTCAGTCAACGAAGTCAAACTAGGTCACACTGAGTCACACTAGGTCAAACTAGGTCACAAAAAGTCAAACCAAGTCAAACTAAGTCAAATTGGGTCAATGGTTGACTTACAGTTGACTTTTGGTCAACTGGTCAACTATGGTCAACTCTAGGTTAAACTAGGTCAAATGTTGACTCTACTTCGACGTTCAGTCAAAACAGTCAACCATGGTCAAACAGGGTCAAGGATAGTCTCTATAAACATCTACAGGGTCAACCCATTCAATTTCAGTGATTGTGAAATCACCGGAATTGATGGAACTCAAAATACCACAAAATGAGAAGGATTATAATAATAGGGTAAAAACCTACAGATGTTGTCGGATGATAAAGTAAATATCACCAACGTGTCCAGAATGGTCAAATCAGCTAGGATAGCCTATCCAAAAGTCCAATTTGGACACAGGGGCAAAACGGTAATTTTGGGCCAAAATGATGTCCGCCGTTGGACACACTTTGCACCGAAAAACGTGTCGAAATAAAAGTGCACAAAATCTAACAAATTATATGTCCACGAATCCAGAATGACGATACGAACCCAACGGTATATCCAGAATTGGATTCCGTTGACCCGATCTCAAATTGGTCTGTTGACCAGGACATTGGAAACCGATTTGCACGGAAAAGCGTGTCGGAGCTAATGTCCTCAAAACTCAGCAAATTATATGTCAACGAGTCCAGAATGACGATACGAACTCAACGGTATATCCAGAATTGGATTCCGATGAGCCGAACTCAAAATGACCCGTTGACCCAGAAAGTGGGACCCGCTTTGCACCGAAATGCGTGCCAGGGCCCACGTTCTCCAAATCAAGCAAACTTTATATGAAAACATGCCAGAACGACGCCACGAGTCTACTGGTGGTGTCAGAAATTGAATCCGGAGTTCCGGGTTCAAAAATGAAATTTTACAAGTGCAACACTAAGAATTCGAACGGCCAACTTTGGCGTCGAATTCGACCGACCTAACAAGCTCAAACTGAAATGAAATCTAAAGGGGACAGGAAGAGGGTTATACCAGCTTCGCACAGGAACTGATAGCGCGCCAACCGGAGCTGCGACGGAGGAGATACGAGTCGACGAAATCGGCTCCACAAAACTGTTCAAAAATAACACAATTTAAAGTGTCAACTTGGTGGCCGGTTTTGATCTATCAAACGACGAAGTTAACGGGTGAAATTTGAGAGGAGTGAAGGTGGATATACCGAGATTGAGACGGAGCGAAGAAATCGCCGATCCAACGGTCGGATCTCCCAGGAAATCGGCGCAAAGTTGCTGTCCCGAAACACAATTTCTGTGTTCGTTGCCGAGCTCGCGCCGACGGGATTCAGTGCAAAACGCACGAATCGGGCGTTTGGCTCGTCGGGGAAAAGGTGGTGGCCATGGGGGCCTGCCCGGAGGTGCGCCCGGCCATGGGGGGGCTCGTCGGAGGCGGCGACGGCCGTGGCGGCGCCGTGGCCACTGTGCGCGCGCTCGCGCGCGGCATGTTGCTGCCGCTGCTGGCGCAACTGCTGCAGCACGCGGCTGCACGCACGGCGGCGGCGTTGGCTGTCCGGCGGGGTGGCCGCGACGGAGATGGTATGGTGGAGGTGGTTTGGGTGATGGTGGCGATGGTTATGGAGAGGGTGAAGGAGGAGCTCGGGTGGAGGTGGTGTTGATGAAGAGTGGTGGTGTTGATGATTTGAATGGAAAAAATAAGGAGTGAGGAAGAAGATGATGGTGATGGTGAGAATAATGATGAAGAAATTAGAAGGGGAGCTGTTCTCGGCCAGGTGAAGAGAGAGGGAGAGAAGTGATGGGGTGATGGTGAAAGAGTGGGTGAGGTATGTAAGAGAGAGAGAGAGAGTATATAATATATATGAGTGGGAGAGAGAAATATTTAGAGGAGAGAGAATAGAGAAAAAGTAGAGAGAGGGAGTGGGTGAAGTCGGCTGTGATGGGGGGGGGGGGGTTTGTCCTGATGGGAGAGTAGGAGAGAGAGAGAGTTACATGTAAAAAGAGAGAGAGAGAGAGTGTATTATATACATACATACATACATATATATATATATATATATATATATATATATATATATATATATATATATATATAGAAAGAAAATAAGATATTTGTGTAGAGAGAATATAGAAAAGTAGAGAGAGGGAGTGGGTGAAGTCGACTGTGATGGGGGGGGGGTTTGTCCTGATGGGAGAGTAGGAGAGAGAGAGAGTTACATGTAAAAAGAGAGAGAGAGAGTGTATTATATATATATATATATATATATATATATATATATATATATATATATATATATATATATATATATATATATATATATAATAGAAAGAAAATAAGATATTTGTGTAGAGAGGATATTTAGAGTAGGGAAAAAGGCAAACACAAAAGTGGTGTGTATGGGCAGTCATGATAGGGCATACACCCAATTAGACTGGGTGTTGGGCCAAGTTTGGACAGGCTCGGGACCAAGATTTAATTAAAATAATAAATTTAAATCAATTAAATCATGGATGGAATATGAGCACAAGGGAGATCAAATCGGTGGCACGCAAGTGGCACGTGCATAGTAGACTCAAAACAGGCCAGGACCATATATTGGGTCGACTGGATTGGACATATGTCGGGTCCGGAAATTAAGTTGGAAATTAAATCACGAATTACGACAGACGATAAATTGGTCTAAATTGACCCGAAGTTGCGCGAATCAAATGGAGCACAAGGGAACAAGTTCGAGTGGGACACGAAATATCAATATGAAGATAATCTCGTCTACTAAACTTCAAGAAGGATGTTTCCAGAGACTGGCGTCCCTGATGCTCTAGAATTCCAAGTCACGGTAAAGTGCATTTAATGATCAAAATTAATTATATAGAAATAAATTATTGAAAATAATTCATTAAAAATTCGAAAAATAATTCTAGAAATTCAGGGGGCTTACATCCTACCCACCTTATAGAAATTTCGTCCTCGAAATTAAGGTTGTAGTAGGGGTAAAACAAGATAGAAAGTTTTTAGGCAAAAAAAAAACTTAGGCACGATCATAGAATGACAAGTTTGCACGATTAAGATAATCAATTCACAATTATTCAGGCACGATGAAAAATTTCCGCACGATAGAATCAAAATATGAACGATATCATATGGCACGATTATAGATAAGTTAAGTCATTGGGACACGATTCAGAAATGACTTAGGAGAATAAAAGTATAGATAAAGTCCACGTACGAGGTGACGTGTAGCACTCGGGTTAACGGATAATCAGCCTGAAAGTCACACATGCTTGATCAAGATGAGAGATAATCATGAACAAAACAAGGCTTGGCATGATTGAGCTGGAGTTTCAGACACAATAAATCGAAGTCAAGGTCTTATAGACCTGATCAAGATTGGAGTATGATTAATAAATCATGGAATACACTCCAAGTTCGAGCGTGAATAAATTGGAAATAGTCTAAAAGATCACTTGGCACGATAGAGGTATGACAACAAAATCAAAACTTGAGCTTCATCCGGTTACAATCAACAAATATTGATAATAGGATTTCAGCTTACTGAAATTTGATTTAGGATTTGAGATAGGCATGATTAAGCACAAGAAAATTTCAGATACAATCAGAAAATCAAATAAAGGTCGAAAGGAGTATAGGCACGAGTGTTTCAAAATCCAAACATGCTCAAAATTGAATCTCAAATGATCATAGATACGGTCAGCTCAACCTTGGTCAAAAGTATAACGGTTTAGGCATGACCAACATGAGACTCCGGCATAATCAAGGATAGTATGAAGCCAAATCGTGATTGGAATATGTAATGTCCAAATTCGTGATACGTATTTAGTGTACGTATACGGTTTTGGACCCATATTTATTTATTCATGGTTAGTTGTCTTGGTTTATTTTGCATTGGCTTGGTTTATTGTCATTGATAGTTTAATTGCTTTTAATGATTCATTGGTTTATTTGGGCTTGGTTTATTCCTGGATTGGTTCGGCTTGGTTCGGTTTGGGATTGCTCTTGGTTCATCATGAACCAAGGGGTGAAACCCCCTACCTACCACCACCATTTGTATTATTAGCCCTTTTCTTTCTCTCTCTTCATAATCATCTCTTTTCTTCCTCATTTACTTCCTTACCTACCAAAGAGAGGGAGAGAGAGGTCTAGGCAAGTTGCATCTTGCTATCACTTGAGGGCTATATTTTATTTGTCTAATAGTTTTATTAGCTCATTTGTAGCAATATTAGAACTTGGATTTTCTCCATTTGGAGCTTAGAATTTTGTAGATCTAGAATTGAAGTATTTTCGGATTTTGGTGGTTTTGATCTATCAAACTTCTTTGTTTTCTAGTTTTGATGGTTCCATGTTGTAGAGAATTTCATTCTACCCATTTTGATCATTTGAAAGTTGGATTTGGACTTGTTTTGACCAAGTCATGGACTTTTGAAGCTTTGGGTTCAACCATGGAGTTCTTGCTGTTGGAGAAGACAGTGAGCAGTGCACGAGCTTTTTAGCTTGTGCCACTGAGTTGCGTGCGCTCTTTAGCGCAGTTCCCCATACGCTGCCTTTTGGGAGCGTATGACTCGTATACGCTCGCTTGCTTGACAAGGAGTCGTATGGACCCCATACGCTGCCTTTTGGGAGCGTATGACTCGCATACGCTTGCTTGCTTGACAAGGAGTCGTATGGACCCCATACGCTACCTTTTGGGAGCGTATGACTCGCATATGCTCGCTTGCTTGACAAGGAGTCGTATGGACCCCATACGCTGCCTTTTGGAAGCGTATGACTTGCATACGCTTGGCCTGAGCGTAGGTTGGCCTGAGCGTAACCTGACTTGAGCGTATGACTTTTGCACTGAGCGTATGGCCCTTGGCTGACTTGGTCTTATGTCAGCATGCCAGTTTGGTTTTATTTTCCTTAAGCTTGGCTCTTCTATAGTCCTGTATATTGATATTTTATTAGATATTTTACGTCCATTTATATCCTTACGTCTTTTGTCCTGAACTTGATAAACACGGATTTACTTGATATGTTTGGAATTGATAATTGAGCATGACCTGATAGTGACCCGTAGTGGTGCACTCCTGACATAATAGTCTGACATGACCTGATAGTGGCCCGTCGTGGTGCACTCCTGACAAAGTACACTTGGCATGATAACCTGACATGATTATCTCGAATAGCTGTTGCGACGGCCACCTGACATGACATGACCTGTTTAATTAATCATGACACCGTGGGCGATTGTGCTTGTACAAATAATCCAGTCCTGTCTTGCATCATGTCTAGGAGGGGACTCCTGAGTACCACGGTCAGGAGTACCTACTGAATGGACTAAGGTTAATAATTAGTAAAATTCACTAGTCATGAAGAGATGTTCCCCAGTTACAGGCGATCCCGTTATCCCGGCCGCAAATGCTTGGACTTGTAGCCTGCCGACGAGTAGGGCACATTTTCAGCCCACTGTTATGTGGGGCACTCTTGATTGTCACTTTAAATGATTGAACTCTATTGTCACTCTAATGCATTGTACTCTCCAGATTGTCACTATAATGATTGCCTGGATAACCTGGATAGCTGTAGGGTCTGTGACTACTTGGAGCATCTCATACATCTTGCTAGTAACTAGGATTGTGATAACCCTAGTTAGTTAATGTAGAAAGCCGTAGGCAATGATGGCCGTGATTGATTGGATGGAGTCTAGTCCAGTATGGTATTGTCTAGAATTGATTGATTGCAAGATTGTACCAGAATGATTGAATTATTGTCACTCCAGATTGTCACTATAATGATTGTCATTCCAGATTGTCACTATAATGATTGTCACTCCAGATTGTTACTTGACCTGATTTTTATATTTATCTTGCCGATAAATGGTGAGAGAAACCAAGTTCCGTTCAGACGAAGGGTTACAACCCCGGTCCTTGTTTGGTTTACGGGTTGTAACCTAGCCATCTGAATAGTCCCATGGTTATCTCATCGTATATCATCCTGGCATGCTTTTCCATATGTCCTGTCTTTTAGTGATTCTATGCAAGATTGTCTTTTATAATTACCTATCATGCTTTCTTAAATTACTCTCTTATTATGTAATTATATTATTGTGCTAATTTGCTGGCTTAGTTCTTAAGTGAAGCCTCCTTTGTGGCACTTGCTCTTTCTGGGGTCTGACCCAGCTGGTTTTGTATGGCCAGATACCGGAGCAGCACCAAAGGATCTTCCTGCTTTCCAGCCCGATGGTGGTCACCAGGCGTAACCAGGGCATCGAGTGGGTTTCTTTTGTTCTCCCACTATAATATTGTAAATTATTCTTTGAGGCGTTTAGCCGACGAGCAAGTGTTAGCTCGATTGTACTTACTTACTGTCTGCCTACGGGCTGTAACATGATTGACAAGCCCCGGGGGTTGATCATGTATGACTGAACTCTTGCTAGTCCTCACATTTTGTAACGACTAGCTTCATGATCATGGATATGTAATGTTTGGGACGCCTTACAATTGTATATTTGGAGATCTGATATCTTGTAATTACTATTAGTTGGTTGAGATTGAGACAATAGGCTATTTTATGACCTTAAGAGACTGATGGATTGTAGTGAAACCCTCACATATCTAGACAGCCGTGACCGTATAGCGGTGTGGATCCCATTCCGTTATACGTAGCTGGCTATGTCTGCCCCCGTTCTCCAGTATTCTGGTTCTGGGGCGTGACAGAATGGAATTTAGTCATTTGCCATAATTGAATCGAAAGTTTAAGGCACGAGTGATGATAGCATTGTCCAATCACGATAAAAGTAAATAATTTAGTCTCAGCACGATTTAAATTGATCCAGTTTTGGGTAAATCAGAATTTGGGCAAGATGGAGAACAAAATCAACGAAGTCTGGACACGAGCATCTAAGAAGAAAATCATATCACAATGGAATTCGAAACCATTGAAGTTTAATCAACAATCAAGACTCTTTGGCACGATAAACTAAACAACCAGAATCGATTGGTCAATCAGAGAGGATCAATCTCGCGATATCAAAATATATAAACAAATCAAGGATGTAGAATTGAATTGCTTCGGTTATCATAGAAACCAGAATATGGGATCGTAGGAGGAAGCCGGGGTAATCATCTCGCTCTGCTTCGACTACTACCAACAATGTCTACTCCGAGACGGATGATTACGATACTTCCTCGATTTCTCCCAAGATAAAAGATATGAAAATTCTAAAATTTTCAAGGTTTTCAAAGTATGGCTGACAGAGTAGATACGAGATAAGTAATTGGTGGAATCAAGACATAATTGATCAAGATGGAGGAAGTAAGGGTAAGATGATGAAATCATCATGCGATGAGGAAGAGAAGAATGGGAAAACAGAAGTAATAGTAGGAACTGCTCTTGCCAAATAGGTTAAAACAAGTGAATCAATTTAAGATACGATCTGATAACCATACACGTCTATCCAAATCATGTTGCCAGAATTATGCCACGCCAGTAAACATAGCTACAATAAACGATAGAGTCCATAACCAAGGTATACACCCTAAAATCATGTCATCTAGATTTCTTACCACGCCAACCGGTATGGCTGCAAGAGAATCTAAATTCCATAACTAGGATAGTATATCCAAAATCAGTCTCCACGTCCCTGTCAGGCTAGCTAATATGACTGCGATAAATTCCAAACTCCATAAGTAAAGTAGACACTTACTGTTCTCATCGTCCTCGTCCAAATATGTTTATCAGGATATCTTAACTCAATTCTGAGGAACTTATCTTCAACAAAATCAAAATCGAAGTCAACAACGAACATCAAGATTCAAAATTCAACAACGAATCAAGGATAATTAAATGAAAACTAGCTAAAACAGATTCCGAGGTAGAGTTTAGAAGAAAATTCTCAGGAGATGTTCAAAGGTACCATCTAGGTCAAGATAAAGGAAATCATTGGAATATAATCTAACACGATCTCAACCTGATATGAGACTGGTAAATCATATTCTCGTCTCGACCTAGAAGATATATAAGTTCAACTTATACCTTCCCTCTGGGGTCCACAAACTCATTCCAAGAAAGAATAAGTTGATAACGGACAGATGTTTCAGAAATCAGGACGGACGGGAAAAGTTTCGAAAAGTTCGAAATAAGATTCCCAGGGGTCATCCCTGGAATCTACCAAGAGTTCCTAATATGTGACTGAGTACCAAATTCCTAAAATATTCCATGACTCAACCTTAATCCTAGGGCAGGCTCGCAGTAGTACAGAAAAGCTCAAGTACTACCACGACTTCGCATTAATTGCAAAGACTGACCTGCATGGGCCACCACTAAAAACGTGTCACGATCCGCACCCGGATATACGGGTACGAATACGTAGACGACGCCCAGCCTACGCCGCAGTATCGACGGTAGAACGCTGTCTAGTACCCAATTAATATACACTACGTCTAGAAGGCCTATAACTATAAATATACTCTAGTCACATCACAACAGCTAGGGATGATAAGACAAGAAAGATAACTAAAGCACAAGAACAACTAGAAAACTAGAAGGAAACTAAGACAGGAAAATAAAGAAGGAACAACAAGACTAACTAAGGATAACTCCCAGGCAACTCACATAGAATAATAGTGAGATCCACCCCAGCTAGCAACATCATGAAGTCCACTAATGGTATAACAACTCCTAAAATATTATCAACGGTATCATGTCAGGAAAATGAGCAAGTACAAACACTAACAGCAGTTCCATGTGAATTGACAAATTCTATAAGAGACAGTATAATGAACTACAAGACAAAGATATATGAAGACTTGGGAACCATTCGAAAGCCGAGTTACAACCCTTAAACCAAACAAGGACCGGGGTTGTAACTCTTCTCCGAGCAGAACTTAGTCTCCAATCAAGGTACAATGTAAAGGCATGTAGAGCATGTGAGTAAATGAAATCATAGCATGGTGAGAAGTACAGAAAGTAAAACTGAACTGGAATATAAGATACGACAATAAATGTAAAATGTGATTTGAATTATTAGAGCAAAATGTGATCGGGGGGAGTCATGGTAGGGTTATCCACTTGGCCCGACAATCACAGGAAAATCTCTGGAAAGGGTCATGCCGGCCAACCTGGATAACCCGGCAAGGGGTGTCTGCTACACCCTACGTGAGGTGAGGGTGGCGCTAGCAAATAGTGACAGGGAGGCTTTGATCACATAACCCCTAATAATTCCTCCATCCCCGAATAGTAACATGGATCCGGACATGGCACGTCATGACACTGATTCAAAAGCAGGTGATCAGCCCACTCCCAAATCAATGTCTATATAAGTACATGAAACATGGATATCACACACAATATACCAAGGAAATCCGAGAATAACATCTCATGACAGGATCCGACGTATACTAGTCCGTGAACTATCGTGTCGAGAATCAAGTAAGACACTACAACTGAATCGGATATAGTAGATATCAAGACAATGAAAACTATCAGTGAATGTACTCGCCTGCGGTCCTGAGCTGTCAAATGGGGTCGATGCTCAGAGTGATGCCACAGACCTAAAGATAAGATATAATAAACTAATTAGGGTTCAACAGTGTTAGGCTTGATTCTATAGTATAAGCTACGCAATCTAGGTCAGACTCAGTCAACGAAGTCAAACTAGGTCACACTGAGTCACACTAGGTCAAACTAGGTCACAGAAAGTCAAACCAAGTCAAACTAAGTCAAATTGGGTCAATGGTTGACTTACAGTTGACTTTTGGTCAACTGGTCAACTATGGTCAACTCTAGGTTAAACTAGGTCAAATGTTGACTCTACTTCGACGTTCAGTCAAAACAGTCAACCATGGTCAAACAAGGTCAAGGCTAGTCTCTATAACATCTACAGGGTCAACCCATTCAATTTCAGTGATTGTGAAATCACCGGAACTGATGGAACTCAAGATACCACAAAAGGAGAAGGATTATAATAATAGGGTAAAAACCTACAGATGTTATCGGATGATAAAATAAATATCACCAACGTGTCCAGAATGGTCAAATCAGCTAGGATAGCCTGTCCAAAAGTCCAATTTGGACACAGGGGCAAAACGGTAATTTTGGGCCAAAATGATGTCCGCCGTTGGACACACTTTGCACCGAAAAACGTGTCGAAATAGAAGTACACAAAAACTAACAAATTATATGTCCACGAATCCAGAATGACGATACGAACCCAACGGTATATCCAGAATTGGATTCCGTTGACCCGATCTCAAATTGGTCCGTTGACCAGGACATTGGAAACCGATTTGCACGGAAAAGCATGTCGGAGCTAATGTCCTTAAAACTCAGCAAATTATATGTCAACGAGTCCAGAATGACGATACGAACTCAACGGTATATCCAGAATTGGATTCCGATGAGCCGAACTCAAATGACCCGTTGACCCAGAAAGTGGGACCCGCTTTGCACCGAAATGCGTGTCAGGGACCACGTTCTCCAAATCAAGCAAACTTTATATGAAAACATGCCTGAACGACGCCACGAGTCTACTGGTGGTGTCAGAAATTGAATCCGGAGTCTCGGGTTCAAAAATTGAATTTTACAAGTGTAACACTAAGAATTCGAACGACCAACTTTGGCGTCGAATTCGACCGACCTAACAAGCTCAAACTGAAATGAAATCTAAAGGGGGCAGGAAGAGGGTTATACCAGCTTCGCACAGGAACTGGTAGCGCGCCAACCGGAGCTGCGACGTAGGAGATACGAGTCGACGAAGTCGGCTCCACAAAACTGTCCAAAAATAACACAATTTAAAGTGTTAACTTGGTGGCCGGTTTTGATCTATCAAACGACAAAGTTAACGGGTGAAATTTGAGAGGAGTGAAGGTGGATATACCGAGATTGAGACGGAGCGAAGAAATCACCGATCCAACGGTCGGATCTCCCAAGAAATCGGTGCGAAGTTGCTGTCCCGAAACACAATTTCTGTGTTCGTTGCCGAGCTCGCGCCGACGGGATTCAGTGCAAAACGCACGAATCGGGCGTTTGGCTCGTCGGGGAAGAAGGTGGTGGCCATGGGGGCCTGCCCGGAGGTGCGCCCGGCCATGGGGGGGCTCGTCGGAGGCGGCGACGGCCGTGGCGGCGCCGTGGCCACTGTGCGCGCGCTCGCGCGCGACATGTTGCTGCCGCTGCTGTTTGTTGCTGCTGCTGGCGCAGCTGCTGCAGCACGCGGCTGCGCACGCGGCGGCGACGTTGGCTGTCCGGCGGGGTGGCTGCGACGGAGATGGTATGGTGGAGGTGGTTTGGGTGATGGTGGCGATGGTTATGGAGAGGGTGAAGGAGGAGCTCGGGTGGAGGTGGTGTTGATGAAGAGTGGTGGTGTGATGATTTGAATGGAAAAAATAAGGAGTGAGGAAGAAGATGATGGTGATGGTGAGAATAATGATGAAGAAATTAGAAGGGGGGCTGTTCTCGGCCAGGTGAAGAGAGAGGAAGAGAAGTAATGGGGTGATGGTGAGAGAGTGGGTGAGGTGTGTGTGAGAGAGAGAGAGAGAGTATATAATATATATGAGAGTGGGAGAGAGAAATATTTAGAGGAGAGAGAATAGAGAAAAAGTAGAGAGAGGGAGTGGGTGAAGTCGGCTGTGATGGGGGGGGGGGGTTT
This sequence comes from Iris pallida, assembly GCA_029216955.1. Taxonomy (NCBI): domain Eukaryota; kingdom Viridiplantae; phylum Streptophyta; class Magnoliopsida; order Asparagales; family Iridaceae; genus Iris; species Iris pallida. The sequence goes on from JANAVB010031819.1 coordinate 7,058,148, forward strand.
GTCCTGATGGGAGAGTAGGAGAGAGAGAGAGAGTTACATGTAAAAATAGAGAGAGAGAGAGAGAGAGAGTGTATTATATACATACATATATGTATGTATATTGTTTTCCATAAATAAATTCACTTTATTTATTTTGTATCTGAGAAAATTACAACTGTAGGAATCCGATCTAGAAGACGATCGCTTTATCCTTTGGACTATGCGAAGAAGAAAAGCTTCTCAAAATTTGACAGTAGATATCAATGTATCTGTACAATGAATAAAAAAAAAGAACTCTATTTATAGAGTCAAACAGTAACTGAAAAGATAACTACCTCACCACTAGTGCATTTGAAAAGTCACGCAGACTCTAAATACACGCAGGGTTAGTGAGTAGTTACTGGACGTGGCCCGTAACTGTTGGACACATGGCATTAGTGCATGGGTCGTGTGCAAGTTACTGGGCACGCGAGAGAGAGATCGGTGGCATGGCTGCCACGTACTCCAGTTGAAATGAAATCCACGCTGTCTTGCTGAAGGCAAAAATCCACGCAGTTTCGTTGACGCAGACTCGTTGAAGGCGAAATCCACGCAAGCTTTGAAGAAGAATACTTCAGAATTTACGCAGGCTTTGAGAATAATAACTCAAAAATCCACGCAAACTTGAGGAAGGAGAAGGTTCAGAATCGACGCCAACCGCCAGCTGTCTTGATTTGGCACGCTTCGTCTGACACAAAATCTCTGACATTGATTATATTGTCAGCTGCATTAAATGAAGATAAGACCCAAAGTCACGCCAACTTGGTGAAGAGTGAGTCATGCTAAGGAAGATTTCGAAAATCACGCAAAAGACGGCGATGATCTCTCGAATTCTGTGCATACGTGGCATACGAGGAGACGTTTCTCGGCTGCTGTGTTGTCAGTCATTATGATTCTGACGTATGGCTGAGCTGTCTCTGCGTGACTTCTAAAGGAGATGGCCAGGCAGAACTTAGCGTATCTTTTGTGCTGCTTCTTGGATCACTCTGCGTGACTTGTTCTGATCAACTCAGCGTGACTTTCATTTTTGAGGCCTACAAAACCTCCTTCAAAGTTTTCGAAAAAAATGATAAAATATTTTCGAAATACTTTGAAATAGAGATGATGAAATGAGTTAAAGTCACGCTGAGATGACTTAAATGATTTTTCGAAAGTCGAAAAGACTTTGAAGTTCTTCGAAAACACCCGAATGAACCTATTAAATATCATAATGACTCTTCGTTCTCCGAGACTGATTGCGTCCAATTTATGATGGAATATGAACTGTCGACGAGATCTGTTATATAAACAGGAAGAGATTCTCAGTTTTGACATTCATCTCTCGAAATATGACCCCAAAGGAAGCAGCCGAAGAGGAAGCACGCAAGTTGGGCTTTTGTTCCCATGGTGACCCCACTTTTGGGGGTGAAGAGCCAGAGCCCTTTGTCTTCGAGCTCAAAGATGATCCCTTGCAACTAGCCAAGAATTTCTTGAGCTATTTTGGCTTGGATGGCTCGTCCTCTTCTGATGGGCGCAGCTTCATAGAGCAGCGTGAAATGTTTAAAGCTCTGTTGCACTGTCTGGGAGTTAGGAGTGTAGAAGAACTAGGCACTAAGCTCAGCCGCTCTGGAAAATAGAGCGTGACTTTTATGCTTTTGTTGTACTCTTTTTGTCTTGTCTTTTGTAAGGCCATCAGTGCCTGTTTAAAGAATGAAGTACAACTTTTGTGTTTGATCTGCGTGCCTTTTAATGAAGAATATTAATTAGCACTCTTTGACTGTTTCCAATGTTGTACGGTCTCCCGAAGTACACGTGACACTCATTCCACAATTTACGAGCGCTATTTATGCGGATCTTTTCCAAGAATAGACCTGCACTTGACCCTTTAAATAGATGGATGAACTCCACGCAAACTCATCTTGCCATTCTTCTTCCTCTCTTCTGAGAATGAATTTTTCTATGAGAAGGAAATAGGAAAGCCATGTTGCCTGATGTCAAATCTCTGTGCACGACCAGACATGGATCTGTCAATCCTTAGCAGCAAACTCAGCGGTAAGTTCAATATACACGCATCGAAATTTTTTTTTTGTTTGCTAAGGACAAATTCATCTTCCTGAAATGAACAGAATGCATCTGTCTTTGCTTGGCCAGTTTCTGTTGACTGATTTTTCTTTACTGTTTCTTGCAGAATTTTGGCTGAAAACCTTCTTCAGAACTGGCATTGGTGATGTGAATGCTGTGGACAATGTTCTTCTGACATCTACATCAGGGAGCTCATACGCTTTTGACGCGTATATCAGACAACTCAGAACTCTTCGTGAGATAGAAGGGTCTTCCTTAGATGGTAGGAAGAGCCTTTATACACGAGAGTTGGATGGTGGAGTTAACTCTACTACCAAGAGATTGGGTAGTAGAGTTCCTTTCACGGGAGAACTAGGAATTGTATCCCAAGGTTTGGATACATTCCTGTCTTCCTTGAGAGGTTACCCCCATCCACCAGTTGTATTGGCAGCAACACGTTTTCGTGTTGCCCTACTCTGTGGTTCTCCTCTCGTCTGAGAGATAAGACCAGAGTTTGATTCCTGCTGGACACCCAGGAATTGCCACAAACAACGAGATTGCCAGAGAAGATCCAAGAAGAAATAAATCTCAGTTGTACATAGAATGAAAATCCAAGATTTGTAATAGATTTCCATTATGATTTGTAGGAAAGTCTAAGAAAATGTAATGGACTTTTTGTGGTGAAATGGGAATGAAAATGACAATTCTTCTATGCTCAATGATTTGTATTTATGGATGAATTGTGGACATGATAGATAATAAAATCATCTTTTCTGTTTTTAGAGTATATGATATTATCAGAGGTATTATGGACATGATAATATATAGGAACTCGAAAGAAAATAGATTGATTTCTATGCAGAGGTCAAAACATGACAAATGAGTAAGTAGATTCGGATTTGATTCAGAGGTTATGAAAACATGATAAATAACGAATTTCCACTAAATGAACTGATAGAAGATTATGAACGGATGAACCGTTAAGAAATGATGAACAGATAGACTGTCGAGTGAATGTAATAAATGAACGGACGAACCGTCAAGTATTAATGAACATGTGAAACGTCGGATGAATGTGAGAAATGAATGGATGAACTGAATATCGAGAAAGAATACGTCCCTTCGATCCTTGTAACCATATGCCTATAAATAGAGCATAGAAGGATCGTATTTTATCCATAATGTCTTCTGAAGAGAACATAAAGAAGGCTGAAGTCGTCCTTGAAGCTACTGAAGGTGTTAAAGAACATCCACCTCCGCAGAAGAAGGAAATAGGCGAAAGCTCGTCTACTCCCAAGCCGTCAAAAGATATCCTGGACTTCCTGGTCGAACCAGGAGAAACCGAAGAAGAAGAAGCAATGAGGCTGGCTGCCTGTCAATTCTTGGTGCGGTCAGGAAAAGATGTATTCAATTCTTTTGCTGATTATGTATGCGGTCCTCGTCCCAAATATGAAAGGGATCATAGTGATCTTCCATGATGATGTACTCTTTTTTTCTTGAGGAATTTTGTCTCAAATAAACTCCGTTTAAGGAAACTTTGTTTATGATATATCCTTCCCACTTTTATATTTTTGCCTTTATTCATTGATCTTTTGACTCAGAAATCAGAAAGACTAAATATCATTTTCATAAATATGATATTGAGATAGAAAATTCAGAGGTGATGTGGACATGATTTTCTGGATATCAAATTTGTTGAGAAAACGATACAAAGTAGAATACCTATCTCCACTGGGGATAATAGATATCAGAATGATTCTTCGGAAAGAACAGTGAAACAGCTGGAGAGTGATGGGAGGATTTGATAGAAATATCAGACGTAGTACTTCTTCAAGAATTTGCCGTTGATGGGCATCATAGTGGCTTTACCATCTAGAGTAATGAGTTGATAAGCCCCATTAGAAAAGATCTTATTGACAATGAATGGACCTTCCCATTTTGCATCAAACTTGCCCTTACTCATGTGTGTCATAGTCATCGGGCATCTGACAGTAAGCACAAGTTCTCCTTTCTGAAATGTTCGAATTCTGACTTTCTTGTTAAAAGCCCTTGAAATTCTAGCTTGATAGAATTCAATATTCTGTTGAGCAGATAACCGTTTTTCATCCAGAGCCTCCAATTCTTGAAGTCGAAGACGATCATTATTTTCGGCAGTGAGTTCATTAGCGATTGCTATCCTTAAAGAAGGAATTTGAATCTCTAATGGGAGAACAACCTCAGATCCATACACCAGAGAGAAAGGTGTACACTTAGTAGCATTACGGACTGTAGTGCGATAAGCCCACAAGCATTCCCCGAGCTTGTCACTCCAATTACGTTGTTAGTGGAGACAAACTTCTTTAGGAGTTTGATGATAGTCTTGTTGAAAGCTTCTGCCAATCCGTTAGCTGCTGGATTATATGTGGTAGAAGCAACATTATTGATCCGGTGATCGTCACAGAATCGAGTAAATTTCTGGCTAACGAACTGTGGTCCGTTATCATGAATAATACGTCGAGGAACACCAAATCTGTAGATGACATGGTGCTTAATAAAGCTGATGACATTAGACATCTTAACTTCAGATAAAGGAATAGCTTCGGCCCATTTGGAGAAGTAATCGGTTATTGCGAGAATGAACCGATGACCTTTAGATGATGGAGGATTGATCGGGCCGACAATGTCCATGCCCCAAGCTTCGAAGGGCCATGATGCTGCCGTTGGATGTAGAAATTCCGAAGGTTGATGTATAAAATCTGCATGGATTTGGCAAGCTTTGCATTTCCTTGCATATTCAATGGCATCTGATACCATAGTTGGCCAATAATAACCCATCCGTCGAATACGGTCTTGAAGTTTTGGCCCAGGTTGATGCGCTCCACAAATTCCATCATGTGCTTCACGAATAACTTGTTGGACTTCATCACCGGCAATGCACCGAAGGAGTAAACCATCATAAGCTCGAAGGAGTAAACCATCATAAGGTCTTTGTTGTATGATTGTAATAGAATCTGAGTGATCGTCGTCTGATAGATGCTGCCTCACTCGGATCGTCCGAAAGAATATCATACAATACAAGATCTAAGAAAGGAAGTCTCCAATCTTTATCCGTATTCTGATTCTCAGTCGAGTTACTGAAGATGAATTCCATGCTGGAATCGGATGAAGATGATATCGATTTACGACTAAATCCAAATCTCTTGTTGTGTTGACGTCATGAGATGTTGATTCTTCAATGTCAACTGGAAGTCCTAGAGTCAGGTTATTTTAAGATGAAATAATTTTCGACTATGAACAACAATCATTTGTTGCCGTCTGATTGGGATAGCCAGCACCGCTGCAAGATTAGCAAGGGCATCAGCTTCTGTGTTACATGCTCGCTTAACATGTTCAATGAAGAATTCCTTAAATGATGAGGCCATAGATATGGCCACTCTATGATAAGGAACCAGATCTTGATGGCGAACTTCATAAGTACCCCTGATCTGATTGACAATAAGTTTAGAGTCTCCATACGCCTCCAAATGTTGAATATTCAGATGTTTAGCGAGTTGAAGACCAATAAGCAATGCGTTGTACTCAGCTACATTGTTTGAACACGGCTGATCGAGAGAATAAGCTCTTTGGATGGCAAGACCTTCTGGCGATACAAGAACAATTCCAACTCCAGCAACAATATCGCCATTAGGACCAATTCTTGACGCTCCATCAAAGAATAGACGCCAAGTAGGATCTTCTTCAGCAATTTGATTTGAATCTAGGACTTCATCTGGGATTTCATCATAGAGTTTTGAATTTTCTGGAATTGAGTGAGCAGCCAGAAAATCAGCTAAAGCTTGTCCCTTGACTGATTTCTGAGGAATATAGTGCATATCATACTGAGCAAGTAGGATTCTCCAGTTAGCCAATCGAGAATTCAAAACACTGGGTTTCTTCATCATGATCCGTATAGGATTGATCCTGGAGATGACATGAATAGTCTGACCAATGATATAATGACGTGTCTTTTGGACAGCAAACATCAAGGCTAGACACTCTTTTTCAACTGGTGAATATCGAGGTTCAGCTTCGGTCATAGTGCGGCTGAGATAATAAATGGCTTGTTCATGGCCATTTTGATTCTTTTGAGCGAGTAATGCACCCAATGAATGACTCATTGCTCGAGTATAGAGGAGGAACGGTATTCCTGAGACGGGAGGTACCAATACTGGAGGGCTCATCAGATATTGTTTTATATCATCGAATGCTTTCTGACATTCATCATTCCAGACAAAAGAGACACCTTTCTTCATAAGTTTGTTAAATGGTCTGTAGCGTCCTGATAAATTAGAGATAAATCTCCTGATATAAGCAATTCTTCCTTGAAGTCCTCGTAGCTCTTTTAAGGTGCGTGGAGGACGCATCTCTTGGATGGCTTTGATCTTCTCGGGATCCACGTGTATACCTTTAGAGGTAATGACGAAGCCGAGAAATTTACCACTAGAGACGCCTAAGAAGGACTTAGTAGGGTTCATCTTTAATTGATGCTTACGCATTAGATCAAATATAGTCTTCAAATCTTAGATATGATCTTCCTTTTGTCGACTTTTGACTGCAATATCATCAACATAGCATTCGACTGTTTTCCGCAAATGTTCACGTAATATAGTACTCATAGCTCGTTGATAAGTTGCTCCTGCATTCTTGAGACCGAATGGCATAACTGTATAACAGTATGTACCAATCGGCGTTCTGAAAGAAGTGTGCTTCTCGTCTTCTGGGAACATTTTGATCTGATTATACCCAGAATACCCGTCCATGAATGACATTTGTTCAAATCCACAGGTATTATCAACCATGACATCAGTGATTGGTAGAGAGAATTCGTCTTTAGGACATGCCGCATTGAGATCGCGAAAGTCTATGCATACTCTGATCTTGCCAGTCTTTTTAAGAACAGGAACAATATTAGCCACCCAATCGGGATGTTGTTCCTCTCTAATAAATCCAGATGTAATAAGTTTATTGACTTCAGCTTCAATTGCATCCATGATGTCCGGACGAAATCGTCGCTGTTGTTGTTTGACCGGTTTAGCATTCGGCAAGATGTTGAGCTTGTGAGTTGCAATCTGTGGATCAAGACCTGGCATATCTTCATAACTCCAAGCAAAGACATCAATGTATTCACGAATGAGTTTGATCATGTCTTTCTTATCAGTTTCTGAAAGACTTTCACTGATGAATATTGGTTTGGGAGACCCCTCTTCACCAACATCTATTTGAACAAGTTTATCTTCAGTCGGAGGTTCTTTTTGTTCGAAACGGAACTCCCATTGATTATCTAATCTTTGGGCCCACTGTTCTGATTCAGGTGAGATTTCAAACTCTTCCTCGTCTTCATCACTTTCTTCAGAATGGTCAACGGAAACCATATTGGAAGACAGAAGGTTGCAGTAGAAGTCACCGATACTCGTATCGGAATCCCAAGAAGTGGTACTAGAAGAATCAGATCTCTTATCTTCGTCAGACTCAAGATCTTCATGGATAATGTTGATGAAAGGAGTAGGAGCAGTATAACCCAATCCGCATTTCGTCCTTCCATATTTCAAAGGAGGAATCCGGACAGGCATTTTTCTTCCTTTTCCATTATTAAGGCCAGTCCTGAAGTCATAGCCCATATTTTTGATGATGTCTCTAGATTGCTGACTATAACGACGTAGTTGTAATCTTCCAGTATCATTATTTTTGTCATCATCTTCAAGATCAGAAGGATTTTGAGGCCCTTTGTAGAAGAATATTGGAATGTCTCCTGGCTTTCTGCTGGGAACTAGAAAGTATGAAGATCGTACAGGTTCTAGAGATACATCTGTATGAACAGTCTGTACAACTCCTATGGTTATTGTGTTCAAGTCATCTAACAGATGTAAATAACTATGAACATAATTACACACATCAACGTACTGCAAAGGTGGAGACTTTTCATTAAATGCAAAAGCAGCAATATTTACATTGGGAGAAGGCTGAGCCTTAGAGATTTTAGCCAAGTCAATGACTAAAGGAGAAGAAGAAGAAGCTTTGTTTCGATTAAGATCGATAACAAATGGCTCAGAAGAGGTGAGCTCCCTTGAAGTTTGAGTAGGAAGAGTAGTCCGCCCTCCAACTGGAATTAGCAGAGTATCTTGTGAAGGTACAGGAACTGTAGTACGCCCACTGACAGGAATGATCAGTGTATGCTGAGTAGATGACTGAGGTAACGGAGAGATCCGTCCACTCACTGGAATGATGAAAGAATCTTCTGAAGAACAGTTTGGCAACTCTAGAGGGGGGTGAATAGAGTTTATATAGAAAAATAGCCAATTAAAATAACTCTTTCACCAACAATAAATAATCAGAGTAAAGTGCGGAAAATAAATGAAGAGCAGAAGAGCATACACAAACACAGCGATTTTAACCTGGTTTCCCTCGTGGAGGACTAGTCCAGGCCTGAGAACTCTAGCTCAGGATTAAATCCACTATTTGTGAAATAGTAGTTTACAACCCGTGCCTTTTCTTCAGAAGAGCACGTCAACTTCTAACAGAGGATCGCAGTGGCGATTTGCTTGGAATTGTCCAAGCGACTTCTTCGACTCTTGCACAAGAATCCTAACTGAGAGATGCTGAGCACTCGAGACTTAGGAGGCTTGTGGCTAGTAGATGGGAAGGGTATGGCTTATTGAGCTTGTAGGAGAGAAGAGAAGAGAAGATTGAGTGAATTGAAATGAGAGAATTCATGCCCTATTTATAGTGTTTTTAGAGGCAGAATTCGGCCAGAATTTGGGTAGGAAAATTCAAAAATTTGGCCGTTGGACAGCTAGCAACCAGCTAACCCTAAAATTAGGGTTCCTGATTTCTAGGGGACAGAGTTCGGCCCGAACTCTGTGTGGAGGCAGAGTTCGGCCCGAACTCTGTCTCCAGAGCACAGAGTGGTCCTAAGTGGGACTTGTGGGCAAGTTTTGTTTTGGTGGAGCTTGGGATTTTGGGTAGGCTTATAGACTAAGTTCCAAGAGCTCAGCATAACTCAGAGTACATATTTCTAGACTCAATAAAATGTAAAAGTACAGACTCGAAAATATACTGAGAGTCGGAAACTGAGCTTTTGTCTTTCCTGAACTGAATGCAGACGTCGTGTGTCGTATTGAATTTATACAGATATTATTTAGTCAATGTAGTCAATATTTGGTTGACTGTGACTTTGTGTCAACAATCTCCTCCATATTGATAATTGACAAAATAATAAATGTATATTTCAATATTCATACCTGGACACAGTTGGTTAAAACACAGCTCCCCCATAAACAATGCCGAGCTAGAATAAGATAGCTCCCCCGTAATCAGTGAACGGTGCCGAGCTAGAATCAATAGCTCTCCCCCGTAAATAATGCATAGAACCTGTGGCCTGATAAAAATATTTTCCCAAAAGCAAACACAAACACAAGCACACAAATATACATATTTCTCCCCCTTTTGGCAGTTAGCAATATAGACTGCATAAGGAAAAGCATAGGAATAGCAGATGAAAAGTAATCCAACCACACCAAGCAGAGAAGAAACAGTATAATACTAATAAAACAAGTCACTGACATAAAATAGAACTACGAAAAATAGCATAAAATGTTATCCACCAACCAGCACATCATCAGGGTTTGAAGACATAAATCCAGTACATAAAACAAACTGAAATAACTAAAATCAAAAAAGGCAACTAAGACCATCAGCAGTGGCAGCAGCATATCAAGCCAGTCTCCATCATGGAGCACGAGAAGGTCCTGGAACATCGAGAAGGTCCTGGAACATCTGAAGATCCACAAAAGCATCATCAGGATCCATATACCTCATGACCCACGGATCGTCTATACGATGACCCGCGCGATCTGGATCCTGCTTAATAGGCACATGCAGATCAGGATGACGAGCAAGTGAATACCGCATATCATACAGAGAGTTCCCAAGGGCACTGATCTGCAAGGTGGTACGGTAATCCTGCTGCGTCCAGCGATCATCCTCAATAGCAAAGCGATCGCGAAGCATAGTCTGAAGAGACTCAAGAGTGGCATGAGGAGGAGGTGCATCCTGACCAAGAGGAGGGGCATCAGGCGCCTCATCAGCAGAATGCTCAGATGACTCAGAAGCAGCGACAGGCTGGAGGAGTCGTGCCTTGGATAGAAAGGTAGGTGCAGGCATGAACGGACAAGCATCAAGTGGTATATGAAAAGCACGAAAGATCAAAGGAAGATACAGAGGATAAACCAAAGCTCGTAGTTTCCTCCTACAGTGAATCATCCAGTCCATCATGGTACGTGGAAGATTGAAAGGAATTCCAAAATGAAGATGATAAAGAGCAGATATTTCAAGATAAGTGATGTCATCATGGGAACCTGTTTTGGGTAGAATGGTGTTAGAAATAATCCAATGAAGGTCAGAAAAATATGGGTTGAGATATTTAGCCGTGAGCTTGCGAGGACGTGTGTATGGAGTACACAAATCGTCCTTGAAGCTTTCAAGGGAAATTCCGTCGGGAAAACGGAACGAGCGAGCGTCAACTAGCTTTTCCCAAGAATTGGGCTCTAGAAGATCAAGATATTCGGCTAAGTCAAAGTCATCAAAAGATATATTGATACCTGCAACTCGTGAATAAATAAGAAGGTCATCAAAGGTTAAGTTGCAGTAGAACATTTGAACGGCATGGCGATAGATAGTAGAAGTTGTGGTAACTAGTTCATCAAGATAGAGATCATGGAATAAAGAATCATATTGAGAGAATATGGAAAAATTAATAGGATGTCCTGTGAATACCTGTCGATTCCGAAAGTCACTAAACCAGTTGTTTGATGCATCTAGTGAGACAAAAAGTCTGTTGTCATAGGTGGAAGGATTATGAGGACGTGGTGGATTGAACAATGGATGAGGTGGTTGAAGTTGTTCAATGATTTGTTCAATTGATGGAGGAGAATCCGAAGAGGAAATACTTTCAACTTGAATTCTCTTTCCACGATTGAACAAGCAAGGAGCCATTAAAAGATTTTAACTAGAAGATAGAGAATAGGAATGGTACCTCAAACAAGTAATAAACAATGGAAGAGAATGGAGAGAAACCCCTTTTTCTTGATTTTGAGAAGCACTGGAGCATTCTAGATCAAAAACTAGGGTTAGGGTTTCAAGGAAAGATTTTGTATAGGTGAGAAAGGTGGTAGTAGTGAAGGAGAGAGATGGAATCCCGACATAAAGTAGGGTTTTGTCTTTGGTCGGGTGAAATATTGACCATTGGATTAAAATTGATCCAACGGCAGAGCCAGATCCCGACCCTGGAACCTAAGAACCGAACTCGGCCCGAACTCTGATAGGGGCAGAGTTCGGCCCGAGTTCTGGATCAATGGTCCAGAACTGAAAATAGGCAAAGAACAGGAAGAAAAAGTTTAAGAGTTAAACAAAAGATAGTTGAGGACAACAACGAGTAAAAATAGATAGAGAGGTACTCAGAAAACAGAATGAACTTTAAAAAATTTCAATTAGGCAATATTAAATTGAAAACGAGCCATATAATAAATAAGGACATATACTGTGGTTCAATAGTCCAAATTTGCCATGGGTTAGCTGCAGGGGCCGGATCCCAGCTAGCGGTAGTCCTGAGGACTAGTGCACCGTGTCGCTTAGGCTTTTACGCCTTGTTGTCAGAAGGACCCTTTCGGCTTGTACCCATACCAAATTCTTCGAAAATGAATCACAATATACTCGATTTTTACGCAGGTGAGTTTCAATTTATAACTGCTTCATCTAAAATTCCAAGTTCACGACAAAGAAAATTGAAGCGCTCTTCGGATAGTGGCTTAGTAAAGAAATCTGCCAGCTGATGATCAGTGTCAATAAATTCTAAGTTAATCGTGCCATTTTGCTGATGATCACGCAAAAAGTGGTGTCTGATCTCAATGTGTTTAGTGCGTGAGTGGCAGACAGGGTTCTTAGTCAAATTGATTGCACTAGTATTGTCACAGAATATAGGAATATGCATGAAAGATAACTTATAGTCTTCAAGGGTTTGCTTCATCCACAGAATTTGTGCACAACAACGCCCAGCTGCTATGTATTCAGCTTCTGTTGTGGATAGTGCAACAGAGTTCTGCTTCTTGCTAAACCATGAGACTAAAGCCTTTTCTAATAAATGACACGTGCCGCTCGTACTTTTACGGTCGACCTTACATCCAGCAAAGTCAGCATCAGAGTAACCGATGAGGTCAAATGATGTTGACTTGGGATACCATAGGCCCACTGTAACCGTACCCTTAAGGTGTCGAAAGATACGCTTAACCGCGGTCATGTGAGATTCCTTAGGATTTGCTTGATATCTAGCACATAGACAAACACTAAACATGATATCGGGGCGACTAGCAGTTAAATAAAGTAAGCTGCCTATCATACCTCGATACTTACGTTGATCAACGGGTTTGCCGCTCTCATCTGGTTCGAGTTTGGTTGAAGTAGCCATTGGAGTGCTGATTGGTTTGATGTTGTCAAGATCGAACTTCTTCAGCATGTCCTTGGTATACTTCGATTGACAGATGAAAGTTCCATTAGCCAGTTGTTTTACTTGCAGACCAAGAAAGTAGTTGAGCTCTCCCATCATGCTCATCTCAAATTCCGTCTGCATACACTTGGCAAATTCTTGACAAAGAGTTTCATCAGTAGACCCAAAAATAATATCATCAACATAAATCTGAATTAATAAAATAGTGTCTTTGAAAGATTTTATAAACAGTGTAGTGTCAATTTTCCTTTTTGAAAAACCTTTCTCAAGCAAGAAACTGCTTAGCCTTTCATACCAAGCTCTGGGGGCTTGTTTAAGGCCATAAAGCGCTTTCTTCAGCTTGAACACGTGGTCGGGAAATTTGTGATTTTCAAAGCCAGGGGGTTGTTTCACATAAACTTCCTCCTTAATAAAACCATTCAGGAAAGCACTTTTCACATCCATTTGAAATAATTTAAAGTTTTGAAAATTAGCAAAAGCACAAAGCATCCGAATGGATTCTAGTCTAGCAACAGGAGCATACGTCTCATCGTAGTCGATACCTTCCTCTTGGTTGTATCCTTGAGCTACTAGACGAGCTTTGTTACGTGTGACTGAACCATCTTCATTTACTTTGTTTCTAAAAACCCATTTAGTACCAATTATTGAGTGATTAACCGGTCTAGGAACGAGTTCCCATACTTGGCTTCTCTCGAATTGGTTGAGTTCTTCTTGCATAGCAGAAATCCAAAATTTATCATTAAAAGCTTCAGAAATGTTTTTAGGCTCTACTTGTGAAATGAAGGCAGTGCTAGCAACGGAGTCTCTTAGTGATGATCTAGTAGTTACTCCACGTGAAACTTCTCCTATAACTAAATTTTCTGGATGAGAAGGTTTGAAAGAGAATTTCTTAGGCAAACCCTCCAGAGAATTAGTTTCGGTTGAAGTATTCATTGGAGTAGAAGTTGATGGCTCAACGTCATCATCAAGAGTACTTGCTGCACTGTTGTCTTCATCAAAAGTTACATTTGTTGACTCTTCCACAATAAGTGAGCGTTTATTGAAAACTCTATATCCCTTACTCTTGGCGGCATAACCAAGAAAGATACCATCGTCAGCTTTGGCATCAAATTTGCCTAAGTTGTCTTTGGTGTTAAGGATAAAACATCTACAGCCAAAAACTTTAAAATAAGAAACATTGGGGGTTCTCCCAAACCAAAGCTCATAGGGTGTTTTCTTCGTAATGGGACGAATAAGCACCCTATTCAAAATGTGGCATGCTGTACTTACAGCCTCTGCCCAAAAATATTTCGGAAGAGAAAATTTATTCAACATGACTCTAGCCATATCGCCAAGAGTCCTATTCTTCCGCTCCACAACACCATTTTGTTGAGGAGTTCTAGGACAAGAAAATTCATGATCAAAACCATTTGCATTACAAAAACTTTCAAAATCATAATTTACGAATTCGCCTCCATGATCACTTCGGATTCGAGTAATCATGTAGCCTTTTTCGTTTTGAACTTTCTTTACAAAAATTTTGAAAGCAGAAATAGCATCGCTCTTATTAGCGAGAAAGAAAATACATGTAAATCTCGAAAAATCATCAACAATAACAAATGCATAAAGTTTGCCTCCAAGGCTAGCTATTCTACTAGGACCAAATAAATCCATATGAAGTAGTTGCAAGGGTCTAGTAGTACTTACAGAGTTGATAGAATGAAATGAGGATTTAGTTGCCTTGTTTAGTTCACATTCGGCACATACCGTGTCCTTTTTGAACGTGATTTCAGGCAATCCTCTTACTAGCTTCTTGGTGGAAAGCCTGGATATAGCATCCATGTTGGCATGACCAAGACGCTGGTGCCAAAGTAGTCGTTCGTCTTTGTGGGCATATAGACATCTACCTGCATTGTTAGTATTTATAGAAAGATAGAAAATGTAGATGTTGTCCTCTCTTTTCCCTTCAAAAGCAATGTCTCCTGTTGACCTATCATAGATGTAGCAACTGTTTTGTCCAAAGTTAATATCATATCCATGATCAGCAAGATGACTAATGCTGAGCAGGTTATGCTTTAACTCGGTCACTAGGCAGACATCCTTTATTACAGGAGAAGGAGGATGACCAATGATACCATTACCTATAATGTGCCCTTTGAGATTGTTACCGAAGGATACGTATCCTTCTCTCTTCATCGATAGTGATGCAAAAAGATTTGCGTCTTCCGTCATATGTCGCGAGCATCCACTATCGAGAATCCACTTACTTTCAGTTGAGGAGGGAAGGTCCACCTACATCAAGAGTAGATGTGACCTTTGGTACCCGAGTTCTTGGGGGTCCTGAAAAGTTAGTCTTTGGGAACCAAGCATATATCCTTTTATCTACAAGTCTTCTAACTCTGCACTGTGGTGAGATGTGTCCATGTAATCCACAATAAGTACAGATAGCATTCTTATTTATACTAGGAGCATGAGAATAATATCTATAAGCAGCAGGATGAGGATGGACATGATGTAAAGAGTTAGCATGGTGAAGATGATTATGCATGGAATAAGTGGCATGTTGATGGTGTCTATGAGGCATAGAATGATGGTATTGTCTATGATGTGTGACATGCTGATATTGTCTAGATGGCATGGCATGATGATTTTGTCTATATGGTATATGAGGATCTTGTCGATATGGCATTGTATGATGATTTTGTCTATATGGCATGGCATGATGCTTTTTATGTGTGGAGTGATGTTGATTGTGTCTTTGTGCATGATGAGTGTGTACTGAGTGAGAATTGTTCTTACGTGCACGTGGTTTGTGAAAGTTTGTGTATATAAAAGCATGGTTATGTGCTGCATGAGATTGACGTGGTTGACTAGCATGAGTGGTGTTGTGCCCATGTGATTGGGTTTGAGGTTGAACAACCTGTTTACCCAATTTGGTTTCTAATCTTTTAGAAACAGCTTGCAGTTCATCAACCTTAATATTTAAGCCATAAATCTTAGTCATGGAAATCTTGTGTCTACTCTTTTCTTCAGCAAGCAACGTGTTGAGAGTAGTGATTTCTTGAGTTTGTTGCTCAATACGTGCTTCAGCATCATGTAAGCTTAATTTAAGCTTGGATGCTTCATCAGTGTCATTTGTGGGTGATGTGTTTCTAACATTATCAAGAAGTAAAGAAATTCTTTGTATCTCATCTTCTAGACTTTTGATTTTGTCCTTGGCATGTTTATATTTACCGATGACCTTTTTATGATCATCGAGTAAATCAGTGAAAGCTTCGCCAAGTTCATCAAAAGAGAAGTCATCCAGAGTTTCGTTAGATACCTTGTTGGAAGTTGCCATCAGGCACACATTTGCTGTATCTTGAGGAGAGTCCTTTTCTTCCTCAGAGTCACTCGCTTCACTTTCATGCCAGATACCTGTGTTGGCATATTTCTTTGATGAGTTCTTTTTGTATGGCTTCTCATAGCGGTTGCTCTTCTTCAGGAATGGGCAGTCTTTTCGGACATGTCCAGTTTTCTTGCAACCATAACAAGTTGGTTCTTCTTCATCGTCTTCTTGAGATTCCTTCTTCCTTCGATTGAAGCGAAGGAATTTCCTGAAGTTGCGAACCATGAGAGCTTGGTCTTCATCATCCGAATTATCTTCTTCGGTCTCATCATGATTAGCTCTTCGTTGATGAGCTTTGAGTGCGATCTCCCTGGTCTTTGGAGCAGGCTCTTCGAAGTCCTTGAGGTCAAGCTCGTGAGTCATAAGCTTACCCATCAAGGTCTCCATTGACATTGTTGTGAGATCGTTTCCTTCTATGATGGCTGTCACCTTAGGGTTCCAAATCTTTGGTAGCCCTCTGAGCAGCTTACGAATCTTCTCGTGGTTTGAGTACTGCTTTCCAAGCGAAGATAGAGGATTGATGATGTCGAGGAATCTTGTGATCATTTGAGTGATCGTCTCACTTGGCTTCATCTTGAAAGCTTCGTATTCTTGAGTGAGACGGCTTATTTTAGATTCCTTGACCTGTGTGGTTCCTTCATGCGTCACTTCTAGAAGTCTCCATACTTCATGAGCAGTGGTGCATGTAGAGACCCTGTTGAACTCATTCCTGTCTATAGCACAGAATAAAGCATTAATAGCCCTAGCATCTAGACTTGCCTGTTTCTTCTCCTCGACAGAATATTTGTCGTGTGGTTTCTCAATGAGGTCGCCATCGACAACTATTCTGGCGGGCTTTTTGTAACCGTCAGTGACGACAGTCCACAGGTCAAAGTCTAGAGACTTAAGATAGAAGCTCATCCTTGTTTTCCAATATGTGTAGTTAGTCCCATCAAATAGGGGAGGCCTATGAGTGGACTGACCTTCACCATGATTGGAAATCAAGGATTGTGTGGTTGCCATGGATCAGCTCTTAGGATGTTAGTCCTTGTAAAGAGAACAGAGCTCTGATAACAATTGAAGAACAGTTTGGCAACTCTAGAGGGGGGTGAATAGAGTTTATATAGAAAAATAGCCAATTAAAATAACTCTTTCACCAACAATAAATAATCAGAGTAAAGTACGGAAAATAAATGAAGAGCAGAAGAGCATACGCAAACACAGCGATTTTAACCTGGTTTCCCTCGTGGAGGACTAGTCCAGGCCTGAGAACTCTAGCTCAGGATTAAATCCACTATTTGTGAAATAGTAGTTTACAACCCGTGCCTTTTCTTCAGAAGAGCACGTCAACTTCTAACAGAGGATCGCAGTGGCGATTTGCTTGGAATTGTCCAAGCGACTTCTTCGACTCTTGCACAAGAATCCTAACTGAGAGATGCTGAGCACTCGAGACTTAGGAGGCTTGTGGCTAGTAGATGGGAAGGGTATGGCTTATTGAGCTTGTAGGAGAGAAGAGAAGAGAAGATTGAGTGAATTGAAATGAGAGAATTCATGCCCTATTTATAGTGTTTTTAGAGGCAGAATTCGGCCAGAATTCGGGTAGGAAAATTCAAAAATTTGGCCGTTGGACAGCTAGCAACCAGCTAACCCTAAAATTAGGGTTCCTGATTTCTAGGGGACAGAGTTCGGCCCGAACTCTGTGTGGAGGCAGAGTTCGGCCCGAACTCTGTCTCCAGAGCACAGAGTGGTCCTAAGTGGGACTTGTGGGCAAGTTTTGTTTTGGTGGAGCTTGGGATTTTGGGTAGGCTTATAGACTAAGTTCCAAGAGCTCAGCATAACTCAGAGTACATATTTCTAGACTCAATAAAATGTAAAAGTACAGACTCGAAAATATACTGAGAGTCGGAAACTGAGCTTTTGTCTGTCCTGAACTGAATGCAGACGTCGTGTGTCGTATTGAATTTATACAGATATTATTTAGTCAATGTAGTCAATATTTGGTTGACTGTGACTTTGTGTCAACATCTTCTTCGAAGGGTTTAGGAGATTGTTGCTGAGTAGTTCGACATTTAACAGGAATTATTAAAGTCTCACTTTGTGCATCTTCTTTCTCCATAGCTTGTATGATCCTTGTATATTCTTCTTTATACATTCGGGAATCATTGAAATAAGCTTCAACCCCATGGAAAGGATTTATATCAGCCACTTCTTTTTGTACTCTCCCATTGCTATCAATGTACTTAAAACATTGATGAAGAGTAGAGGGCACCACATTATTTTCATGAAGAAAGGGCCTCCCCAGAAGAAGATTATAGGATCCCGCGATCTCGATCACATAGAAAGTGACTTTAGATCTGAAATCACCTATCTGAAGCTTCAGATGAATCTTTCCCAAAGGCTCACTTCGGCTTTGATTGAATCCCAAGATAGTAGTAACCGTCTTGGAGAGTTTGTGAAGAGGGATTTTTAGTTCATCCAACAAACTCTTCGACATTATGCTTATAGCAGACCCTGGGTCAATGAGAATACGATCTATCTTCATCGTATCAATATAACCAGTGTAGTAGAGAGGTCGATCATGTCGATTATCCTCCAGTAACATGTCGTCTTGTGTAAAGGTGATATTTGGGATAATCTCCAGTACACTGTTGCAATGTTAGCAAGTGGCAGGTTCCGCATCCGGCTTCTTCAATTGTGCAAGACAAGAGTCAGCTTGTAGAAGTGCTTCACTTAACGTCTCCCGAGTCTCTTTGGAAAGACGTAGAAGTTCAAAAAGGGACATTCTAGCGGGAGTATTAGCAAGCTGAGCCAAAATGTTGAAGTTGTAAGGCTTCTGAAGTCCAAGAGGAGAAGACTTCTTGATTGGCTTATCAAACCGAGCCTGTTGTTTGCCTTTCTCCAGAGCTGTAGGCTTGGGAGGAACAGGTTCAGTAGATGTTTCTTCCTCGGGAGGAACATTAGGAGCATCTTTAGCATCTGAAGGGATATCAGTAGGATCTTCAGGATTTTTAGAATAATCCTTTAGGTAAGGTTTCCCCATTCGAGTAGCACTAACAAGTGCTTCTTCTTTATCTTTTGGCTCTGTGTCAGAAGTAGACCCAAGAGAAGTCATATGACATGACTTGATCTTTCCAGCCCTCTTGGATTTTTGAGAAAAAATCTTTTGAGGAGAAGGTGATTCAAAATCTGCCACTAGATCAGGATGGATCCACATGATTTCTCCTGTTTCCAAAGTGATTGGCACTAATCCTTCAAACTGTGGAGGAGAAAGATTCACTATGTCAAGAGTTGCCTTGGGAATAGGAATAATCCCACTTTCAAGGAGTTGAGGAGGGAAATTTCCAAATTGCATAGAGACGACGTTGGAGGTAACGGTCTTCTCTTTTGGAGTAAGAGAGATAGCTCCAGATTTAATCATTTCTTGGATCTTTCCTTTCAATACATAACATGTACGAATTGTATGACCCAGCATTCTGTGATATGGACAGTATTTAGGATGATCTGTCTTACCAGCTTCATCAGGTTTCTTGATCTCTGGTAATTGTATTTTATTACCTTTCAGCAGACATTCAAAGATACCAAGGACATCGTCGTCATCAAAAGAATATTCTTCTCTGGGGCGAGGTGTTCTTGATTGTTGAGTTGTAGAGGCAGGAGATTGAACATTCGATGCATCTTTGCTCTGAAGATTAACTTCTAGAGTTTCTTTTCCTTTGCGAGCATTATTTTTATTGTTAGCCCCTTGTCCTGTTTCTTTAGGAGTCATCTGCACTCCTAAACCTTTGAAGGTTTCAGCACTGATTTCTGCAGCTTTAGCACTGACTATGAAGGAAGGCCAATCTTGAAATTGAGTGGACCCTGTCCACATACTGATGATTGGCAACAAGTTTGATTTGCACGTGTCAATGGTGACAGCATCAGGAGTTCCAAGAGGCATCTTCAGAGCTTCTCTTCGAAACCGTTCAATGTATTCCTCTGTAGATTCATTATTTTTCTGCTTGATTCTAATAAGAGCAGACATAGTCATGTCATTAAGTCCTTCATAGAACCTTTCAAGAAACATCTGTTTGAAACCAGCAAATGAGGTAATACTCCCATCTGGGAGACTTCTATACCATTCATAAGCCGTTCCCTTGAGACATCCAATAAATACCCGAGTAAGGAGGGCATCACTTGGTTGTAATTGATCAGTCATTACTTCAAAGTGATTGATAAACTGACTTGGAGAAGTGGTTCCATCATAGAATGAGATAGTAGGAGGCTTGTATTTAGGAGGATATGATACTTGCTTCCATTCTATCGGATAAGGCTGCTTGATGCCTAACCTTTGTAAACCATCCTTCTGTTTGAATGCCTCGAATTGAGTTTTGAGATTTTTCAATTCTTCAGAGACAACTCCCGAAGATTGTGGAGTTGTGGCTTGTAGAGAATAGTTAGGAGGAGGAACAGCATTGTAAGCACTACCCCCAGCTCCAGAGAGACTAGGATTTGGTTGAGCAGGTCCAGGAGTATTGGATTGTACTGCTGGAGGAACTTGTACTGGACTTATATCAGTATCAACTGGTATGGCATCTGATACAGTCTGTCGATTTTGCAACTGAGTTGTCATGAGTTCATACATTGACTTCATTGTGTCAGTCATAGACTTCATTTGCTGTTCCAAAGAAGCAATTCTTTGATCTTGAGGAGTCAGGGAAGAAGAGGGTTCATCAGTATTCCTATCAACCATGTAAGTCGTAACTGTATGAGGGATTATTGATGAACTGGTAGATGTTGTATGCTCTGAATCATTGCTTCGTGTATCAAAGTCAACTATAGGAGAATTACCCCCAGTAGGAAGAGGTGGGAAGTTAGATTCTCCAAGAAATTCAGAATCAATTTCAGGGATCAAATTTCTTTGACTAGAAGCCAGGACTCTTGCTCTGGTGTTTTTATATACTCCATCTGGACTATCAACTCTACCCCCGGTGTCCCGAGAAGTCATGTTGACAGAGGCAAACAAAGGCTCATCTTCATCAGGCAAAGGTTTATACTGAATCCTATTAAAGACAGACTGTCGTTTATTTTGACATCTGCATTGCATTGTGACTCTTGGCTGGAAGTCACATTCAGTATGATCACCATGGTCTTGAACTGTTGATTCACATCTGCACTGAATTATGACTCTTGGATAGAAGTCACATTCAGCATGTTCCTTTGATATAGAATTACTCCTTCTCTTCTGTTGAAGATATTCCCGTAAATCTGTTTGTGAAGATTGAGGAATATACTTCATGTTCTTGGGTCTTGATGGCTCTTGATTATACAAAGAGTAATTAATGTGAGCCACATAATTTCTTGCATACTCTGCATCTGGATCTTTTATCTTCATATCCAATTGGTATGGTTTCTTAACACCAAAAATGCTGAGTTTTGTTCTTAAATTAGTGGAAGGTAACATATTAATTTTGGAAACATGGAGTTTTTCTTTCATTGATCTGGATATTTGCAGAGAAGGAAGAGTTAAACCACTCCCTTGATTAGGAGTTGGTAACAGACCCTCTTTAATGGACAGATTCTGTGCCCAATTTGAAGAAATCAAAGAAGAAGACATTAAGGAATGTTTCTTCTTAGACTCATTCAGATGTTGAGACATAGAATGTCCAGAAGGAAGAGTAGTCAAAAGACCATCTCCTTTCCTTTGACTAACAAAAGTATCAGTCAAAGCTGTTCCTGGAGTAAAAACTACAGGAGCAGAAGAAACAACTAAAGAGTTATTCCTTTTCGAAGGGACTTTGTGTGGAAGACCACCCCCAGTTCTAGTAGAACTCGGTGAAGAAGAAGAGATAACTAAGGAGTTATTCTTCTCTGATGAAATACACGCTGAAACAGACTTGGTTAAAGAACCAATACTGTCAGCGTGACTTTTGAATGTGGGGATTCGGCTAAAGAGCCAGTACTGTCAGCGTGACTTTTAGAATTGAATTTGCACACTGGAACAGATTCGGCTAAAGAGCCAGTACTGTCAGCGTGACTTTTAGAATTGAATTTGCACGCTGGAACAGATTCGGCTAAGGAGCCAGTACTGTTAACGCGACTTTTAGTTACTGTCATCTTCGAGCGCACAAGAGTGTGCGTGCTTGCAATGGAGTTCTTGCCAGTGTTAGGAGTAGACACTGTGGCAGAGACTTCACCATTGACTGCCAACTGATTCTTAGGGACATAGACAGAGTGTCCCTTCGACTTGGCAGTGATAATGGAGGCTGGAATGGGCTTGCCACCCTTAGCCCGCTGTATTTCTTCATAGGCGAGTTGATCGAATTTGATCGTCATCACCTTCTTCGTCGAGCCGATAGACGAAGTATCGCATTGAGTTGTTACCATCTCAGAAGAGGAGATGGTTTTCCCCAGCAGAGTCGCCAATTTGTTTTCCATAAATAAATTCACTTTATTTATTTTGTATCTGAGAAAATTACAACTGTAGGAATCCGATCTAGAAGACGATCGCTTTATCCTTTGGACTATGCGAAGAAGAAAAGCTTCTCAAAATTTTGACAGTAGATATCAATGTATCTGTACAATGAATAAAAAAAAGAACTCTATTTATAGAGTCAAAACAGTAACTGAAAAGATAACTACCTCACCACTAGTGCATTTGAAAAGTCACGCAGACTCTAAATACACGCAGGGTTAGTGAGTAGTTACTGGACGTGGCCCGTAACTGTTGGACACATGGCATTAGTGCATGGGTCGTGTGCAAGTTACTGGGCACGCGAGAGAGAGATCGGTGGCATAGCTGCCACGTACTCCAGTTGAAATGAAATCCACGCTGTCTTGCTGAAGGCAAAAATCCACGCAGTTTCGTTGACGCAGACTCGTTGAAGGCGAAATCCACGCAAGCTTTGAAGAAGAATACTTCAGAATTTACGCAGGCTTTGAGAAGAATAACTCAAAAATCCACGCAAACTTGAGGAAGGAGAAGGTTCAGAATCCACGCCAACCGCCAGCTGTCTTGATTTGGCACGCTTCGTCTGACACAAAATCTCTGACATTGATTATATTGTCAGCCGCATTAAATGAAGATAAGATCCAAAGTCACGCCAACTTGGTGAAGAGTGAGTCTTGCTAAGGAAGATTTCGAAAATCACGCAAAAGACGGCGATGATCTCTCGAATTCTGTGCATACGTGGCATACGAGAAGACGTTTCTCGGCTGTTGTGTTGTCAGTCATTATGATTCTGACGTATGGCTGAGCTGTCTCTGCGTGACTTCTAAAGGAGATGGCCAGGCAGAACTTAGCGTATCTTTTGTGCTGCTTCTTGGATCACTCTGCGTGACTTGTTCTGATCAACTCAGCGTGACTTTCATTTTTGAGGCCTACATATATATATATATATATATATATATATATATATATATTTTTATATATATATATATATATATATATATATATATATATATATATATATATATATATATATATATATAATAGAAAGAAAATAAGATATTTGTGTAGAGAGGATATTTAGAGTAGGAAAAAAGGCAAACACAAAAGTGGTGTGTATGGGCAGTCATGATAGGGCATACACCCAATTAGACTGGGTGTTGGGCCAAGTTTGGACAGGCTCGGGACCAAGATTTAATTAAAATAATAAATTTAAATCAATTAAATCATGGATGGAATAGGAGCACAAGGGAGATCAAATCGGTGGCACGCAAGTGGCACGTGAATAGTAGACTCAAAACAGGCCAGGACCATATATTGGGTCGACTGGATTGGACAGATGTCGGGTTCGGAAATTAAGTTGGAAATTAAATCACGAATTACGGCAGACGATAAATTGGTCTAAATTGACCCGAAGTTGCGCGAATCAAATAGAGCACAAGGGAACAAGTTCGAGTGGGACACGAAATATCAATATGAAGATAATCTTGTCTACTACAAACTTCAAGAAGGAAGTTTCCAGAGACTGGCGTCCCTGATGCTCTAGAATTCCAAGTCACGGTAAAGAGCATTTAAAGATCAAAATGAATTATATAGAAATGAATTATTGAAAATAATTCATTAGAAAATTCGAAAAATAATTCGGGAAATTCAGGGGGCTTACAATTATGACTTGTAATGTTTTGTGTTCTTTTGAGTTATTGTAGTATTGGACCACCCCCTACACTAGTGTATAGATCCTAGGAAGTTAGTTTGTGTATAGTGGCACTCCACATTAGACTTTTATGCTAGGTCCCCACTTGGCTAGTATCCATTCAGGAGTCGTTTCACACCACTAGTGTATTATTGAACATAGCTTAGAACTGAGTTTGTATATCATTATTGACAGGACACCGGACATCTATATCTTCGTAATAGTATTCTTGCTTTGCTCGAGGACAAGTACATCTACAAACTCATTTACTGTCTTTTAATGCTAGAATATGTATTAATCCCTGTTAAAATACTGATCATTGAGGTAGCAAGTTAAAACGTCACATGTTGTACTTCCAGTTACTACCATGCTTAGAACAGTTTTTATGTATCTCTCACATGATAGAATATGGGTTATGGGGAAACTAGTAGCTGAGTACGTGATCATGCCTCCATTATCGTACCGAGCAAAGTTCATTCTATATGATACTGCGCCGTAGGCCATTATCCCGTATTTCTGTACGGATGTACACCTATGCTTGTGCACTTGTACGTATGTACATGTTATTTACAGTGTGCCTCAGTACATTGTACATCTATTGACCGATCACGTACCTGCTACAGTTTTAAACATTACATATACATCTGTCTCTATGACATATGTATCCTTGCCATGATAGATTATGAGATATACCATGATTCCAGATATGCCATGTTCCTGTGTTACTATGATATTGTGATCCCAGTTGTACCATGAGGCCATGTTTCTAGTATTTCCTGTTTTATAGACTTATCACACCATGTTTCTTATTGTACATCTCTTTCATTATATGTTCAGTACTTTAGTTGTAGAGGTTGTACTTGCTTCCGTCCTGACAGGATAACGTTGTAGGTATACTTTTCGAGAAGGAAACGCTATGTGTTACATATTATGGTACTGCATTGAGGACCTGGCCTTAGCTCCAGAAGAGGCCCCAGCGGAGAACCATGCTTAGTTATCTTTCTTGTGTTTTGTGACTTAGACTTTGTCTGTACTTATATTTGGATACTGGACTTTGTCTCCAGTTAGATACTTTGGTTATGTATTATTAAGTCTGTGCTCATGTTACCTTCGCTTATAGATGCTGTGTTGTGATAACTTTAAATATGGTTTTAGGACTGTTAGCTGCTTAGATTCTTTATTTGTCTATTCTTAGAACAGCTTACTACGCTTTGACCAAGCGTAGGCTGGACATGGCTCGGTCCGGTCCAACAATTTGGGTATCGGGTCGTGACATATTTTTTTGGTGGCCCATGCAGGTCTCGACTTAAGTTGTTTGGTAACGTTATTGTACCAAACATGCCTGCAATTAGGATCTAGGACAACTTGATAACACTAGGACAACATTTAGAACACCTAGAGGATTTGTAGGATTGTAACATAGGAGAACTCATCACAGCATAGGACCGTTAGCTATAATTAGCCTATTGTTTATATTTATAGTGGGTCAATTTAGACCAAGTTTGTACCTTTGGGATGACCCCTGAGGATCTCACTCTAATCTTATCTCGAAATCTGTTTTCACCTGTTTCCATTTGCTATTCCTTAATTTGTTGTTGAAATCGATTTCTGATTTTCGTTGTTGACTTTGATCTTGCATCGTGATAAATTTTGTGGATTAAATTGTTATATATCCTGATAAGATAAACGTCTATTTTATTTATGGAGTTTAGTATTTATCGCAGCCATATTAGCTGGTATGACAAAAACATAGAGCCTGATTTCGGATATACTATCCTATTCATAGAATTTAGATTTTCTCGCAGCCATACCGGTTGGCGTGGCGAGGATTCTAGATAACATGATTATATGATATATACCTTAGTTATGACTCTACCGTTTATTGTATCTAAGCTTACTGGTGGGGCGAAAATTCTGGCAACATGATTTCAGGAAGACGTATATGGTTATCAGATCATATCTCAACTTGGTTCACTTTGTTATGACCAAATGAGCAAGAATAAATTCTTATTATTATCATTCCTTCCCGTCTTGATTAACTCTGTTCTATCTGCATCTACAACTAGGATTACAGGTTCTCTAGGACTCGCCAATAGGATTGCTTTCGCGTTATCTTTTGGACATAGTTATTTTTGTGTTCCATCTTTCCTATGACTTGACTAAACTTTTTTTCGTTAACCTCTTTGGTAATTCTTCTCGTTATACATCTCGTTGTCTTCGTACCATTCTTGGAAATATTTCGACAAACTTTCTTTGTCTTGCTTGACCCTTTAACTTGTTTGGACACTGTTATGGATTGCTTAACCCAGTCTTAGGCCTTGTTACCTTCTGCTTCATAGGCGACCGAAATAGCCAAACCTTATTGACTGATCCTGTAGTATAACTATAAATATATTGTGTGTTTGTGATAAGTACTTTTCCTAGGGATTGGTTAGATTAAGCTTATAGGACAAGTATAAGTGACTGACTGTAGTAGACTTGGAAACCATTAAGAATGATTGTATTGATAGTATGACTTGATGATAGGGTATCTAAGATGGAGAAATGAGATCGTATATTGTTGTGACTATGGATTGAGGATTAGATGTGCTTAACAGTTTGAGGATTTAGCATTTGTAGAAATTTTGGTTGGTTATCTATAGCTAATTACATGTGATTAGAGGGTAGATCGATATGTGGAATGATATGGAATAAGTTAGAATGAGATATAATATTGCGTACGAGATCGGGAAGAAATCAGTTAAAAAGACAAGGAACAAGACAAAGACATATGTACATTGGTAATTAATAAATCAGGAGTTTTGAAATCGAGGATTGTATTCGGAAGACTTGTTGAGTAAAAAGAAGAAGGCTCTACGCCAAGGATAGAAATTGAACGTATGATTTCAAGGAGAAACTGTAGGAAGGGATTGACGATAAATGATGCAAAGAGCCTGTGGATTGATAGAATATGGATACTTAGGATATGATAAGGAAATCAAGTATTTACAAATTGAGGTTGGAAATATGATCGATGATTAAGCATTTTAGGCTTATAGACATGTCCAGAGAATGACCTATACTTTAGGGTATACGTTAAGGTTCCATGTTAGTATGGAAGATTTTAAAGGATATATGACGTAGTTTATGATAGAAGGACTTTGTTGAACCTGAACCAAAAAGTTTGTAGGAGAAACAAAAGAGATGATTCACAAGGATAGCAGATTGAGTATTGTAGCCAGAGCAGCTACATATTATAGTTTGACCGGTTGGATGATTTTTAATTTCGAGGACGAAATTTTCGTAAGGTGGGTAGGATGTAAGCCCCCTGAATTTCAGGGCTATTTTAAAATTTTCTAAATAAATTATTTTCGATAAGTGTTTTATTATCTAATTATTTTTTATCATTAATGTACCTTTCCGTGACTTCGACTTCTGGAGCGTCAGGGATACCAATCTCTGTAAACTCTCTTCACGAGTTTTGTTGTAGACAAGATTATCTTCGTTTTGATATATCATGTCCCACTTGAACTTGTTCTCTTGTGCTCTTTTTGTATCGCGCAAGTTCGGGTCAACTTAGACCGATTAATCGTTGAATAATTATTCCCACTTTTATTTTTGATCTTCGTTTGCACGTCACCGTGACTTTTAATTTAGGAGCACGAGACCAATCGTTTTCTCAGAACCAACTCCTCATGAATGATCTACTCGAGACGCTCTTCACCCATGACCTTCGTGTCCCACTCAGACACTCCATTTTGTGCTCCATTTCTTTTGCACAACTTCCGGGTCAATTTAGGCCGATTTATTATCTACCGTAAAACCTGATTTAAATTCCAATTTAATTTCGGGACCCGACATCGATCCAACCTAGTCGACCCAAAGTATGGACGTGGCCCACATGAAGCCTACTACCCACATGACGCTTGTGTCTCATTTATTGGAGTTCCCGTATATTATTTATTTATCCATGATTATAAAATCCCATTTTAATTCAATTATTGCACCCGGTTCGATTTTGACCCGACCCGGCTCGACCGAACCCGAATCCAAGCTCCCCGTTGCCCTTTTATGACTACCCAAATACCCCGCATAATTTTCCCTATTTTTCCTATTTTAAATATCTATTTATTCTCTCTCTACTTTACAAGTATCTTCTATATATATATATATATATATATATATATATATATATATATATATATATATATATATATATATATATATCTAACTCTCTCTCTCTCTTCTATTATTAAACACAACACTCCCTCACACCACCTCACTCCCATCACAGCCACCCTAGGTGGCCGAACATTCCTCCCCCCTCTCTCTCTATACTTTTCTATCTCTATCTCCTCTTTTATATATATATATATATGTACCTACATACATATATATTATATATATAAACATATATATATCTAACTCTCTTACTCTCTCTCCTAACACCTACACACACCAGCTCACACCCCCCCTGTGGACCGACCTACTTTCCCTCTCTCTATTCTCACTCTCTTAAATATCTCTCTTTATTCTCACTCTCTCTCTTTTTATATACAAACACACACATACATACATCTCTCTCTCACCCTCCCTCATGCTTAACAGCCGAACTCCCCACCACCCCCATAGCCGAGCAACACACCACCACCACCACAAACACCCACAGCCACCTCCCTCTTCTCCTCCTCCTCCTCTATTATTATCATCTTCCCATCACCCTCACCATCATCTTCCCATCACCACCACCACATCTAACGCCACCACCTCCACAAACCGCCGCCCTCGCCACCACCCCCGCCGTGCCCGGCGCTGCGTCGCGACCCCCCCCCCCCCCCCGCCAGCAGCCGCCACAGCGCAGCCCGCGCGGCCACAGCAGCAGCTGTGTGCGCATGCACGCGCGCGTGTACGCACGCTGCCGCGAGGCCGAGCGCCACCACGTGGCCGTCCCGCACCACCCCGCGAGCTCCCCGCAACCCGGGCGACCTCCGGCGAACACCCCATGGCCATCCTCTTCTTCCCCAGCGCGACGCATAGGCGATTCGTGCGTTTACGTCGAAATCCCGTCGACGCGCGCGTGGGAAAAATTCAGAAATTGTGTTTCGGGACAGCGACTTCGCGCGTGTTTTCTGGGAGATCCGACCGTTGGATCGGCGAACGTTTTGCTCCGTCGCAATCTCGGTATATCCATCTTCACTCCTGTCAATTTTCGTCCGTTAATTATGTTGTTTGATACCTCAAAACTGGCCACCAAGTTGACGTTTTAAATTGAACTGTTTTTGGACTAGTTTCGTGACGCCAACTTCGCGGGTTCGTATCTTCGTCGTCGCAGCTCCGTTTTGCACGCCGTCAGTTCCGGATGCACAGCTGGTATAACCCTCTTCCTTCCTCCTTTAGGTTTCGTTTCATTATAAGCACGTTTGGTCGGTTGAATTCGACGCCAAAGTTGGCCGTCCGAATTCTTTAATTTGCACTTGTAAAATTCCATTTTTGAACCCGGGACTCCGGATAATATTTCTGACACCACCAGTAGACTCGTGGCATCGTTCTGGCATATTTTCATATAAAGTTTGCTTGATTTGGAGAACGTGGGTCCCCGGCACGCATTTCGGTGCAAAGCGGGTCCCTACTTTTCGAGTTCAACGGGTCACTTTGAGATCGGCTCATCGGAATCCAGTTTCGGATATACCGTTGAGTTCGTATCGTCATTCTGGACTCGTTGATATATAATTTGCTGAGTTTTGAAGACTATTTGCTCCGGCACACATTTCGGTGCAAACCGGATACCAAGTGTCCGCGTCAACGTATCATTTTGAGATCGGCACATCGGAATTCCATTTCGGACATACCGTTGGGTTCGTATCATCATTCTGAATTCGTGGACATATAATTTGCTAGGTTTTGTAGACTTCTATCCCGACACGCTTTTCGGTGCAAAGTGTGTCCAACGGCGGACATCATTTTGATCCCAAAATTACCGTTTTGCCCCTGTATCTAAATTGGACTTATGGGTAGGCTATCCTAGCTGATTTGACCGTTCTGGACACGTTGGTGATATTTATTTAATCATCCGACAACATCTGTAGATTTTGTTTATGTATCATCCTTAATTTCTAATTAATTATTTTTCCAAAAATTGTTACTTTCTGTTTTTGGATTTTTATATATATATTTAATTGCTGTAAAAATTTAAGAACAATTATATTTAAATACTATGTTAATTTAGCTAATTATTTATAATTTTTCCAGTATTTAATAAGTACTTTTGGTATTTTATAAAAATGGGAAAACAGAACTCATTTTCAGTATATTTACGTTTGCTGATTTTTAATAAATATTTATGAAGGTTTATAAATTCCAGAAAAATTAGTATAAATTTCTATAATTAACAAGGATCATTTTGGTACTTTATTTTATATATAATTTAGCTTTTTGTCTATCTCTAAAATTGTTGGAACTTAGTGTACAGTTTGATTTAATTATTGAATAATTATGACTTGTAATGTTTTGTGTTCTTTTGAGTTATTGTAGTATTGGACCACCCCCTACACTAGTGTATAGATCCTAGGAAGTTAGTTTGTGTATAGTGGCACTCCACATTAGACTTTTATGCTAGGTCTCCACTTGGCTAGTATCCAGTCAGGAGTCATGTCACACCACTAGTGTATTATTGAACATAGCTTAGAACTGAGATTGTATATCATTATTGACAGGACACCGGACATCTATATCTTCGTACTAGTATTCTTGCTTTGCTCGAGGCAAGTACATCTACAAACTCATTTACTGTCTTTTAATGCTAGAACATGTATTAACCCTGTTAAAATACTGATCATTGAGGTAGCAAGTTAAAACGTCACATATTGTACTTCCAGTTACTACCATGCTTAGAACAGTTTTTATGTATCTTTCACATGATAGAATATGGGATATGGGGAAAACTAGTAGCTGAGTACGTGATCATGCCCCCATTATCGTATCGAGCAAAGTTCATTCTATATGATACTGCGCCGTAGGCCATTATCTCGCATTTCTGTACGGATGTACACCTATGCTTGTGCACTTGTACGTATGTACATGTTATTTACAGTGTGCCTCAGTACATTGTACATCTATTGACCGATCACGTACCTGCTACAGTTTTAAACATTACATATACATCTGTCTCTATGACATATGTATCCTTGCCATGATAGATTATGAGATATACCATGATTCCAGATATGCCATGTTCCCTGTGTTACTATGATATTGTGATCCCAGTTGTACCATGAGGCCATGTTTCTAGTATTTCCTGTTTTATAGACTTATCACACCATGTTTCTTATTGTACATCTCTTTCATTATATGTTCAGTACTTTAGTTGTAGAGGTTGTACTTGCTCCCGTCCTGACAGGATAACGTTGTAGGTATACTTTTCGAGAAGGAAACGCTATGTGTTACATATTATGGTACTACATTGAGGACCTGGCCTTAGCTCCAGAAGAGGTCCCAGCGGAGAACCTTGCTTAGTTATCTTTCTTGTGTTTTGTGACTTAGACTTTGTCTATACTTATATTTGGATACTGGACTTTGTCTCCAGTTAGATACTTTGGTTATGTATTATTAAGTCTATGCTCATGTTACCTTCGCTTATAGATGCTGTGTTGTGATGAACTTTAAATATGATTTTAGAACTGTTAGCTGCTTAGATTCTTTATTTGTCCTATTCTTAGAACAGCTTACTACGCTTTGACCAAGCGTAGGCTGGACATGGCTCGGCCCGGTCCCAACAATTTGGGTATCGGGTCGTGACACTTTTTATGAAAAAGAATTTTCTGGGTGTGGCTCTGCTAGCGAGATGTCTTCTGCGACACGCCATACAACTGTTGAGGTGCCGGGAGACGATATAGAGGCTTTTGGGATGGTGCCGGCTACGGTGGCTGAGGCCGGAGTGGTTGCTGGCGACTCGCCATCGAGTGGCGAGGATGCACAGGTAGCTGCAGAAGTATTGACAGGAGAGTCCGCTGGGGGTGATGCAGGATACTACTGATGATATAGGGGATACAGTGTTGCCAGAGGTGCCCGACGATGTAGTATTAGGAAGAGGAATGAGAAAGAAATCACTACCAGTGCGATTACAGGATTTTGTGACGAATGTTGTTCGAAGTAAAAGTCCCCCCTTCACCACAGTTCACCTGTTCCCGTCACTTCCTCATGTACTTCGTATCCTCTAACACAATTTCTAAGTTATGACATATTTACTGCTGGACACAGAGATTTTCTTTCAACTATTACTGCAGGTGTTGAGCCTACTTCATATCGCCAGGTCTCGCGAGATTCAGGCTGGCGCGCGGCTATGCAAACTGAAATACAGGCTCTGGAAGATAATGGGACATAGAGTTTTGTCGATTTGCCTCCTGGGAAGAAAGCATTGGGAAGTCGATGGGTGTACAAAATTAATTACAACTCCGATGGAAGTGTTGAGCGCTTAAAGGCACGGCTGGTTGTGTTCGGTAATCATCAGGTTGAGGGGATCGACTATTCGGAGCCATTTGTCCCGGTAGCTAAGATGCCTACAGTTTGGGCGTTCTTGGTTGTTGCAGCTGTGAGAGGCTGGACTTTGCACCAGATGGATGTGCAAAATGCTTTTTTTTATGGAGATCTGACAGAAGAAGTATATATGAAGTTGCCGTCAGATTTTTCGCATAGTGAACCGAATAAAGTGTGTCGCCTGCGTAAGTCTCTATATGGATTGAAACAGGCACCACGTTGTTGGTTTGCTAAGCTTGCTGCTTCTCTGATATCCTATGGATTTATTCAATCTCATTCCGATTATTCCCTTTTCTCTCTTTTTAAAGGGAAGGTAGAGTTGCATGTTCTGATCTATGTGGATGATATGATTGTGTCTGGTAATGACTCAGGTGCTTTAGATGCTTTCAAAAAGTACCTTAGTTCTTGCTTTCACATGAAGGACCTTGGTGTGTTGAAGTACTTTCTTGGCATAGAGGTGGCTCGGAGTGCAGAAGGAATTTCCTTGTGTCAAAGGAAGTATGCTTTGGACATCATTTCAGAATGCGGCTTGATGGGGTCTCGACCTGCTGGTTTTCCCATGGAGCCCAATCACAAGCTGGCAGAATCGACTAGTCCAAAGATGGCGGATGCAGAGACCTATCGGAGGCTGGTTGGGAGGTTGATTTATCTATCATTTACTTGTCCCTAACTTAGCCTATGCTGTGCATATCTTGTCTCAATTCTTACAGGAGCCTCGACAAGATCATTGACATGTTGCTTTGAGAGTTGTCAGATATCTCAAACATGCACCGGGACAAGGTATTCTTTTGAAAGCTGATTGTGATCTCCGTCTTTCTGGTTGGTGTGATTTCCGACTGGGCAAGTTGTCCCTTGACTCGCCGAGGACCAAGAAGCAACCAACTGTTTTCCGATCTTCCACTGAAGCTGAATACCGATCTCTTGCTGCACTTGTTTGTGAGTTGAAATGGTTAAGGAATTATTGGTGTGTTTGGGCGTTCGCCAGGAGTTTGCTATGTCAGGTGTATTGTGACAGTCAGTCAGCCCTGCACCTGGCTCAGAACTCGGTATTTCATGAGCGCAGTAAGCATATTGAGGTAGATTTGCATTTTGTTCGCGATGTTATTAAAGATGGCACCGTAATAGCCTCGTATGTTCCTATTTCTTCTCAACTGGCTGACATCTTCACCAAGCCCCTTGGAAAGCATGTGTTTGATTCTTTACTTCCCAAGTTGGACATTTGTGACTTGCATGCTCCAACTTGAGGGGGGTGTTAGATTATATTTGTAACTAATGTAAATATGGCCCATAAGCCCAATCGTGTAGCACTATATATATTGTAAACAGCCCCCATCAATGAGAACAAGGCATCATTATTTCCTACAATATTTTCACCATTGGAGGCAAAAGCAATCCTGGATACAAACATTCGAGGAGGGGGTGGTGAAGATAAACTCATCTGGATCGGATCTAGGAATGGCAAGTTCTATTCCAAATCCTTGTATGAAATAATCCTTGTATCAGAAGACGTGGAATCATTGCCATCAACCATCGTCCAGAGTACAAGTCTTCATTTGGAGGTTGCTTAACAACGCGTTACCTCTTCTCACTACCATCAACCGTCGGATATCTAGCATCAACCCTCTTTGTCTATTCTGCTTGGTTCATGATGAAGACGCGAACCATCTGTTTCTACACTGTCATGTAGTTAAGATCGCTTGGTTCGGGAGCTCACCGGGATTACGGGTCGACGAGCATTTGACTATCGACATATTACTCTGTAATTGGCTTCATGATCCAACATCTCACGAGGCGTTTAAGATGGGAGCCTATTTACTCTGGAGCATTTGGAAATCTAGATGCTCTTGCATTTTTCACAAGGTCACCCCTAATCCCCATTATATTATCTATCAAGCTCATTCCATGCACTCGACCTACGATAGCGTAAATGCAGAAAACATGGAGAAGATCTGTAATATAAGATCAGAACTCCTCACGACAGAGAATTGGTGTGCTCCTAAGGCGATTCAAATCAAAATAAATGTGGATGGGGCGACCTCAACGGCTACTATTACAGTGGCAACAATAGGGCGTGACTCGCGTGGATGCTTCATAGCCGGGAAGACATGGTCGACGACACACTTCTTTGGAGCAGACACCAGCTTATGGGCCGAACTCCATGCCATCTATCCATCATGGTATCTTACTAGCAAAACAGATTAGTGCGGTAGAGCCTATCATAGAAAGTGACTCGCTGACTGCTGTTAGGATACTGAATGGAGAAGCAGACCTCCTCCCATGGCGGATGATAGACTTGCTAAAGATTGTTCGAGAGGAGCTTACCTCACTCCCCAAGCAACCTACATTTACCTTTGTTAGAAGACAAGGGAACAAAGTGGCTCACACCTTAGCCGCTTTTGCTATCACCAATTTTGATATTTCTAGTTACACTACTCCCCCAGCATGTATTATTCCTATTATAGGGGAGTACTGTAATTTTGCAGAGTTAACTGCACCTTAGCAATAAAAACTTTTCTTCCCTTCAAAAAAAGAAAAGAAACTTGGACAGCTAATTTTGAGCCGTTTTGACAACCTTCCAATCATTTGGTCCAAAAAATAAATATCCTCTATCCAATTATAGAGCGACCGTTGTCCACAAAAATAAATAGAGAAAT
Organism: Iris pallida; assembly: GCA_029216955.1. Classification (NCBI taxonomy): domain Eukaryota; kingdom Viridiplantae; phylum Streptophyta; class Magnoliopsida; order Asparagales; family Iridaceae; genus Iris; species Iris pallida. The sequence goes on from JANAVB010031819.1 coordinate 7,093,350, forward strand.
TTTGAGTCGCATTCCATTTTTTTTATCCATATTTAAGGTGCATTCCACTGTTTACCTTAATGTAAGTTACCCTTCACTTTTGACGGATTTCGTCCAAGACCAACGGTCAACGCGTTTGACCTATAATTTTGGACGAAAATACCCTCCTCAAACCCAAATCCTATTCCTAATCCTAATACTAATCCTAATCCCTCCTCCTCCTTCCGCTCTGCCTCTCTCCCCCGCCCCGCCGTTGTGTCCATCATTGTCACGCCCCGACCCGGAATCACCCGAATCTTCGTCCTCGCATGGGCGTGATGCCGCACGAGCCTGGAGTTGCGCTCGTGCAAGGCAAGATGACAAATTCTCAAATGGTTATCTTTGAGTTGAATATTAACAACGAAAGGAAAACAGAGTATACGAAACGATTCTCTTTATTCATATTCGAAATCAGATTACAAAGGCCTTCGATAGCCCAACGGAATTTGCCAGATTGGCTACAACACTCAAGTTCTCTCTTACCCACAATGGATTTCACCCGTTCCATACATCATGCCTTCTATATCTCGGCCACATCAATCATGTTGCATATCCGAGCGTCAATGCGATCGCACGCTTCAATGCGCTTCGGCATTCCAAGCCTCAACGCGTTCAAGCGAAGCTCCGCCGCGAGCAGACCAATCCATGAACCTGCTAGCAAACTAGTGGGAGATTAGTGCTTTCGTCCTCGCTGTACTGATCAAAAACCCACTTAACAAACCGACATTTAGTATTGTATTGATTCATGCAACCATACAATTTAGTTCTCTTTCTGTGTTCTCCTTAGGATGAGTTCATGGCATATTCAAAGACTGTAAGCATGGCAAGCATGTTATTCAATTCGCATAAGTAAACAGGCAAGCAATCTCGTGTTTGATTCGTGACGCAACTTAGCAATATCGACGCACTCGCCCTTGCACCGACGCAAGGTGAATACACCTATCCGTTTTTCCCTGTCATGTTATAAGTGCTCGCTATTCAGGATCCATCCATGCAGGATATATGCATACCTTGCACTTCCAAACCCGTCGCCCTTAACTATATGAAGGTCACTAGCTTTCCGGGCTAGAATGGACTTATATTATCGAATCAAAACATAAGACGATGTTTACTCTGTGCGGTTGCTAACCAACATCAGAGGCCACCGAAATAATCGCAGCAAATGGCTTATCACATTCACCAGACGGTCGCACCATTTTTAGTGTGCCGGCAGTATATATCATGGCTGCTGTTTTCCAATGTTTTGACACGTGATGAAATTCGTCTCCTTTGTCGTCTTAGATTTTTCGAGCTTCTTCTTCGACACACAGATGACACTCGTAGCACTCGAAAATATTTTCTACATAGGTTAAAAAATTTCATCCAACACCAACATGTCCTATCTACCTGGATGTGGAATACAATCGTATCATTTCTTCCATTTTTTTCCCCTACCTACCCGACCCCTATTTAATATATTTTTTCCCCTACCTACCCACCCCCCTAGGGCTTGTTTGGTAACCGGATTTCACTATTTGGATTTGGATTTGGAAATCCTCCAAATCCAAATCATGGATTTCAAGATTCAAATCCAACTCCAACTAAACATAGGATTTGGATTTATGATTAATAATTAAATTATAGTCATGATCAATAATTAAGCTATTAATTAATTATGATTAATTATATTTATATTATTTATAAAATTAATAATTAACGATTAGTAATTAACAATTAGTATTTAATAATTGACGATTAGTTATTATTAATTATAAAATTAATAATTAATGATTAGTTAATTTTTAAATAAATAACGATTAATAATTAAAGATTAATAATTAATAATTAACGATTAATAGTTAATAATTAATAACTATAAATTATAATTAACGATTAATAATTAATAATTAACAATTGATAATTTTTTTATTAACGATTAATAATTATAAATTATAAATATTGATTAATAATTAATAATTCACGATTAATTAACTATAAATTAAATATTTTAAAAATTGTAATTATAAATTAATATTATTATGATTAGTAAATTATTAATTAAATTATTATAAAATATGATTCTAATTGTGATTAAAATATTATTAATTAAGATTATAATAAAATAGTTATTAACAAATTATTAATTAATATTATAATAATACTAATAAATTATTAATATGATTATAACAAAATTAACTAATTAACTAATTTTTTAATTAATAATACTAAACATAGGATATGATTATTAATAAATATTATAATAATGCTAATAAATTATTAATTAATATTATAATAATAATATAATAATACTAGTAAATTATGATTATTAACTAATTAACAAATTATTAATTAATATTATAATAATACTAATAAATTATTGATTATGATTATAACGAAATTAACTAATTAACTATTTTTTTAATTAATAATACTATTTTTTTAATTAATAATACTAATAAAATAGTTATTTTTTTTATTAATTAACTAATTTTTAACGAAATTATTAATGAATAAATATTTTTAACGAAATTATTAAAGATTAACTAATTTTTAATTTACTAATTTTTAACAAAATTATTAAATAATAAATATTTTAACGAAATTATTAAAGATTAACTAATTTTTAATCTACTAATTTTTAACAAAATTATTAAATAATAAATATTTTAACGAAATTATTAAATAATTATTATTATTTTCCTCCAAAATTCAACCAAATCCAAGTTTTGGATTTTGTCATACTTTATAGGGGTGAGCATTATTCGGTTTTGGACCGAAAACCGAACCGAACCGAACTGAATAAGGAATTCGGTTCGGTTTTAAAAAAATTCGGTTCGGTTTCGGTTTTGAAAATACTAAAATTTTTTATTCGGTTTCGGTTTCGGTTTTGGGATTCGGTTTCGGTCCAAAACCGAAAACCGAATAAGAAAATTTAGTTTATATATATATATATATATATATATATATATATATATATATATATATATATATATATATATGTGTGTGTGTGTGTGTGTGTGTGTGTGTGTGTGTGTGTGCGTGCGTGTGTGTGTTAATTATAGGTATATACTAAATATATATAGGTATATGTTATATGTATATATTGAATATATCTAGGTATATTTAGTTATTATATATATTGAAAAAAAAAATACAAAAAAACTCAAACCGAATAAACCGAAAATCGAACCGATTTAATTCGGTTCGGTTCGGTTCGGTTATTGACCAATTCGGTTCGGTTTCGGTTTTGCTTATTCGGTTTCGGTCCAATTCGGTTTTTGCTTATTCGGTTCGGTTGGAACCGAATAAACCGAATGCTCACCCTTAATACTTTCCATATTCAAATCCATCTCCAACCAAACATAGAATTCCATAAATTTGTCTCCAAATCCATAAAATTCTAAATTCCACCTCCAAATACGATTTACCAAACACATCCTAAGCTAATTACCACTACACCACAACACTGTGTGCTCTTCCATTTAATAAAATGGCAAAGAGTGTGAGATGGTGGGCGCAAGAGTCTGTGGGCCTGCATCAAAATAGTCCCAAATTGGTGGTCCTTTTTCATGGGAATGGTCCCGATTCCTGCAGATGGAACAAAGTAGGTCCTATTTCAGATTTTGATGGTCACCTGCATCTATCAGGTCTTTATGGGGCACGTGACTAACACATAGGAAAATGCTAAGTTTACAACCAAATTTTTACAACCTTCTTATAACTTACACCCTTTGCTGACATGTGGACCAGGCGTCAGAAAATGGATGAGTGGTTGTAAGAAGGTTGTAAAAGTTTGGTTGTAAGTGTAGCATTACTCCTAAAACATAAGAGAGAAAGCAAGAGTTACAACTACTTTTGGAACATTTTCTGCTGCGAGTATTTGTTGCGTGTTTCTTTTTAGTTTAAACCTCTATAAATTTAGTCACCGAAGTAGATGGCAAACGAACAACAAACTGTACCGACAGTTCTTTTTGTTGCGTGTTTCTTTTGCTATTTTTATGTTATTATTGGGTCACATCTTGTGTAGCTGGAGCGTACGAGGCTTTAGCTGATGGAAAAGTCAAATTTTAATATGGTCCTCTCAATAAATTAAGATTCCGTTTGATTTACTGTAATGTAATAAAATGAAATGTAACCGTGATCCGTAATTGTAATGAACCAAACGAGGTATGAGTGGATCCTGACCTGACCGTCGGCCGACCACCTTTAAGCATATGACGACGACGATGCTGCAGTTATGCCATCAGGTCGATCCATTATTATTACTAGTAAATACACGTATTTTGTACGTATAATAACATATAATAAGAATATATTTCAGTTATAGTCAAATATATCTTCTAACTCATATGGTTAAGGTTGGAGATATTATTCTTGTTTGGCTGAGTTCAATTTCCCATGTTAGATATATATAATAATTTTAAACTTTTTTCAACACTTGTTTACATATTTATATTTTTTAAGATAAAATGGACCATATAATGATGGTTTAGATGACTCACTTTTGAGCAGTTTTGAAGCCTCATTATATAATGGAAGATTTTTGTTCCAGGCTTTATTTTTGGGATTTGTTTGAAAATAATTTCTTGGAATCCGGTCACACACCAACTATGTGGCAAATCTCATATGTGTATTTCAATATAAGTTTCATCTTTTTGTTGTCTTGCACACATGAGAAGTTGTTTATTCGGTTTCAACGGAACTGAATTAGTCAAAACAGAATAAACCGGAATTATAAAAATTCAAAAACAAAATCAAACCGAAATTAGCCAAAACTGAAACCGAGCCGAATAAACGTTTCGGTTTGTTTGGTTGGATTATGCTCTATAATTTAATGGGTCCGGTCTAAAGTTGAGATCGTAATTAAATTATATTAAAAATTATAATTTTTTTACGCACATTTGTTGTATTTCAAAATTGTGCCTAAAGTTAGACTAGTTGTTAAATTATCAAAGTTGGGCTTTGAAACATGTACATATAATTGTTGTTTTCAAAGTACACGAACTTTTAATCACAAAAAAGGTATTTATATAATTTCATAAGCCTTGTTCGGCTTTCGTTCTTTGACAGAAATCCAAACCCAAAACCGAAATCGAATAAACTTTTTTTTAAGTATTTTCAAAATCGAAATCGGACTGAATACTTTTATTTTTTTAAAATCGAACCGAATCTCTTAATATTCGATTAGGTTCAAATCAATTTTCCGCCCAAATTCGAATAATGCTCACCCCTGTATAGATGCTTTGTATTGTACATCTACGCTCACAGAAGCAACTGGTTCCAACTGCTCCGCGTGTGTCTTCCATTCCATTCCGACGTGCACAACAGTTGGTTGAGCATTGTACGAAATAAATATCCTCTGCCCCAAGTATATAGTGACAACCATTCAATCCACAGAATAAAAATGCCCTCTTCTACCCAAGTATAACAATCGCATCCTTCTTTTCATTCAATTCCACAGAATAAATAATAAATGTTCTCTACCCAATTGTCTGTTCTAAGTCAACATTACAAAAAGCGGACCGGACCGACCTGAACAGGAGATTGGGTTAGGTCAAATCTGAACAAATTATATAGATTTATAATCTTACGTTGAATATATTACATGGTACACAACTATATATATATATATATATATATATAAAGAAGTCCAGCATGTCTACAATAGTAGAATTAGTCAATAAACAAATATATTAACTTTGATTACATGTAAAGTCCAAAACAAAAATCAAAAGTTAGTGTCAAACCAGTTCAAAATACAACTGGGTCAGACGGTTCGGTGGTCAGACCGTCTGGCCCGACCGAATTGATCGGGTTTTTGGAAAAAAATAATGGATTGGTATTAAACCGGCCCAAAAAAGCTATTGGTTCACGAGTTAACCGGTTCAACCGGCCAGTCCGATCCGGTTTTTAAAACACTGGAAGTCTTCCAACAGACTTTTTGGTTTCTCTATTGGGGTATATGAAATAAATAGAAAATTTTTGACTTGTCCCATACTTTATTTATCATATTTAAGGGTGCACCCCACTGTTTTACCATAATGTACAAGTCCTCCAACTTTTAACAAAATTCATCCATAAGTAACAGAACCCACAATTTAAAACGAAAATACCTCTCTTTGTTGTCTTCTACCCCGAGATCCACCCACCCCCTACCCCTCTGCCGCAGTCCCCAGCCACCCTCCCCCTCCCCTCCCTCGTCGTACGCCTCCACGCCGCTGCCCCTCCCCCCGTCGTGCGCCTCTCCACAAAACAGTGCGCGCTTTCGCCCCTGTCGTGCGCCGCTGCTCGTGCCCCCGCCGCTGATCATTAGTCATAGACAGTTTCCGTCAAAAGTGAAAATTTTCTTACATTATTGTAAAACAGTAGAGTACACCTTAAAATATGATAAACAAAGTGGAAGGTGTTAGAAATTTATTGTACCCTGTCGATTCATGAGATGAAGAACATAAATTAATTGCGGAAGCGTACCTGAATCCATTGCTAGGCTTGATGGATCTTGAAGCGGTCGTCCTTTTGTGGGGTTCGATCTTCCAACTTGCTACGACCCTTAATGACAAAGAAGAATCCAAATCATTTGTCCTTCTCTTTCTGTTGATGGGGATGCAGAAGAGAAAAAGAGAAAATCTCTCTTTTGGTGGCCGTATAAGTTGGGGACCATAACCTAATGAATAAATATATTTATATGTTTTGTTATTTCTAATTTGGCCTCTCATTAAATTAAAATTATTTTCGGTATCTACACATTAATTCCATGACAATTATACCTTTAAGCCAATATCCAAATAGACCACTTTAATTTGGTTTAATTATTTAGATAGCCCAAACACAATTAATTTTACATGTGTGACCCCTTAATTATTGAATAATTTCAACAATCTTCCACTGGGCCACATATGTAACCTTATAATTGTGTTAACCTTAGTGAGCTCATAAATTGCTATCTTAATCCTTAGGGTATATCCAGACAATCTTGTCCATTAATCATATCAACATAGGATCAAAGCTGCATTCGTCACATATAGCGTAACTAAACCATCAATGGTCACATATACCAATATAGCTAAATGACATAGATCAATCATGGATGCGTAGCATAAAAATTACACGCAATATGATCAATACATATCTATTTTCAACTGGTCCTCCTTAACTTTAGTGAGATCAATACTTTAACATAATGAAAACAGAATGAACTGAATTTTCATATATCTGATCAGATAAATATCCAAAATACTTTAATACATAAATTTGTCCAAAATCAAATAGCACCCAAATACATAAAATACAAACTCCCACTGTATTGTCATATTCTTAATTAAGATAACACCCATATGAGCAGTACGCTCATGAAAGACCTTGGATGATAATACTTTTGTGAGCGGATCCGCTAACGTGGAGTTTGTCCTAATGTGCTATATGGACACTTTAACCATTCTGAATTCTTTCCTTCACAACTAGAAACTTTACGTCAATATCCTTTGACTTATACAAGTTTATGTTGTTTTTGGAATACTGTACTGCTGATTTATTGTCACAGCATAATTTATGTGGTCTTTCAACACCGTACTGTAGGCGCAGCCTTGTGGCAAAATTTTGCGACCATATTCCCTGAATAGTCCCACAACATGTTATAAACCTTACTGCCGTGGTGGAAGAAATTTTGAGTGCATGTTTGACACTCATCTAAAATATATCTCCATTAGTCAGCATAACCTGATGTGGATCTCCTGCTGTGTTGGCATCTAACAAAATCGGAGTCGAAATACCTTATGATCTCTAGAATTATCCGATCTCCTACAAAGAGCATTTAATTTCTTGTTCTCTATTAATTACTTAAGTAGTTTGGCTGCTACCCAATGATCCATCCATATTTGCTTAAATATTTGCCTAACATCCTAATATGTACGTAATATCCTGACGCGTACATACTTGAGCATATATTAGACTTCCTACAACTGATCATGAATAAAAAATCTATTGTATTTTCTTAATTTCAAGGGTATTCTTAGGGTACTGATTAGGACACTGATTGAGACTGAACTTCTCTCCTTTAGCAACTGGGGTGTCACCTGGTTTGCATTCCTGCATGCCAAATCTTTTAAGCACTTTATCAATATAGCTCTTTTGTGATAATCCAAGAATACCTCGAGAACGATCTAGGTGTATTTGAATTCCTAATACAAAAGAGGCGTTGTAAGCCCCTGTTTTTTAAATTTTATTTTAATTAGTGTTAATTAAATTTTTATGTCATTTATAGCCTTAAATAATTATTAGGAATTTTTAGAAATTTTTCTAGAATTTTTAAATAATTTTAAATGAGTTTTAAAATAAAAAAATATTGATTTGTAATTTTCTAAAATATTTTAATATCAATTTGCAATTATTAGAATTATTTTAATACTGTTTTGTAATTATTTAAATTATTTTTATATCAGTTTGCAATTTCTTAAATGTTTTAAATTGCGAAGTACAATTTCTATTTTGCATTTGCTCACTAATAAAGCCTTTTTGTAAATCCTAATTCTATGGAGACCTGACTGCTAAACTACCCAGACACCCCCCCCTCCCGACCAGATTCTCTCTCTCCTAACCCACTCTCGTTGACCCCCGACTGCCCCGACTGCCACGCCGCCCTGCCCCCGCCATTTTCGGCTGCCCAACCGTCCAAGAAACTCTATAAGACTCCCCTCTCTCTCCCCCCGACCTAGCTACCACCACCACGACGCACCACCGCCCCCAACCGCCCAGTTCTTCACCAAAAATCCTAGCCCTAACCCTAACTCCGGCAGACCCCCAGCGCCGCCCCCACGTCGAGCACCACCGCCCGCAACCACCACCGATAGGTTCGCCGTGACAAGGCGAGTCGAGCGCCACCGGAGCGCCGCGACGACGACGCCTCCGCCGCCGTCCAGACCCTTCGACAGCCCCCGATCGACCGGACACGTGAGTAGCAGTGTCCTTTTTGGGTCGCCCGTGTCTCGTGTTGTGTCCATATTGTTCGTCGTGTCTTGGCGAACATGAGCGTGGAACTGGACACGTGAGACTCGTGTCGTACGTGTCGAAATTACCCCGGACACATTGATACCTGTGTCCTTAACTGTCAGGACACAGGACAGATATTTATATTTTTTTTATTATTAATCTAACCTAAACGAAATAAAACAAAACTAAACCCTAATCCTAACAAAACTACGGGATGACCCCCTGGCCAGCCCAACCCGACCTAACATCCCCCCCCCCCCCCCCCCGCTTTGTTGGCTCAGGTTCGAGCCCCCTTCCTTTCTGTTTTCTTTTTTTGTTTCTTTTCTCTTCCTTTTTCAGTTATATATATATATATATATATATATATATATATATATATATATATATATATATATATATATATATATATATATATATATATATAAGTATATATGTATATACTGTTTTTTTTTGACAGTATTTTATATATATGTATATATATTTTATAGTTAGTAAATTTTATATATATGTTTATATTTATATATACATACATATATGTATATATGTATATATATTTTCATGTGTATATATATATTATATATATACACTATATTATTAAATGTTTTCTTAAATATATATATATATATATATATATATATATTTGTATATATATATATATATATATATATATATATATATATATATATATATATACTTTATAAATTAAGTATTTTTCCTTACATATATGTATATGTACTTTTAAAACATATATATGTATATTTTCACTATGCATAACTTTACCATATTAAAATAATAATATTTATTTCTACCACTTTGTATTTTCTGTATATTTAAATTACTGCAACCATTTGGTGCCCAAGCCTAGCATGGGTATTTGGGCCCAAATGTGTTTCCACACATTCATGACCTGTACAAGTCATATTGGACTTGATTCATGGCCTTGGGTCCTGTATTTGAACTTTGGTTCAAATTATATACATGGACAAAATACGCAGATAATTAATTATTGTGTGCAATGCTGTTTTTGATTTTCTAAAATTACTTAAAGTACTGCTAAAATTATGGAAAAATAGTATTTAGATACTATGTTAAGTTAGCTAATTTAGTATAATTTTTGTAGTATTTAATTTACTATTTTGCCACTAGTTTGGCATATGAAACCAAAACTCATTTTCTGTATACTTAGGAAAACTGATTTTTATAAAATATTTGTACTGGTTAATAAATTCCAGAAAAATTATAATAAATTTCTATGATTAACAAGGATCACTTTGGTACCTTACTTTAAGAAAAACTAGGCTTTTTGTCTACTTCAAAAATTGTTAGAACACAATGGTCTTTTGATTTATTTATTGATTAATTACGACTTGAAGCTTTTTGTGTTATTTTGAGTTTTAGCTGTGTTGAACCCCACCCCTCACTAGTGTAAAGACCCTAGAAAGTTAGCTAAAGTAGTGTGTCACCCCACATTGGTCTCCTATGCCAAAGTCATCGTTTTGGCTAAATGTCCAGTCACAAGTCGTGTTTCACCAATTAGTGTCCTAGTGTTTTAGCTTAGTGTAAAAACTAAGTTATTGTATTTACTTCTACAGTGACGAGTTATCGGACATCCATAGCACTTTTATCGCAGCTTGTTTTGCTTTGCTTTGCTAGAGGCAAGTACTTTCTACGAACTTTACATATTGTCACATAAATGAACTGCAAACCCCACCATGTTAAATGCTGATCCTTGGGGTAGCAAGTTAGATCTCTACATGTTGTACTTCCAGTTACTACCATGCTTAGAACTGTCTTTATGTATCTCTCACATGATAAAATACGGGTTATGGGGAAACTGATAGTAGTGTACGTGATCATACCCCCTCTACAGTACCGAGCAAATTTTCATTTTATATGTTACTGCGCCGTAGGCCTTTATCTCAAAGCTGTATTTGTGCGTATGTACATCTACCGCCTTTACACTTGTACGTATATACATTTCATTATGTGCCCCAGCACATTATACATCTATTGACCGATCACGTACCTACTACAGTTTTAAACATTACATATACATCTGTCTCTATGACATATGTGTCCTTGCCATGATAGACTATGTGATGCCATGCTTTCCAGTTATTCCTCTCATGTTCATTTTCATGTTTCATATGCTAGTTTGCTAGATTCAGTACTTGCTCCCGTCCTGACAGGATAACGTTGTAGGTGTCCTTACTGAGGAGGAGTTACTCTGCGACACCTATTATGGGGTTACTGCCGAGGACCCGGCTCTGCTTTATGAGGATGTTCCTGCGGGAAACCTCGCCTAGTTGTCTTTTGTTTACTTAGACTTTTGAGAGTAGACATGTATTAAACTATATCTTTTGTAACTGGACATGTATCCAGTTTTACTTTCCAGTTCACTTGTACTTGGACATTTCTCTATATACGACGACTTTTGTGTTCGGAGCATTTATGATTCTTCTTCACTTATAGAACTGTTAGCACATTTAGTCTTATCCTGTTGTCTTTAGAACAGCATACTACGTTTTATCTCAACGTAGGCTGGACATGACTCGGCCTGGCCCAACAATTTGGGTAGCGGGTCGTGACATATTTTTAGTGGTGGCCCATGCAGGTCCTGACTAAACTGTTTGGTTACGTTTTGTACCAAGCATGCCTGCAATTATGTAGTGCCCCGTCCCGCTAAGTCAATCGGAGGAATCGAAACGCCGACGGCGTTCGGCCTTAGCCTTGCAACGGCTTGCTCGGAGACATCGCTCAGGTGGGGTAGTTTCGGTGAACTCTCCTCGTCTTTGCCTTCACATAATAAATCGTGTTTTTCAACTTGCACAAGTTAGGCTTGATAATAAAAGCTACGCATCCACATAGCTAAGGGAATAATCCCGACGGGTCAAAATGAGTTAGAACATGGAAAACGTCCCACGGTCGGCTTAGAGTTGGTGCACGGCGTGCTTTGAAAATGACACTCGGTCCTTCGTCCCGTGGCTTGGGAGAAGGAAAGTTGGTCTTCGGTGCAAAAGTTGAGAGTTAGCCTAAGTCATAGGCGTCGCCCGCACAAATGCTTGCTAAAGCATGTACGGTCCGGTCCCGCAAGGCTTGGCATAGCCTTTGCTCGTCCCTTGGGTTAAGTTGTAGGCTTGTGTGAGTTAGGCAAAGTTATGCCGGTCGACCTAAGTTATTCTACGTGCTGTCCCGCTCATTCTGCGGTTGTCAAGTTAAACAGTCCCACGATTCCAAGGCCCGTCATATGAAGTATGACTTGGGCGATAACGTTGCATAGAACACGAGTCGGTTTAGAGGCACAAGCCACGGTTGGTTCAGTGGAAAGTTATCCACGGTCGGTCGACACTCAAGGAAACATGTTATGTTCAAGTTAAGTTGGAAGGCTATGCAGTAGCCGTTTCCTGAGTTCAAAGAACGTTAAGTCTAAGCGATGGTTAGTCGCCGAGGCAACCCTGGTTAGGGGCTCTGCAAAGGAAGTATGAAAAAGGGAAAGAGTTAAAACAACCAAGTAAATAAATTGATCACATAACAAGCCCAAACTGTATCCTAAAACACTCCATGTAACCCTTATGAACTTGGACACTTGTCGACAAGGGGTGGTTTCTTCGAGCGGAATTCCGGGGCCACGGGACCGTCTCGGCCTAGGAAGAAACAAGTTGTAGCCGAGCTGGGTAATTGGCAACGCTGGTTAGGCGATCGGTATGTCGGGGACTTGCATCGGGGATCGCAACCTGCGGTGCAAGGATCCCGAGTACCAGGCTACGTCCAAGGCGGCTGGTTAGGCCAATCCCATAACAAACACTTAATAATAATTGTTGTTTTCAACTAATATGGTAAGTTTTGTGTCGGCACGGGCGGCAATCCGTGTGCGTGCCTTTGGATTGAGTTGAATATGTATGAGTTAAAAAGACACAATGTCGGAGCCTAAGATTTAGCTACAGCAAAGGCGACGTGCTTCGGCACGAGATGTGGCGTCGACTTTTAAGTTGCGAGTTAAGTCAAAAAGGGCCGTAGGGCATGTTGTGTGGAGTTACGTTGAGTTATGAGGCACGGTCACGTTGTCACAACACAAGTGTATGCGAGACTAAGCGAGGAGGTACTGCCTCGGTGATATTGAAGCACGAATCGAGTATGGCACGACCAAGTCGTTACGTCCCAGAGTTTGGCACGAAAGATAAGTATAAGTCGGTGCATTGACAATGCAAGCACGAGAAAGGTCTAGAGACAAGGAAATGGAGTCTTTCGTGTAGCTGCGTCTCCGATTATGGCCGTAAGGCAAACACGACTTGATAGGTTAACGTTATTGGCACGAGAAGTGGTCTAGCGACAAAGTATGAGTTAACGTTGACATTGCAAGCACGGGATGGTTCTGATACACAAGTTGCGCTAAGGCGCCGGTCCTAAACTGATCCTAAGGCAAGAATAGAAAGACAATCGAAAGAGGGTTTATGTTACACAAAGTAAATGAAACGTGTAGGTTTTGTATGGGTGGGCGAGAAGCTCACTCCACCAGTACAGTGGTACTGACACCCACACAGTGTTTCATGTGCAGGCACAGGTAGAAGCTCGTGGCGCGGAGCTCGCTTGGATGCGTCGAGGCACGGAGTTCCTTGGCGAGTCGTAGCGTGCGGTCGCGTGATCTGAAGACTTATACAGGACGTAATGTATGGACATCGCCTTCCGAAGCTTCTGCTGGAATCAAGTATTGTATCGAGAGATGAGAGAGAGCAGAGTGACTTGTAAAAGGAGAGAAAAGTGAGACTTGAGAGACTTGTAATTGGCCTTGCGCCCACAATGTAATCCTTGAATTCAATATCAATAAAAGAGCTTTCTTTGAAATACTTGTGTTCATGTGTTCTTTAAATTCCGCTGCAATATATTCAATGTCTCTGCACGGGACTTCTCTGCGACGACCCCGTCGCAGCCGCTGTAATCGGCCGTTATGGAACCCGCCTTGCACGAGCGCAATCTAGGCTCGTGCGGCATCACGCCTTAGCGAGGACGATCGCTCCTACGGGAGCGGGGCGTGACAAATTAGGAACTTAAGGTAACTAGACAACATTAGGAAAGACGCTTAGAACACCTAGAGGAATGCTAGGATTGCAACATAGGAAATACGTTACATGTTTGCTATTATAATTAGATTTCCTTGCCTATGATTGCTTACCTTAAATAAATCCTTATAAGTCTTTTTTTTTATGTGTAATTTAGATGGTGCTTACTCGTTCATCCCAGTATGTTAACCCCGAGAATGGGGCCCTCCATATCCAGTCAGCTGACCAGTTGACTGATACATCTCCACCTACTACACTACTACATTCCTCCACTCCACAGATCCACAAACCCAGATACCACAACCACCTTCCACATCACAGGCCCGTCAGGACCCGATACTTCCACCACCCCCTATCACTATACCCACCCAGGCTTCCGTCACACTCGACGGGAACCAGCTGCTCACACTGATTCAGGGGTTCCTAACAACCCATCAGGAGCAGACTACCCTTCTCCGCCACAGCATGGAGCGTTCTGAGGGACGTCCCGTGGTCCCACCACATGTAGAGCCACGGCAGAGAGCGGGGACGATCAAGGACTTCATGGGTCTGAATCCCAAGGAGTTCTTAGGGACTGAGGGCATAGTAGTAGCAGATGACTGGTTAGATTCAGTAGAGAGGAAGCTCCTCGGAGTCAGGATGCCGGATGACCTTCAGGTCGAGGCAGCGGAATTTCTGCTGATAGACTTAGCAGGAGTCTGGTTCCGGAATGAGCCGTTGTTTGCGAGAGGTAGAGCCACTTGGGACCAGTTCAAGACCCAGTTCAAGAAGAAATTCTTCTCGACCACTGCTAGAGTAGCCATTGGGCTACGATTCCAGAACATCCAGCAGGGGAACCGTTCTGTTGATGACTATGCGGCAGAGTTTAGTCGCCTAAGCCGTTTTGCTCCTAGTCTGGTTGCTGATCCAGAGGAGATGACCCGTAGGTTTTGCCATGGTCTAGTTCCAGACATTGGCATTCTTATAGTGGCAAACGGTATGACTGACTACTACCAGAGCCTAGAGTTGGCCCGGAGTATTGAGGAGCGTCTTCTGTCATGCAAGAGGCCGGCTTCTGTACATCATGAGGGACCGTCCAAGCGTCAGGCTTTCCAGCAGAGAGCACCGACACCACCCCAGCAGACTTACCGTCCCCCTACACCCCACCATCAGACCCTGCCAGTTCGAGCCCCGGGACCCCGACAGCAGCAGCAGCAGAAGGGAGCTATATGTTCTTTCTGCGGAAGACCAGTTCATGACTTCGCAGTCTGCAGGAAGAGGTTGGGTCAGTGTTTGGCCTGTGGGTCTGCCACCCATCAGCTTCGGAACTGCCCAACAGCGAAACCTAGAGGACCACTCCCGACTCAGCAGCAGAGGTTTGGGCAGCATCTGCAGCAGCAGAAGGGACCTCAGGGGAAGGTCTATAGCCTAGCCCTTGAGCCGGAGCCGGAGCAGGTTTCGGAGCCAGATTACTTAGCAGACGTCATCACAGGTCATATTTATTTACATACTTTTCTAGCTGTATGCTTGTTTGATTCTGGTGCATCTCATAGCTTCCTATCACTAGAGTTTATGCATAAACACCATCTAGTAGCTACACCTACTGCGGAGATTAGTAGAGTGATGACGGGAGGAGGACCAGTGCCTATTAGATCTATCTATAGATGTTCTATTTTTATAGCTGGAAGAGAGTTCAGGGGACGATTCTTTGTGATGTCACTCCCCGGTTATGATATCATATTGGGGATGGACTGGCTTAGCTATGCCCATGCATCTATAGATTGTCATGAGGGTAGTATTTTGTTCAGTCCTTCAGGCACAGCACCATTCATTGTCAGGAGGACAGGGCGGGAGATCAGCCTAGAGCCGAACTGTTGTGCGACAGTTGGGGACGTAGCACCGCCACACCCTATCATTAGGGAGTTTATGGATTTATTTCCAGAGGATCTTCCAGGGCTTCTGCCTGACAGAGATGTGGAGTTCACTATAGATTTAGTGCCGGGTTCATCACCAGTATCCCGGGCTTGCTATAGAGTGAGTCCCAAGGAGGCAGTAGAGATGAAAGAGCAGATTGATGCCTGTTGAAAAAGGGTTTCATTCGATCCAGTGCTTCTCCATGGGGAGCACCAGTGCTCTTTGTGCCTAAGAAGGATGGTACAGTCCGGTTGTGTATTGACTACCGGGCCTTGAATGCCATCATCATTAAGAACAAATATCCTCTGCCCAGGATAGATGATTTGTTCGACCAGTTGAGCGGGGCGAAGGTGTTTTCCAGGATAGACTTGAGGTCCGGGTACCACCAGGTGAAGGTTAGGCCAGCAGACATCCAGAAGATGGCGTTCAACATGAAGTACGGGCAGTACGAGTTTCTGGTGATGCCATTTGGTCTCACAAATACGCCAGCTGTCTTCATGAATTTGATGAATAAGACATTTCAGCAGTATCTGGATAAGTTCATCGTAGTGTTTATCGACGACATCCTGATATACTCGAAGACGCCAGAGGAGCATGCAGAGCACTTGCGGATAGTTTTGGGGATTCTGAGGCAGGAGAGATTGTTTGCCAAATTGCCGAAGTACGAGTTCTTTTTAGACCGAGTGGAGTTTCTCGGCCATGTAGTCACTGGAGATGGAATCTCGGTGGATCCCAGGAAGATTGCTGCAGTTGAGACGTGGAAGGCTCCGACGTCAGTTTCAGAGATCATGAGCTTTCTGGGTTTAGCCGGCTATTATAGAAAGTTCGTCCAGGACTTTGCTAGGATAGCTGAACCCATGACGAAGCTGTCGCGGAAGGACGCAGAGTACATTTGGTCAGAGGACTGCCAGACAGCATTTGAGGAGCTGAAGAGGAGGCTGACGACCGCTCCAGTTCTGACTTTACCTTCAGGTTCTGGAGGTTTCACCATATACAGTGATGCTTCTGGGAAGGGGCTAGGATGTGTCCTACAGCAGCATGGGAAAGTGATTGCTTATGCATCTAGGCAATTGCGGACTCATGAGTGGAATTATCCTACCCATGATCTCGAGTTAGCTGCGGTGATCTTTGCACTCAAGTTATGGAAATATTACTTATACGGAGAGCGTGTGGAAATCTTTACTGACCACAAAAGCTTGAAGTATGTGTTCATGCAGAAAGAGCGGAACATGAGGCAAAGACGATGATTGGAGTTGATGAAGGACTTCGACATCGATTTACAGTATCACCCCGGGAAGGCAAATGTGGTGGCAGATGCGCTGAGCAGGCATCCGATGGCATGGTACCTGATGATTGATCGGCATTTGCGGGAGGATCTGGAGAAGCTCGGTATCGAGCTAGTTCGGCCAGGATCAGTAATACAGATGATAGCACTTGACATTCAGTCAGGTTTGATAGAGCATATCCGGGAGGCACAGTCTACAGATGAGAGCCTTCGCAGACTTCGACCCCAAGCATTAGCTGGATTGCTAGATGACTTCACGATAGCAGAGGATGGATCCCTGAGGCATGGCAGCCGATTGTGCGTACCGAAGGGAGAGCTGGTAGAGGCAGTCTTGCAGGAGGTGCACCGATCGAGATATTCTATTCACCCTGGTGCTAACAAGATGTACTGTGACTTGCGGGAATATCTTTGGTGGCATGTGATGAAGAGGGATGTATCGTATTTTATCTCGAGATGCCTAGTTTGTCAGCAGGTCAAGGCGGAGCGCCAGAGGCCAGCTGGGTTGTTGCAGCCGTTACCCATTCCCGAGTGGAAGTGGGAGCACATTACGATGGACTTCGTCTCAGGGCTTCCTCGTTCCCAAGGAGGGAAGGATGCCATTTGGGTCATCGTGGACAGGCTGACGAAGTGTGCGCACTTCATACCCTTTAAGGTGGGGCTTTCCTCCGAGAAGTTGGCGGAGCTATACATGCAGCAGATAGTTCGCCTACACGGAGTGCCGGTGAGCATCGTGTCAGACAGAGACAGCAGATTTACATCCCACTATTGGAGGAGCTTGCAGGAGGAGTTGGGCAGTAGGCTCAAGTTCAGTACGGCGTACCACCCGCAGACAGATGGGCAGTCCGAGAGGACGATACAGACACTGGAGGATATGCTGAGGACCTGCGTGCTGGACTTCGGAGGATCATGGGAGAGCCATCTGCACTTGGTAGAGTTTTCATACAACAACAGCTACCAGGCCAGTATTGGTATGTCTCCTTTCGAGGCGCTATATGAACGACGATGCCGCACACCGCTCTTTTGGGATGATGTCGGAGACAGAGTTATGCTTGGGCCAGAGATAATCACGGATGCAGCAGAGAAAGTCGGGATGATCAGAGACAGGCTCAGAGTAGCTCAGGATAGACAGAAACACTGGGCTGATGCTAGTCGCAGACCGATGGAGTTCGCAGACGGTGATATGGTGCTAGTAAAGATATCACCTACTAGAGGGACGATCCGGTTCGGACTATGAGGGAAGCTGAGCCCCAGATACATCGGGCCGTTCGAGGTACTTGGCAGGATCGGAGAGGTAGCTTACAGGGTTGCACTTTCACCCAACCTAGCAGGAGTTCACGATGTCTTTCACGTATCTCAGCTGAGGAGATATGTTCCAGACCCCAGTCATGTGCTAGATCATTCAGAGTTGGAGGTCGGACCGAGCCGTACAGTTTCTGAGCAGCCAGTGGAGATATTAGACAGGAGAGAGAAGAGGCTGAGGAACAAGGTTATACCCCTAGTACGAGTAGCTTGGAGCCGTCACTCCCCAGGTGAATCTACTTGGGAGAGGAAGTCGGACATGAGGGAGAGATACCCTTACTTGTTCGATCCAACCGCTGCGAGAGAACCACCCGTTCCCGCTTGATACCTTAGAGGTTAGTTTCGATCGCAGCCTTAGTCATTTTGTTGCATTGTTTTCTATGTTAGAATATTGTCGGGTCTTCAATCCTTGTGAATTTCGAGGACAAAATTTTTCAAGGAAGGAAGACTTGTAAGGCCCTGTTTTTCAAATTTCATTTTAATTAGTGTTAATTAAATTTTTATGTCATTTATAGCCTTAAATAATTATTAGAATTTTTTAAGAATTTTTCTAGAATTTTTAAATGATTTTAAATGAGTTTTAAAATACAAAAATATTGATTTGTAATTTTCTAAAATGTTTTAATATCAATTTGCAATTATTAGAATTGTTTTAATACTGTTTTGTAATTATTCAAATTATTTTTATATCAGTTTACAATTTCTTAAATGTTTTAAATTGCGAAGTGCAATTTCTATTTTGCATTTGCTCACTAATAAAGCCTTTTTGTAAATCCTAATTCTATGGAGACCTAACTGCTAAACTACCCAGACACCCCCCCCCCTCCGACCAGATTCTCTCTCTCCTCACCCACTCTCGTTGACCCTCGACTGCCCTGACCGCCACGCCGCCCTGCCCCCGCCATTTCCGGCTGCCCAACCGCCCTAAAAACTCTATAAGACTCCCCTCTCTTCCCCCCGACCTAGCTACCACCACCACGACGCACCATCGCCCCCAACCGCCCAGTTCTTCACCAAAAACCCTAGCCCTAACCCTAACTCCGGCAGACCCCCAGCGCCGCCCCTACGCCGAGCACCACCGCCCGCAACCACCACCGATAGGTTCGACATGACAAGGCGAGTCGAGCGCCACCGGAGCGCCGCGACGACGACGCCTCCGCCGCCGTCCAGACCCTTCGACAGCCCCCGATCGACCGGACACGTGAGTAGCAGTGTCCTTTTTGGGTCGCGCGTGTCTCGTGTTGTGTCCATATTGTTCGCCGTGTCTTGGCGAACATGAGCGTGGAACTGGACACGTGAGACTCGTGTCGTACGTGTCAAAATCACCCCGGACACATTGATACCTGTGTCCTTAACTGTCAGGACACAGGACAGATATTTATATTTTTTTTTTATTATTAATCTAACCTAAACGAAATAAAACAAAACTAAACCCTAATCCAAACAAAACTACCGGCTGACCCCCTGGCCAGCCCAACCCGACCTAACATCCCCCCCTCGCTTTGTTGGCTCGGGTTCGAGCCCCCTTCCTTTCTGTTTTCTTTTTTTGTTTCTTTTCTTTTCCTTTTTCAGTTTTATATATATATATTTATATATATATGTATATATATATATATATATATATATGTATATATATATATATATATATATATATATATATATATTAGTATATATGTATATACTATTTTTTTTTGACAGTATTTTATATATATGTATATATATTTTATAGTTAGTAAATTTTATATATATGTTTATATTTATATATTTATACATATATGTATATATGTATATATATTTTCATGTGTATATATATATTATATATATACACTATATTATTAAATGTTTTCTTAAATATATATATATATATATATATATATATTTGTATATATATATATATATATATATATATATATATATATATATATATATACTTTATAAATTATGTATTTTTCCTTACATATATATATATGTAGTTTTAAAACATATATATGTATATTTTCACTATGCATAACTTTACCATATTAAAATAATAATATTTATTTCTACCACTTTGTATTTTTTGTATATTTAAATTACTGCAACCATTTGGTGCCCAAGCCTAGCATGGGTATTTGGGCCCAAATGTGTTTCCACACATTCAAGAACTGTACAAGTCATATTGGACTTGATTCATGGCCTTGGGTCCTGTATTTGAACTTTGGTTCAAATTATATACATGGACAAAATACGCAGATAATTAATTATTGTGTGTAATGCTGTTTTTGATTTTCTAAAATTACTTAAAGTACTGCTAAAATTATGGAAAAATAGTATTTAGATACTATGTTAAGTTAGCTAATTAGGATAATTTTTGTAGTATTTAATTTACTATTTTGCCACTAGTTTGGCATATGAAACCAAAACTCATTTTCTGTATACTTAGGAAAACTGATTTTTATAAAATATTTGTACTGGTTAATAAATTCCAGAAAAATTATAGTAAATTTTTATGATTAACAAGGATCACTTTGGTACCTTACTTTAAGAAAAACTAGGCTTTTTGTCTACTTCAAAAATTGTTAGAACACAATGGTCTTTTGATTTATTTATTGATTAATTACGACTTGTAGCTTTTTGTGTTATTTTGAGTTTTAGCTGTGTTGAACCCCACCCCTCACTAGTGTAAAGACCCTAGAAAGTTAGTTAAAGTAGTGTGTCACCCCACATTGGTCTCCTACGTTTTGGCTAAATGCCCAGTCACAAGTCGTGTTTCACCAATTAGTGTCCTAGTGTTTTAGCTTAGTGTAAAAACTAAGTTATTGTATTTACTTCTACAGTGACGAGTTACCGGACATCCATAGCACTTTTATCGCAGCTTGTTTTGTTTTGCTTTGCTTTGCTTTGCTAGATGCAAGTACTTTCTACGAACTTTACATATTGTCACATAAATGAACTGCAAACCCCACTATGTTAAATGCTGATCCTTGGGGTAGCAAGTTAGATCTCTACATGTTGTACTTCCAGTTACTACCATGCTTAGAACTGTCTTTATGTATCTCTCACATGATAGAATACGGGTTATGGGGAAACTGATAGTAGTGTACGTGATCATACCCCCTCTACAGTACCGAGCAAAGTTTCATTTTATATGTTACTGCACCGTAGGCCTTTATCTCAAAGCTGTATTTGTGCGTATGTACATCTACCGCCTTTACACTTGTACGTATGTACATTTCATTATGTGCCCCAGCACATTATACATCTATTGACCGATCACGTACCTACTACAGTTTTAAACATTACATATACATCTGTCTCTATGACATATATGTCCTTGCCATGATAGACTATGTGATGCCATACTTTCCAGTTATTCCTCTCATGTTCATTTTCATGTTTCATATGCTAGTTTGCTAGATTCGGTACTTGCTCCCGTCCTGACAGGATAACGTTGTAGGTGTCCTTACTGAGGAGGAGTTACTCTGCGACATCTATTATGGGGTTACTGCCGAGGACCCGGCTCTGCTTTACGAGGATGTTCCTGCGGGGAACCTCGCCTAGTTGTCTTTTGTTTACTTAGACTTTTGAGAGTAGACATGTATTAGACTATATCTTTTTGTAACTGGACATGTATCCAGTTTTACTTTTCAGTTCACTTGTACTTGGACATTTCTCTATATACGACGACTTTTGTGTTTGGAGCATTTATGATTCTTCTTCACTTATAGAACTGTTAGCACATTTAGTCTTATCATGTTGTCTTTAGAACAGCTTACTACGTTTTATCTCAACGTAGGCTGGGCATGACTCAGCCTGGCCCAACAATTTGGGTAGCGGGTCGTGACAAGCGTCACCAAGATCTTTCATCTCAAAGTTATTTGATAGAAATTTCTTAGTGTCATGCAATATGCCTATATCATTTGTGGCAAGCAGTATGTCATCAACATACAAAACCAAAAAATAATAATTTTACTCCCACTGAATTTGTGATACACACAATCTTCAACAACGTAACCTCAAAACCAAATGAGGTAACAACTTGATAAAATTTATAGTACCACTGACGAGAAGCTTGCTTGAGTCCATAAATGGATTTTGTCAATTTGCAAGCCATATTATTTGGATCTTTCGACACAAAGTTTTCTGGCTGCACCATATAAATAGTTTCGTCAATGTTACCATTGAGAAACGTCGTTTTGACATCCATTTGATGTAACTCGAGGTCAAAATGTGCAACATGTGTTATGATTTTTTTAAAGGAGTTTTTCAAAGATACCGAAGAGAAAAACTCTTTAAAATCAATCCCAAGATTTTGAGTAAAGTCACTAGTTACAAGACATACTTTATACCTCTCCACATGACCCTTCGAATCCTTCTTGGTTCTAAATGTCCATTTGCAACCAATGGATTTCATACCTTTTGGTAATGGGACAAGTTCTTAAACTTTATTGTCTTGCATGAACTTATAGTCCTTATTTATTGTATCAATCCACTTTGAGAACTGAAACTTTCTATGGCCTGACGGAAGTTGATTAGATCATTTTCCAGTATCCACAGTCTTCCTCACGTTCCTAGAGAAATATGACAATATTATCCGAAATATATTTTTCCTTTCTTTGGTGGACCATCTTAATATTACCGGTTCTTGAGGTTGTTGAGTTTGTTCCTTAGAAATAATTACCTTATCTTGAATGGGGTGCCGCTACGTTGTCGTTGTTAAGGTATCTCAACAACGACTTATAGAGATAATTCAACATTGTCTTATTGAGACTCCGAATTCACTTCTTGATCATGACAGGAATAGAATCCTGCACATCGTCAAAAGTGATAGTAGAAATCGCAATTGATTCCTTCTCAAAGACAATGATCCTGACTTTATTTTTCCCCCAAACTCGACATCCTCAAAAATTATATTACACTTCTCGTCTCAAAAAAAAATTCTTAGTGTGGGACCGTATAATTATTAACCCCTTGATCTGTAGCATAACCAATAAAGTAGCTGCTTATAATTTAACTTTGGTCTGTCTTCCCATTACACATTCAATATAAACATTTAAGTCTATAAAGTAATGGAATCCAAATCTCATCAGACACAAATCATTCAACTCTATTTCTAGAGAAGTAACCTAATGCTTATGTCATAATGAGGCTAAAAAAATATAGATTGTTAACTTTGCGTTTAGTGCCACATGACTTCACTTGCAAGGTTTCATTATAAGATGCAATAGTTTCAACTGAATATAGGTTATCATAAATCTTAAGAGAACCGTTACCAATAATATTTAAATTTAGATATAGACTAAACTTATTGTTTTCAAATGAACAATGATAACCAGATTTGTCCATTAAGGAAACTGAAACTAAATTTTGTCTAAAAGACGGTACAATAAATGTGTCTATCAAATTCAAATAATAATCGATTCCTAAATATAACCTAAAATGTCCTATTACTTTCACTTCTACCGAATTGCCGTCACCCACATAGTTGTATCTTTCACCATCAATTGACTTTCGGTAACTCAGACAACCTTGCCTAGAACATTAATGTAGGTAGTCCCACCAGAATCTAACTACTATTAGTTTCTTGGTACTAAATCTAAATTAACCTCAGAACAGATCAAATTTAGAAATGTACTTTTTTTTATACGCCATGCGTGGTACTTTGTACATTTCTTCCTTATGTGTCCTGTCTTATCACAAAAGAACAACCCTTAGTTTTATATTGTTGTTTCTTTTGATCTGGACCCCTTAGCAGCTACTGTATTTTTTTTTGCCCTTAAAGTTTATCCCATTAAACATGAAAATTAAAATCTTATTGGCAGATATTTTAACAATATTAACTGTAAAGAGAACAAAGTAACAAAAAATAAACATACTCTAACAAATAACCAAAGCGTAAAATATAGTCCAACAATTTCAAATAATGGTGAACCCCATCTCAAGATACCTAGTACATCATTAATATCAAGTCTTTGGACAGTGATATTAACTGTAAGTGGTATTCTTGGTGTAATGATCAAACGTTGACAATAAGTCATGTCAAATAATAAGCCTATCTTTGGATCGGGTTATTATTCACATGTAAACCGTATAATTGTCACACATTTATCACCACAAGTATGTGTGCAATTCGGCCAAGTATTAACCTTCCTTTGGGCCGGCTAATACTCACATAAATTAACACACACAAATATCTAACATCCCTCATAGACTATCTACGCAAGAGAGGTCACTTTGGCGACATCTTGTTTCAATGGGTCTATTTAGAATATTAGACGACTATTGCTAGTCACAAAAGGCACCACAAAAAAAAATGAATGTTGACTAAATTTTACAAAGCCGAATCATGTCCAAAACTTTGTACATGCATAATTAAAAAATTATAACTCAAATAAGATAATCATAAGCATGTGAATCTCTTTAAGTGATTCAAACAAATATTCTTAATTTGACTAAACTGAGCATTGTCAACATTATAAAATTCATGTAATATTTTACTGAAGATATGGACCAATAGATTGCTTCAAATAACCCAAAAAGATTATATTAAAATAATCTGCTGAAGATATGTACGTCAATAGATTACATCAAATATATGACTTAGAACATAAATTTATTGGAAACTAAATTTATGCCAAACATAAAATTGTCTATATTTGATTCCAATTTGTACTCCAATGATCAACTTAGATTGGAAAACACTCTAAATTGAGTAACACCAAATATCTATCAGCATGAGTAATTGGAATCTAACCGACATTGCATATTATCGCATGTCCAGTATGCTTATTTAATATAATGGAGAATTTCTACGGTCATTATCATATGCGTCCATATCTAATATTTAAGCATGAACTGAGAGATCATTACTGTACATAAATTATGAATTCTATCAAGATTTTCCTAATATGGCGATCAAATCAACGAAAGATTGACAGCAAATCAATGTACTTGTAAGCAATGGAGAACCATGTATGTAAAAAATAAAATAAATAAATTATGATGTGCAAACATGTTGGAACAGTTGTTTATGTACGGAAATAACTCAGAAGTAGAAGACAAGATCCCAATAGTTGTTCTCTTTATTTAGCCATCAAGTACAACACTAAGGAAATATATAAATTATATTCCACCATAAATTATAACCCATCATGTGTAGTACTGGGAATAATTTTGATCAAACAACACAAACATAAGTGCCATCCTAGTCCATTAATAATGGATGTATCGTTTGGATACATGTCCAGCATGATCTGGCCGGAACAAAATTTTATTCGTGTATCAAGAAATCAGTTATTGAGAAACTGTAGATCTAATATTCGTGTATCATAAATTTTATTCTATGAACCATTGGAACCCTAAATTAAAATTAGAATGAAGGATCTATGATTTCTGAACAATAACATAAAAAAAATTGGATTCTAAACTTCGACCTCATAAATCAAACAGGAAGGCTCTGATGCCACTTGTTAGAAATTTATTATACCCTGTCGATTCATGATATGAAGAACATAAATTAATTGCGGAAGCGTACCTGAATCCATTGCTAGGCTTGATGGATCTTGAAGCGGTCGTCCTTTTGTGGGGTTCGATTTTTCAACTTGCTACGACCCTTAATGACAAAGAAGAATCCAAATCCTTTTCTGTTGATGGGGATGCAGAAGAGAAAAAAAAGAAAACCTCTCTTTTGGTGGCCGTATAAGTTGGAGACCATAACCCTAATGAATACATATATTTATATGTTTTGATATTTCTAATTTGGCCCCTCATCAAATTAGAATTATCTCCGGTATCTACACATTAATTCCATGACAATTATACCTTTAAACCAATATCCAAATAGACCACTTTAATTTGGCTTAATTATTTAGATAGCCCAAACACGATTAATTTTACATGTGTGGCCCATTAATTATTGAATAATTCCAACAGAAGGCAAGTCAAAATTTTACAAATAAATACTCTAATTTAAAAGGTAGTTGGTTTCTCTTTTTCATATGCACTAGAAGAAAGGGTGACGATAACAATCCCATTTGCCTCCCCGACCGGGAGTCTCTAGGACTTGATAAGGGCGGCTACCGGCAACCATCAAAAGCCAACGATATTTTAGAAACGAAAGTTTTTTTCAATGCTAAATCGTCACTAGCCCGATTGAAATTTTGAAATTCCTAAAAAAAAAAAAAAAACTCTCCCCTCTTCGTGTGCCTCTCTTACAACTCGAGTCGAGCCCCTCCAACCTCTCCCCTTCTCCTTCACTCTCCCCTTCCCCCCCTCTCCTCTGTGTCCTCCTTCCTACTCCTCCGAGCGCTCTCCTCCTCCTCCGGCCATGAGAGCAACCTGTTCAACAAAGGTACTCTCTAATATGGTCTCATGATCCAAAAATTTGGATTTGTCAGGATCTAATATGAGGATTGTAAGAACAATTGTTAGGAAATTTAAGGAGGATACATTATGAATGCATAATGGTTGCTATGCATCAAAAGAAATTTGTCCCATATCATGACTCTAATCAAATACTCTTGTTGCTATGCATTCAAAGCAAATATCAAAGATGGATTCATTGCCACATTGATATTCTTAATAATTGTTTGATTAGGAAAATGCTATGACTGGAAAAAGGATTAGTTAATTTATTCTATAATTGCCACAACAATGAAGATATTACCATAATATCATCAACCCAAGTTTATACACTCGTCCCCTCTCATTGCCACATTGATATTCTTAATAATTGTTTAGTCGATGGCCGACCTAGCGTACCCGGAGGTCGCTTGATAGACCGAGAACCAAGTAAGATATTCGGTTTTGTTTGAAGAAAAAAAAAGCGGTTCTAAGAACATCAATATCATGGCTCATTCCGATTTCTAGATTCTAAATTCAAAATGTAGAGCACATTTGGTAGAATAGTAAGACTTAATTGGAGTCCTATAATTGTCATGTCTCAGCCGCAAGAGTTGTAGTCTGAGCCCGAGAATTTCTGTATTCAGCTAAAATGAACGGTTGGAGCATTCTAGAAAACACTAGACGCACAAGAAATTGGATACATAGGTGTTGACTCCATTTTTGTTCACCAATCAAACTTACGGCGGATATTAACTCTTCCACTTAATTGTTGTCCAGTGTCATTTTCATCAAACCAAAACCACTTTTGGAGTGGTGTTATACTCTAACAATTTTTTTTCTAATTAAATAATAATAATGATAATCATAATATTTTCTATTTAAAATATATAAAACTTTACATTTGAGACCCTAGGGTAATTTTGTAAATTGCACAATTAGCTCACCAACTCAAATGGTGAGGTGTCATCTCCAAGGGACATGTGGCATTGTCAAATGACACATGGATTCTTTACATGAAGAGAGAGCCCTCACTTGACACCTCATTCTCTCCTCTCTATACTTAAACAAACACACACACACACACACCCACACACAACACCACTCTCCTCCCCCTCTCCTCCCCCTCTCTCAAGAACAGCTTCCTCTGGCCGACCGTCGCCTGCCGCCCCCCCCCCCCCCGCCGGCCGACCACCCCCACTTCTTCTCCTTCCTCTCCTCTCTCTTCCCCCTCTCCCCGCTGCTGCAAGTGTTGTTGTTGCCGCTGCTGCGAGTGTTGTTGTTGCTGCTGCTGCGGCCCCACCCGCCGCCGCCCCTCCGTCGTTGGCCACCACCGCCACCTCCAGCACCACCCTCTCCTCCTCTTTCCCCTTCAAATACCTAAAACCTAGGTAAACCCCTAATTCCTTCTCCATTTCTTTCCAATTTTAAACCTAGGTTAAAATTGGGTTTGAATTTGAAATATATATATATGTATAATTTTGAATGGTTTATGATAGAAAAAATTTGGGAGAATCTCTATGTCCAACACAAGGAAATAAAGACAAGTCCTCTTCAATTTCTCTCTTCCTCTTGAATATTTGCTCAAGAATTAATTTCCTAACTTCTCTTGAATTAATATGAGTTAATTACATTCTGAAATTTAACTAAATTCATGATAAATCCATCTTTGTGAGGATGTAACATGGAAATAGACTTTAAAAATTTGAAAGAGAACCTATTTTGGATACAACAACATGTGGACACACCATACATGGACAAAAGTATTGAATATATCATGAATTAGATATTTCGAAATGAATTTTTGTTACATATATAAATATGATCCTTGTTGTATATAAATACATGAATGTGTATATATGTGTACAACATGCTAGCATAAAATATATATTTACCTATATTACGATATAATGTTTGGATACGGGAACAAGAAAATTTATTGTCATGGACACAACACAAATGATCACTTTGAGCAAACATATGTTTGGACACAATGAATGGACACTACACGTAAGGACACTTTAAATGGTTGTATGAAATGGACACAATAATGCGGATACGGAGATGGACACGTGGTTAATCCATAATACATATAAATATGAGATTGTTATTAAAGGATGATATTCACCAAATATATGACTTTATTTCCATAAATACTAGTTATATATATATACATTGTGAAAAATTTCAAGTACATTATCCATTCATATCTATGAACCATAAACATACGTGTATTTATATGTCAAAATTCGAGTTCTAGGCATTAGGAGTTTACTTGAATTTAGAGAATGAATATATTTATAGTTTAGGGCTTGATTTAATTAAGTTTGGGATAAATGAATTTATCTAATTTTCAAATTTAAGTGAAAATATGATTCTGTCCGAAATTAAAAATAAGCGTAAAAGCATCATTTGGACATATACACATAGTTAGAATGAAGAATTTTGAACACCGGAATGACGGGATAACATCCTTGATAGATTTCAAATAAAATTGCTACTTAGTACCTTTATAAAGACAATTATGGCACATAAATTGCTAATCAAGAGAAATTGCTATACTATCAAATTTATATAAATTCTGTTCAAAATTGTAATATGTCAAACAATTCATTTTTATAATAAATATATAGTGAGAGCTATTGTACATATATAGTGAGAGCTATTGTACATCCTTGATAGTTCATTTGCTAGATCCTTCAAAGAAAAATCGCAATCTACAAGGTACATGTATTTACGAAAGGACACTAAATTACATATTTTGGCACTATATATATATATATATATATATATATATATATATATATATATATATATATATATATATATATATAGGCAAATTCATGAATTTATACCATTAAGCATACATATAAGATATGTACAACATAGGGATTTAACCATACACCAAGGAGGATAAATAAATATGGATTCATACTTCCTTGTTTGACATGAATACCTATGATTAAGTGTTCAATTTTAGCATATTGGGTCAATTCTGTCCACATTATAAAGTAGTCCCATTTTATACATTTGGACCTCAGAAGATAGTCTAAATAAGAGATTTTAAGTCCCCATATGTTAGGGTAACCATACATTTGAAAATTTCCAATTTTAGCCTCTTTTGAAGCTAAAAACTTTGATATGTTATGACACAAGTTAAGTGTACTATTAGATTTAATCTAACCAATATCATTATTTAGTAAGGGATAAGTTGAAATCTTATGCTTAAATCATGGTAGTACTAACCCTTTTGTTGTGATTAGTTATAGAAGGAAAAGAGAATAACTAAATTGCTTGAATCGCCTAATTACTTACCAAGGTAAGAAAAACTATGATATTAAATGCATATAATATAAATGCGTGGTTTCCGGTGTTGAGGGTTGCTCCACCGAAGGGGTCGGCGAACCCGGATTATACTTATATTTTTATTATGTCTCTCGTAAATTTTTGGGGTCTTTAAATACAAAGGAGATTCTGCCGAAATTTTCGGAAATTTCACAAGAGAGATTCTCGATCTCCCGAGAAATTGGATGATCCCGTATACCTTAGAGAGTATTTAGAATATGTATAGGACACGTGTCACAATTTAGAATAGACTCCTTATATTATCATTTTGTAAAATATGAGTATAATATTCCACTTTGTAGTTTTATGTCTAAATGCCATTTCAGAATAATTAATTTCTAAATACCGTTCAAAATGGACATTTACAAGATGCATTCTTTTGCCTCTTAGATAGATAAACTCCATATTTATGATGATGATAATAATATTCAGTAATCGTAATAATTAGATAGGAAGCATTGGGAGGGGAGAACAACCCGAATATTACCTATACATCTAACACAATTGTAATGCCTGTGGTTCGTATTACGTATCTTGGTATACGTGTACGTATTCTTGACTCGTATTGCGTATTTTTCTGCATGGTTATTTTGGCATGTCATTGGTTGTGGCTTAGCTTGGTTCGGCTTAGCTTGGTTTGGTTTGCTTTTGGGTTCATTATGAACCAAAAGAAAACCCCTACCTACCACCACTACCCTTTTATTAACCCATTCCTCTTTCTCTCTCTTCATTTATTCTTCTTCTTCCCTATCATAACTTCTTCAACCACCAGGAGAAAGAGAGAGAGAGCTTAGGCAAGTGCAAACTTACTTCATGATGGATCTCAAGTTTTATTGTTCCATTCTCTTCCTTACTTGATTCTAAGCCTCTTTAGAACTTGACATTTTTGGATTTGATGGATGGATTCTTGTAGATCTAAGTTTGTAAACGTTTCAGTTTTTCTTGGTTTTGATCTTTAAAACTTGGTTATTTTCGAAAATTAGTGTTTCTATGTTGTAGAGAATTCAATTTCATGCAGTTTTGGCTTTTGTTTCACTTGATTTCGGCTTCGGATGAGGAAGTTATGGCCAAAACAATTTCTGGTCATTTCTAGGTTCATCTGCAGCATAATCAGCATGTCGCAGAAGGCGCATGTCGCAGAAGGTGCATGTTACAATGAAGCGCATGTCACGGTAGCCGCATATCATGTCGTAGAAGGTGCATGTCGCAGAAGGCGCATGTTGCAATGAAGCGCATGTCGCGGTAGCCGCATATCATGTCGCAAAAGGCGCATGTCGCAGTAGGCGCATGTTGCAATGAGGCGCATGTCGCGGTAGGCGCATATCATGTCGCAGTTGAGCCACATGAGGCGCATGTCGCGGTAGGCGCATATCATGTCGCAGTTGAGCCACATGAGGCGCATGTCGCGGTAGGCACATATCATGTCGCGCATGAGCCGCATTAAGGCGCATGTCGCAGTAGACGCATATGGTGTCACAGTTGCATACATGTCGCAGAATAGGCCGCATAATGTATATTTTGACTATTACTAACTGTCATATGTCCTAATTGATTGAATTATTGTTCGAATTTCTCCCAACTCCAAACACGAAAGTTGTAGATCTTTTCCTTGGCTTCAAGAATAGGTCACTAATTATTTTATGCAAGTTCTCTCACTCATGATAATGTAAGAATAGAACACGATAGTGGCCCGCTGTGGTGCACTCTTGACAAGTAAACTGGCATGATATGTCTCGACATGCTGTTATGACAGCTAGCCTGACATGACAAGTGTGAATGACCTGGACACCGTGGGCGATTGCGTTTGTACAAATAAACTGGTACTGTCTTGCTTCATGTCTAGGATGGGGATCCCTGAGTACCACGGTCAGGGTTACCTATTGAAATTGACTAAGGCTAATTAACTAAGAATGATTCAGTAGTCATGAAGAGATTCCCAGCTACAGGCAATCCCGTTATCTGGGCGCATTAAGTGGACTTGTAGTCTACCGACGAGTAGGGCACATTTCCAGCACACAGTCTTGTGGTGCACCCTTCATAAACGGACATTCGACCCGGATAACCGGATGGTCTGCAGGGCTTGTGGCTGTTGGGATAATCTCATTGCATCTTGCTAGTAACTAGGCCTGTGATAACCCTAGTTAGTTAAAAGTATCAAGCCGTACTCTTGATTGGCCGTGATTGATTGGATGTAGTTTATTCCATCTTAGTCTTATTCTGATCCTGTACAAGATTGTATCAGGACATGATTTCTTGTATCGATAAATGATGGAATACCAAGTTCTGTTCAGATGAAGGGTAACAATTCCGGTCCTTGTTTGGTTTAAGGGTTGCAACTTGGCTATCTGAATAGTTCCATGGTTATCTTATCATATATCATCCTGCTTATTGTGCCCGCCTTAACAATAAAGATCAGGGGTCCAGTTCTGTTCAGGCGAAGGGTTACAACCCCGGTCCTTGTTTGGTTTAAGGGTTGTAACCTGGCTCCCGGAGCAGTTCTGTGTCCTCTCTTCATTTATTGTCTTATTGTAACCCCCTGTCATGCTCGTCATGTTTTACCTTTACTTCAATACCATGATTATTTATACTGGCCTTAACAATAAAGATCAGGGGTCCAGTTCTGTTCAGGCGAAGGGTTACAACCCCGGTCCTTGTTTGGTTTAAGGGTTGTAACCTGGCTTCCGGAGCAGTTCTGCGTCCTCTCTTCGTTTATTGTCTTATTACCTTATCAATAGTAATTGAGGCGGGTTTCTATTCAGGCGAAGGATTGCAACCCCGGTCCTTGTTTGGTTTAAGGGTTACAGTCTGGCCACTTGAATGGTTTCTCCGTGCTCAATATATTATTGATTATCTCAGTTATTATCAGTATCTTTTAATTACCTTAACTATTTATTTGTGATATGCTGGTTTTAGTTCCTAAGTGAAGCCTCCTTTGTGGCATTTGCTCTTTCTGGGGTCTGACCCAGCTGGTTTTGTGTGGCCAGATATCGGAGCAGCAACAGAGGATCCACCTGTCTTCCAGCCCGATGGTGACTACCAGGCGTAACCAGGGCAACGAGTGGGTTTCTTTTGTCCTCCCACTCTATTTATAAAATTATTTTTTTGAGGCATTTAGCCGGCGAGCACGTGTTAGCTCGTATTGCACCTTTATTTACTGTCTGTCTATGGGCTGTAACATGATTGACAAATCCTAGGGTTGATCATGTATGACTGAACTCTTGCTAGTCCTGACATTTTGTACGACGTAGCTTCATGATCATCCAATATATAATGTATGGGACGCCTTGCTATTATATATTTGGTGCTCTGACATCTTGTAACTACTATTACTTGCTTGTGATTGAGACAATAGGCTTGTTCATGACCATAGAAGACTGTTGGCTTGTAGTTAAACCCTCATGTATCTAGACAGCCGTGACCGTATAGCGAGGTGGGTTGCACTTCAATATACGTAGCTGGCTATGTACGCCCCCGCTCTCCAGCATTCTGGTTCTGGGGCGTGACATGGTTTTAGTGGTGGCCCATGCAGGTCTTGTAAATCAAGAAATGTGAGGGTTTACCGAATAGATGTCTCAATCAGTACTCGTCCTTGATCTCTACTCGTATCCTCTTGATCCCTGAAAATCTTGACCTGATCACATGCTTGTATCGTTGATCTGTCCTGGTCCTTCCTTATTGTTCCCTATGTCGTCTTCTTCAGCGGCATTGTTCCTGGACCTACCGATCAACAAGGCGGAGCACCTCCCGCGGACCAGCAACAACCTGGAGATCAAGCCCAGCATTCAGGAGTAGCCTCCAGAGTCATGCCTACTGAAGGAGAACCCCCAATTCAGCCCGTCCAGCCTGCAGAGCCTGATGATGGCACTTTGGCGGGTCTCATCAGGTCCCTATTAGCTTCCCAGGATCGTCGCGGAGATGCCTTACACCAGGCGGTAGCAGACGCTTTGACCAGAGGAGGTCATCAGGGTAATAGCGCAGCCAACAGCTTCAAGCGCTTGAACCCTCCCTTCTTCGACGACAGTGAAGATGCGATCGCTGCAGATGCATGGCTTCAGGACATAGAGGTGATTCTAGAAGCAGCCAAGACTCCAGAAGTTGAGAAGGTGGCCGTAGTGCGCCTGCAGTTACTAGATCTTGCCCGCAGCTGGTGGGCAGCGCAGGCCGATGGATTAGTAGCCCCTATTTCATGGGCAGTATTCAGGAAGAGATTCCAGACCAAGTATTTTAATGATATAGCTCGGTATGATCTACAGACGAGGTTCACCAATCTGAAGCAGATGGACAGGACGGTCGATGGATATGCGACCGAGTTCTCCAGGCTTAGTCGGTTTGCTCCCACCTTGGTGGCGACCGAGTTCGATAGAGCCCAGCGGTTCCAGCAGGGGCTTCATCTGGAGATTCTATTGGTGGTGGAGCAGTTTGAGCATCAGACCTTTGATGCAGTATTGAGAGCAGCCCGGAGGCATGAGTATACCTCCCAGAGGATCGTGGATAGGACCGAAGGTCGGAAGCGATCTCACGGTCAGATGAACCAGTCATCAGCACCAGCCCCGGCAGCCAGGGCTTTGACCATTGGAGCTCCGAGGCGGGCGGCCTCAGTGACGTCGGTTCAGCATTCCACCCCGACGCACCCTCAGCAGCAGAAGCAGAAGCAGTCTTCCGCAGTGGGATGTTCACACTGCGGGAAGCCAGGACATGTGGTATCAGAATTTCGCAGAGCACAGGGTTTGTGCTTGGTTTGTGGTGCCCCGGACCACAGGGTTGGGAATTGCCCGAACAGAGGGAGTTCATCCGCCTTCTCTAGTCCTTCAGTTAGAGGACCAGCACCAGTCCAGCAGCAGCAGCAGCAGCTGCAGTACCCATTCCCGAGGCCATTGCCGACGCAGGCCCAGGCATTCCAGCAGCAGAGACCGCAGCAGTATGCCCAAGCCCAAGCCCTGATCCAGAGCAGGCAGAGGAATTTTCAGCAGAGGGGACCCGCACCTAGAGGACATGGTCAAGTGCTGGCTTTGACCATGGGAGAAGAAGGAATAGCACCAGGTGAGGTGGTGGCAGGTACTATTCTCGTCAACACCTTTCCAGCTTCAGTATTATTTGATTCTGGTGCCTCGCATTCATTTATGTCTGCACGATTTGCGACACGGGTAGGACTGGAGCCCGAGTCATTATCAGTAAGGCTCAATATACTTACTGGTAACGGACTTGTGGGAGTAGATAGAGTGTTTTCCTCGTGTCGGGTCGTAGTTAGCGGTAGAGAATTCTCCGCTAGATTGATAGAGTTCCCGATGGCCGATTATGATGTAGTCTTAGGGATGGATTGGTTGAGGGACCAGTATGCTAGGATAGACTGCCACATTGGCAGGGTTGTTTTTAGCATTCCCGGAGAGCCAGAGTTTTCTTTCTCCCGAGGCAAAGTTGAACCTTCTCCTCCAGTATTGCGGATGGCAGTAGCAGCAGTACAGTTACCTCGGATAGTCGAAGAGTTTCCAGATATTTTCCCAGAAGAGCTTCCAGGGATGTCGCCAGAGCGAGAGATCGAGTTTACCATCGACTTGATTCCCGGGACAGCCCCAGTGTCAGAGAGAGTCTACAGGATGGTACCGTCAGAGCTAGAGATATTGTACAAGATGATTGAAGAACTCAGAACCAAGGGATTCATTCGTGCTAGTGGATCGCCTTGGGGAGCCCCGATGCTTCTTGTGAAAAAGAAAGATGGTACGTCCAGATTGTGTGTTGATTATCGTACCTTGAACTCGGTGACAATCAAGAACAGATACCCTCTCCCGAGGATAGATGACTTGTTTGATCAACTCAGAGGGGCGTCAGTATTTTCGAAGATCAACTTGCGCTCAGGATACCATCAGATCAGAGTCAGAGAGCAGGACATCCCGAAGACAGCTTTCAGATCTAGATATGGGCATTGGGAGTTCCTTGTGATGCTATTTGGAGCAACCATTGCGTCGACTGTATTCATGGACCTCATGAATCGTATCTTTATGCCTTATTTGGATCAGTTCGTGATTGTGTTCCTAGACGACATCCTGGTCTACAGCAAGAGTGAAGCGGAGCATGAGCAACACCTTAGGGTTGTTCTTCATATTCTTAGAGAGCACCAGTTGTATGCCAAGTTCACTAAATGCGAGTTCTGGCTCGATCGCATTTCATACTTGGGTCATATTATCACCAAAGGGGGAGTAGAAGTGGATCCCCAGAAGATCGTGGCCATTGAAACGTGGCCGGTACCTAGCACAGTGGCAGAAGTCCGTAGTTTTCTTGGCTTGGCCGGCTACTACCGGCGATTTGTTTCAAACTTTGCTCGAATTTTAGCACCATTGACCCAGTTGACCCGCAAGGATGTGCAGTTTGCTTGGACAACAGAATGTCAGGATTCCTTTGAGAAGTTGAAGCGAGGCTTGATGACGGCTCATATTCTCACGCTTCCAGATGGAACTGGAGGATTCTCAGTGTATTGTGATGCTTCGGGCAGAGGTTTAGGATGTGTTCTGATGCAGCATGGGAAGGTAATAGCTTATGCGTCACGACAACTTCGTGATCATGAAAGAAATTACCCAACCCATGACTTGGAGCTGGCAGCAGTAGTGTTTGCACTTAAGTTGTGGAGGCACTACCTATACGGAGATAGGGTGGAAATTTTTACCGACCACAAGAGCCTGAAGTATGTTTTCACCCAGAAGGATCTCAACATGCGTCAGAGGAGATGGCTAGAGCTGCTTGTGGATTATGATGTCAACTTGCAGTACCACCCAGGGAAGGCCAATGTTGTTGCAGATGCATTGAGCAGGAGGGCAAGAGTTTATTTCCTGACAGCACAACCAGAACTGTTAGCCGATCTTCAGAAGATGGGTATAGAAGTTGTCCTCCCTTCCAGTGTGGCATTGATGGCCAGCATGCAAGTCCAGTCCACTATAGTCGAGAGGATCCGGATGGCGCAGTCGGCAGATTCCAAGCTTCAGCGACTTAGAGCAGAGTGTGAGGCAGGACTAAGACCAGAGTTATGCATTCATGAAGACGGTACACTTCGACATGGCAAGCGTCTTTGTGTACCCAGTGGAGATATCAGACAGGAGATCATGACAGAGTCCCACAGTTCGCAGTATTCCATTCATCCCGGTGGCACGAAGATGTACCGTGATATCCGCCAGCACTTTTGGTGGAATGGCATGAAGAGGGAGATAGCCCGGTTTGTCTCTCGTTGTTTAGTCTGCCAACAAGTTAAGACTGAACATCAGAGACCAGCTGGACTACTTCAACCGTTGCCGATTCCAGAATGGAAATGGGAGCATGTAACCATGGATTTTGTGACTGGATTGCCTAGAACCCTGGCTGGCAGAGACGCTATTTGGGTTATTATAGACAGGCTCACGAAGGTGGCTCACTTTCTTCCGTTTAGAGTTGGTCAGTCGACGGCTCAGCTAGCGGAGATATATCTCCGGCAGATTGTCAGGTTGTACGGTGTACCAGTCAGTATCACTTCAGACAGAGATTCAAGATTTACGTCGCACTTTTGACGTAGCTTGCAAGAAAGTTTGGGAACTCACCTCCAGTTCAGTTCAGCTTATCACCCGCAGACAGATGGCCAGTCGGAGCGTACGATCCAGACTCTTGAAGATATGTTGCGATCTTGTACACTCGACTTCGGTGGTTCATGGGAAGATCACGTGCACCTGGTGGAGTTCTCGTACAATAATAGTTTCCAGGCCAGTATCCAGATGGCACCGTTCGAGGCACTGTATGGTAGGAAGTGTCGATCCCCGCTAGCCTAGGACGATGTCGGAGAGAGGCAGATGCTTGGTCCGGAAATGATTGCTCAGACTGTTGAAGTGGTCAGAAGAGTCAGAGATCATCTTCGAGTTGCCCAAGATCGCCAGCGTCATTGGGCCGATTCTCATCGGTGCCCTCTTGAGTTTTCTGTCGGTGACCATGTATTCCTGAGGATTTTGCCTAACCGCGGCGTCATTCGTTTCGGCGTGCGGGGAAAGCTTAGTCCTAGGTATATAGGGCCGTTCGATATTCTGGAGCGAGTAGGAGATGTATCCTATCGTCTCGCTCTTCCACCATCGCTACGTGAGGTGCATGACGTATTCCATGTATCCCAACTGCGACGGTATATCCCGAACCCGAGCCACATCCTGGATCATTCGGAATTGGTTGTTGGTACCAACCTTTCGTATGAGGAGAGGCCCGTGTCTATATTGGACCGAAGAGAGAAGACCCTCAAGAACAAGACTATCAAGTTAGTCCGAGTTGCTTGGGGTCATCACTCTTTGGGTGAGTCGACGTGGGAACGTGAAGATGATATCCGATCACGATATCCCGACCTGTTTGACTCGTAAGGTATAATGTCTTCCTTATGCCTTATGCTTTCAATTCCTTGCTTGAATAAATGACTGCATGATAGACTGCTTGTTATAGCTTACGATTAGTATAGCTTGTCCTTGCAATTCTAGCCTCTTGATTAAATTCCGAGGACGGAATTCTTTGAAGGTGGGTAGAGTTGTAATGCCTGTGGTTCGTATTACGTATCTTGGTATACGTGTACGTATTCTTGACTCGTATTGTGTATTTTTTTGCATGGTTATTTTGGCATATCATTGGTTGTGGCTTAGCTTGGTTCGACTTAGCTTGGTTTGGTTTGCTTTTGGGTTCATCATGAACCAAAAGAAAACCCCTACCTACCACCACTACCCTTTATTAACCCATTCCCCTTTCTCTCTCTTCATTTATTCTTCTTCTTCCCTATCATAACTTCTTCAACCACCAGGAGAAAGAGAGAGAGAGAGCTTAGACAAGTACAAACTTGCTTCATGATGGATCTCAAGTTTTATTGTTCCATTCTCTTCCTTACTTGATTCTAAGCCTCTTTAGAACTTGACATTTTTGGATTTGATGGATGGATTCTTGTAGATCTAAGTTTGTAAACTTTTCGGTTTTTCTTGGTTTTGATCTTTAAAACTTGGTTATTTTTGAAAACTAGTGTTTCTATGTTGTAGAGAATTCAATTCCATGCAGTTTTGGCTTTTGTTTCACTTGATTTCGGCTTCGGATGAGGAAGTTATGGCCAAAACAATTTCTGGTCATTTCTAGGTTCATCTGCAGCATAATCAGCATGTCGCAGAAGGCGCATGTCGCAGAAGGCGCATGTTGCAATGAAGCGCATGTCGCGGTAGCCGCATATCTTGTCGCAGAAGGCGCATGTCGCAGAAGGCGCATGTTGCAATGAAGCGCATGTCGCGGTAGCCGCATATCATGTCGCAGAAGGCGCATGTCGCAGTAGGCGCATGTTGCAATGAGGCGCATGTCGCGGTAGGCGCATATCATGTCGCAGTTGAGCCACATGAGGCGCATGTCGCGGTAGGCGCATATCATGTCGCAGTTGAGCCACATGAGGCGCATGTCGCGTTAGGCGCATATTATATCGCGCATGAGCCGCATTAAGGCGCATGTCGCAGTAGGCGCATATGGTGTCGCAGTTGCATGCATGTCGCAGAATAGGCCGCATAATGCATATTTTGACTATTACTAACTGTCATATGTCCTAATTGATTGAATTATTGCTCAAATTTCTCCCAACTCCCAACTCCCAACATGAAAGTTGTAGATCTTTTCCTTGGCTTCAAGAATAGGTCACTAATTATTTTATGCAAGTTCTCTCACTCATGATAATGTAAGAATAGAACACGATAGTGGCCCGCTGTGGTGCACTCTTGACAAGTAAACTGGCATGATATGTCTCGACATGCTGTTATGACAGCTAGCCTGACATGACAAGTGTGAATGACCTGGACACCGAGGGCGATTGCGTTTGTACAAATAAACTGGTACTGTCTTGCATCATGTCTAGGATGGGGATCCCTGAGTACCACGGTCAGGGTTACCTACTGAAATTGACTAAGGCTAATTAACTAAGAACGATTCAGTAGTCATGAAGAGATTCCCAGCTACAGGCAATCCCGTTATCTGGACGCATTAAGTGGACTTGTAGCCTACCGACGAGTAGGGCACATTTCCAGCACACAGTCTTGTGGTGCACCCTTCATAAACGGACATTCGACCCGGATAACCGGATGGTCTGCAGGGCTTGTGGCTGTTGGGATAATCTCATTGCATCTTGCTAGTAACTAGGCCTATGATAACCCTAGTTAGTTAAAAGTATCAAGCCGTACTTTTGATTGGCCGTGATTGATTGGATGTAGTTTATTCCATCTTAGTCTTATCCTGATCCTGTACAAGATTGTATCAGGACATGATTTTTTGTATCGATAAATGATGGGATACCAAGTTCTGTTCAGATGAAGGGTTACAATCTCGGTCCTTGTTTGGTTTAAGGGTTGTAACTTGGCTATCTGAATAGTTCCATGGTTATCTTATCATATATCGTCCTGCTTATTGTGTCCGCCTTAACAATAAAGATCAGGGGTCCAGTTCTGTTCAGACGAAGGGTTACAACCCCGGTCCTTGTTTGGTTTAAGGGTTGTAACCTGGCTCCCGGAGCAGTTCTGTGTCCTCTCTTCGTTTATTGTCTTATTGTAACCCCCTGTCATGCTCGTCATGTTTTACCTTTACTTCAATACCATGATTATTTATACTGGCCTTAACAATAAAGATCAGGGGTCCAGTTCTGTTCAGGCGAAGGGTTACAACCACGGTCCTTGTTTGGTTTAAGGGTTGTAACCTGGCTTCCGGAGCAGTTCTGCGTCCTCTCTTCGTTTATTGTCTTGTTACCTTATCAATAGTAATTAAGGCGGGTTTCTATTCAGGCGAAGGATTACAACCCCGGTCCTTGTTTGGTTTAAGGGTTGCAGTCTAGCCACTTGAATGGTTTCTCCGTGCTCAATATATTATTGATTATCTCAGTTATTATCAGTATCTTTTAATTACCTTAACTATTTATTTGTGATATGCTGGTTTTAGTTCCTAAGTGAAGCCTCCTTTGTGGCACTTGCTCTTTCTGGGGTCTGACCCAGCTGGTTTTGTGTGGCCAGATATCGGAGCAGCAACAGAGGATCCACCTGTCTTCCAGCCCGATGGTGCCCACCAGACGTAACTAGGGCAACGAGTGGGTTTCTTTTGTCCTCCCACTCTATTTGTAAAATTATTCTTTTGAGGCGTTTAGCCGGCGAGCACGTGTTAGCTCGTATTGCACCTTTATTTACTGTCTACCTATGGGCTGTAACATGATTGACAAATCCTAGGGTTGATCATGTATGACTGAACTCTTGCTAGTCCTGACATTTTGTACGACTAGCTTCATGATCATCCAATATGTAATGTATGGGACGCCTTGCTATTATATATTTGGTGCTCTGACATCTTGTAACTACTATTACTTGCTTGTGATTGAGACAATAGGCTTGTTCATGACCATAGAAGACTGTTGGCTTGTAGTTAAACCCTCATGTATCTAGACAGCCGTGACCGTATAGCGAGGTGGGTTGCACTTCAATATACGTAGCTGGCTATGTACGCCCCCGCTCTCCAGTATTCTGGTTCTGGGGCGTGACAACAATAACCAAAGGCTGATCAGTACATTAGCTCATTCGTAGGGCCATACGAATTGAGTATATTAGGCTTAGCTCACTTAGCCCATGAGAGGCAGGGCCGGATTGTAATGATCTGAGCCGTCCATTTAGCCCGTGAGAGGTAGGGCCGGATTTAATTTCGTGCCATCCAACAATTGCACCTCTTCGACAACAACATCGATTTGGTGATTTTCTGGGTTCAAGAGAGACTCAGTAAATTTAAGCCCAAGAGCGGCAGTGCCGGATTCTAAGCACCGCGCCACCGAGTCATAGCCTGATCCCAGGTATACGGGATTGTTGTCGAAAAAGCTGATTAAGAGAGTATTCGGAAGGGTTGTTCTCAAATTGCATTTCGTTTGGAATATATGTTATTGTATGCATATTAAATGTTTATGCAAGAGATAAAAATAACTAATATTGAGGTATTCAATTTGCATTCATAAAAGTAAAACTAACTTCCTAAATTTCAATATATATATATATATATATATATATATATATATATATATATATATATATATATTGTAAAACCCATATTTTTGGATTTTCGGATTATTGGTGAATTATTGGATTTGTCGCAGCATAGTTCGATTATTATTATTATTATTATTATTATTATTATTATTATTATTATTATTATATTAATCAGATCAGAAAAATATTATATTTAAAAATTATTGAATTTTTTTATTGTGGCCTGTCCCGATCCCGTGTCCGGGGTCCGACCCCGAACTCGAACCAGACCCCGTTTTTCGTACCCACCCTTGATTTTCCATTAAAACCTAAAATTATATATATATATATATATATATATATATATATATATATATATATATATACACCCTATGGTGGGTTTAATAATTATTATTATTAAAAAATAAATAAATAAAACAAAACCTATTTTTTTCCCACTCGGCCAGGACCTGTTCCCTCTTTTGACCGGCTCACCCGCTCACCCTCTATTTCCCCACGTACACAACTTTTCCCATTTTTTCTCTCAACCTTTCAATCTCCAATCACCAGCACCCCATCTCCACATTTACTCTACACTCTCTTTCCTCTCATTCTTCAAATAAAACTCACCATCGCCACTCCCACATAACCACCAGCTCTCTCTCACATCTCTTCCCCAAGCTCCGCCCAAGCCTCGTCGAGCCCCAGCGGCCTCCCACCGACGTCCCTCCGGCCAGATCTCGCCCGCGCGCCCGCCTCCAGAGAACCGGTGCGAAAGAAATCACAGCCAGTGCGAATACAAGATTTTGTGACGAATGCTGTTTGAAGTAAAAGTCCCCCCTTCACCACAGTTCATCTGTTCCCGTCACTTCCTCAGGTACTTCGTATCCTCTAACACAATTTCTAAGTTATGACATATTTACAGCTGGACACAGAAATTTTCTTGCAGCTATCACTGCAGGTGTTGAGCCTACTTCATATCGCCAGGCCTCGCAAGATTCAGGCTGGCGCACGGCTATGCAAACTGAAATACAGGCTCTGAAAGATAATGGGACATGGAGTCTTGTCGATTTTCCTTCTGGGAAAAAAGCATTGGGAAGTCGATGGGTGTACAAAATTAAGTACAACTCCGACGGAAGTGTTGAGCGCTTAAAGGCACAGTTGGTTGTGTTCGGTAATCATCAGGTTGAGGAGATCGACTATTCAGAGACATTTGTCCCGGTAGCTAAGATGCCTGCAGTTCGGGCGTTCTTGGCTGTTGCAGCTGTGAGAGGCTGGACTTTGCACCAGATGGATGTGCACAATGCTTTTCTTCATGGAGATCTGACAGAAGAAGTATATATGAAGTTGCCGTCAGGTTTTTCGCATAGTGAACCCAATAAAGTGTGTCGCCTGCGTAAGTTCTATATGGATTGAAACAGGCACCACGTTGTTGGTTTGCTAAGCTTGCTGCTTCTCTGATATCCTATAGATTTATTCAATCTCATTCTGATTATTCCTTTTTCTCTCTTTTTAAAGGGAAGGTAGAGTTGCATGTTCTGATCTATGTGGATGATATGATTGTGTCTAGTAATGACTCAGGTGCTTTAGATGCTTTCAAAAAGTACCTTAGTTCTTGCTTTCACATGAAGGACCTTGGGGTGTTGAAGTACTTTCTTGGCATAGAGGTGGCTCGGAGTGCAGAAGGAATTTCCTTGTGTCAAAGGAAGTATACTTTGAACATCATTTCAGAATGCGGCTTGATGGGGACTTGTCAGCCCCTGTTTTTCAAATTTGATTTA
Organism: Iris pallida; assembly: GCA_029216955.1. Taxonomy (NCBI): domain Eukaryota; kingdom Viridiplantae; phylum Streptophyta; class Magnoliopsida; order Asparagales; family Iridaceae; genus Iris; species Iris pallida. The sequence goes on from JANAVB010031819.1 coordinate 7,137,304, forward strand.
ATTAGTGTTAATTAGTTGCTAATGACCTATTTAGATTTAAAATAATTTATAGTAATTATTAGAAATTTTTCTAGAATTTTTAAAATGATTTTTAGTTAATTTTTAAAATCAAATATATCATTTTGTAATTTATTAAGTTGTTTTAATATCAAATTGTAAATATTTTAATTATTTTAATTACTGTTTGTAAAATTCGAATTGTCTGTGCAAATTAGTTTTTGCATAGAGCAACAGCGGGGTTGTTTTTGCAAATTGGAATTTGCATTTAAACAAGGCGGTGGGCTTTTATGTAATACCCCAAACTCCGAGGGGCTTTCTGAAAAAAAAAAACCTAATCCTAACTGCCCCCGACGACCGCGCGCTGTCGCCTTCTCCGACTAAAGTCCGACGAAAACCCTAACCCTAATCCTAATCTAACCCTAATTCGACCGACGTGCAGCCCTATAAGACCACCCCGACCCCAAACCCTAACCCTACTTCGTTTTCGACCCCCACGACCACCGTCTCTCCCACTTCTTCTTCACCGTAACCCTAACTCCGGCCACACCCTATCGCCAACTCCACAGCAACCATCACCACCATCGATCACCACTACTGAGTCCGCCGTGTCGAGACGAGCGCAGCGCCACCCAAGCGCCATGCCGACGACGTTTCCTCTGCCGTCCAGTGCCCTCGACTTCTACCCAGACGTCGGACACGTAAGTAACTACTTCAAAACCGTGTCGTGCGTGTCTCGTACACACCTATGTGACTCGCCAGGACACGCGTAACGTAATGGTGAGTCTGGACACGTAGAACTCGACCCGTGCGTGTCGTGCATAACGCGGACACGAGACTCGTGTGTCCTTAACTGTCAGGACACAGAGACTAAGGGTTAGCGGGTTTAGATTTGTGCTATTGGGTTTAAACCCATTAACCTAAATCTAACCTAAAACTAACCCGAACCTAACCCCTAACAGATGACTCGGACTGACCCCCTGGCCAGCCCGACTGCACCTAGAACCCGACCCCCCTGGGCCGAGTTCAAGCCCCCCCTTCTTCTTTGTTTTGTTTTCTTTTTTGTTTTGTTTTTATTTTATTTTATTATTTATGTATATATGTATATATATATATATATATATATATATATATATATATATATATATATATATATATATATATATATATATATATATACTGTTATATATGTATATATATAGTATTTGTATATGTATATATATATATTCTATATTTAGTATTTTATTATATAAGTGTATATATGTATATATGTATTTATATGTATATATATATATATATATATATATATATATATATATATATATATATATATATATATATATATTTATATATATATATATATATATATTATTTATATATATATATATATATATATATATATATATATATATATATATATATATATATATATATATATATATATATATATATATATATATATATATATGTGTGTGTGTGTGTGTGTGTGTGTGTGTGTGTGTTTATGTGTATATATATTATTATATATATACTGTTGTATATATGTATATATATATATATATTTTTTATATTTTTTTTATATATGTGTATATATATATATATATATATATATATATATATATATATATATATATATATATATATATTTATGTTTAGTATTTTATATGTATATATGTATATCTATTATATATATCCTTTATATGTATATATAAATATCTATATATTTATATGTATATATATTGTTGTTATATTTTTATATATGCATTTCAAATTCTACTTTGTACAAAATATTATTGTGCATAAATTCACAAGTCATTTTTATTATTTAAATTATGACTTGCATATTTTAGCACTTTAAAAATATAATTATGTATATAAATTACTGTTTTTATTGTTTATGACCAATTGATGTCCAAGCCTAGCATGGGTTTTTGGGCCCAATTGTGTCTAATACATTCAGAGTCTCTACAAGTCATATTGGACTTGATTCATGGCTCTGGGTCCTGTATCTGGACTTCGGTTCAATTTCGAATACATGGACAAAATAGTAAATAATTAATTAATTAATTTCTAGAAACTGTTGCTTGCTATTTTTGAATTTTTATATATATTTTAAGTGCTGTAAAAATCTGGAAAAAATTGTATTTAAATACTATGTTAATTTAGACAATTTATTATAATTTTTTCAGCATTTATTAAGTGCTTTTGGTATTTTATAAAAATAGGAAAATAGAACTCATTTTCAGTATATTTATGTTTGCTGATTTTTAATAATTATTTATGAGTGTTTATAAATCCCAGAAAAATTAATATAAATTTCTATAATTAACAAGGATCATTTTGATACTTTATTTTATGTAAAATTGAGCTTTTTGTCTATCTCAAAAATTGTTGGAATATAGTGTACAGTTTGATTTAATTAGTGCATAATTACGACTTTCAATATTTTATGTTGTTTTGAGTTATAGTCGTAGTGAACCTCACCCCGCACTAGTGTAAAGACCATAGAAAGTTAGTTAGAGTATTGTGTCACCTCACATTGGTCTCCTATGCTAAAGTCACCATTTGGCTAGGTGTCCAGTCAGAAAGTCGTGTTGCACCACTAGTGTTTTAGTATTTAACTTAGTGTAAAAACTAAGTTTATGTATTTATTTCTACAGTGACGAGTCACCAGGCATCTATAGCATTTTTATCGCTGCTTTGCTTTGCTAAAGGCAAGTACTTCTACAAACTTTATATATTGTTACATCAATGAACTGCGAATCCAACCATGTTAAATGCTGATCCTTGGGGTAGCAAGTTAAATCTTCACATGTTGTGTTTACCTTCAGTCACTACCATGTTTAGAACAGTTTTATATCTCTCACATGATTAGAATCTGGATTATGGGAAAACTGATAGTTGAGTACGTGATCATGCCCTCTTTATCGTACCGAGCAAAGTTTTATTTTACATGTTACTGCACCGTAGGCCATTATCCCGCATTTCTATACGGATGTACACCTATGCTTGTGCACTTGTACGTATGTGCATTTTATTTACATGTGCCTCAGTATATTGTACACCTATTGACCGATCACGTACCTGCTACAGTTTTAAATATTACATATACATCTGTCTATATGACATATGTGTCCTTGCCATGATAGATTATGAGATGCCATGATTCCAGTTTATTCCTCTTATGTTCATTTCATGTTTCGTATATTTAGTTTGCTAGAATCAGTACTTGCTTCTGTCCTGACAGGATAACGTTGTAGGTATTCTAACTGAGGAGGAGTTGCTCTGTGACTCATATTATGGAGTTACTGCCGAGGACCAGGCTTTGTCTTACGAGGATGTACCTGCGGAGAAACTCGTCTAGTTTATGTAGTTGCTCGGGATATTTAGTGTAGTTATGTATTAGACTACGTATTTTATAACTGGACCTGTATCCAGTTTTACATTTCAGGACTTGTATTTGGACTTACTATTATATGAGATGACTTTTGTGTTTGGAGCATTTACGACTCTTTATTACTTATAGAACTGTTAGCACATTTAGTCCTATCTTGTTATCTCTAGAACAGCTTACTGCGCTTTATCTCAAGCGTAGACTGGACATGACTCGGTCCGGTCCAACAATTTGGGTAGCGGATCGTGACAGGTCTCGACCTGCCGGTTTTCCCATGGAGCCCAATCACAAGCTGGCAGAATCGACTAGTCCAAAGATGGCGGATGCAGAGACCTATCGGAGGCTGGTTGGGAGATTGATTTATCTATCATTTACTCGTCCTGACTTAGCCTATGCTGTGCATATCTTGTCTCAATTCTTATAGGAGCCTCGACAAGATCATTGGCATGCTGCTTTGAGAGTTGTCTGATATCTCAAATATGCACCGGGACAGGGGATTCTTTTGAAAGCTGATTGTGATCTCCGTCTTTCTGGTTGGTGTGATTCCGACTGGGCAAGTTGTCCCTTGACTCGCCGCTCTGTTACAGGCTGGTTGGTGTTTCTGGGGGGTCTCCTATTTCTTGGAAGACCAAGAAGCAACCAACTGTTTTCTGATCTTCCGTTGAAGCTGAATACTGATCTCTTGCTGCACTTGTTTGTGAGTTGAAATGGTTGAAGGAGTTATTGGTGTGTTTGGGCGTTCGCTAGGAGTCTGCTGTCACGCCCCAGAACCAGAATACCGGAGAGCGGGGGCAGACATAGCCAGCTACGCAATCCCAAAGTAAGTTAATACTCTGAAATCACGTATAAGCTGTCAAGACATGGGGGTTACTTTACAAGCCATCAATCAATCCTAAGGTTTAACAATCCTAGGTCTCTCAATCACAGGCAATTATACAAGAGCAAGAGTACGATCATCATACATACAATAGTAAGGCGTCCCGAACCATATATACATGACTGATCATGAAGCCAGTACCACAGAACTGATGACTAGCTAGAATATTAGTCGTACATGATAAGGACTAGCTATAGTCTAGAATACACATATCATGTTTATGCCCGTAGGCTACAATATCAAGGAAAATACCAAAACACGAGCTAAACACGTGCTCGGGGCTAAACGTTACAAGAAGAGAATTTACATATCAGTGGAAGAATGAAGAAGAGCCCACTGAGGCACTCTGGTGTTCCGGCTGGTCACCGTCGAGTGAATGGTGCGGTAGATCATTCGGGCTCTTCTATCAGAACCTGGCCATGCAAAACCAGTGGGGTCAGACCCCAAATAGCAAGTACCACAAAGGAGGCCGAACAATGTACTTAAAACCAGCAATCATAGGTAATCAACAGAGAGAGAAAGCAATAAGTAAGGAAGGGTCGAGATTCGTGCAGTACCAATGCACTTAACCCGAACATAAGAAGGCAGTAAGTAAAGCATTTAGTAAACACAATTAAAATTAGACTTGTTAAACAAACGATCTTTTAAGAGTTATGCAAAGCAAGTAGTCATATAAACGGGTGAGATAAAGCAACTAGAGAACATATTAAATAACTAGAGCTAGGCAATATACGAAGAGAGGACGAAAGTACTATTCCGGAAGCCAGGTTACAACCCTTAAACCAAATAAGGACCGAGGTTGTAACCTTCGCCTGAACAGAACTTGGTCTCTGATCATTTATTGCTAAAGGTGACAATCATTAAGTGACACTCAGAGAGTGACAAACAGGGAGTGACAATACAGAGTACAATACATTAGAGTGACAATCATTGCAATCATTATCCTGGAAACAATTAGGAACTGGATCTAAACAAGACTTAGACTGGGAAGGTGATATACGATGAGATAACCATGGGACTATTCAGATAACCAGGTTACAACCCGTAAACCAAACAAGGATCGGGGTTGTAACCCTTCGTCTGAACAGAACTTGGTTTCTCCTACCATTTATCGGCAAGATAAAGTAAGAAATCAGGACATGTAACAATCAAGTACAAGATCAAGACAAGACTAGACTGATCGAACTCTATCCAACATTCACGGCCAAGCAATAAGTACGGCTTGATACTTTAACTAACTAGGGTTATCACAGGCCTAATTACTAGCAAGATGCAGTGAGATTATTCCACAGCCACAAGCCCTGCAGACCATCCAGGTTATCCAGGCGAATATTAGTACAATAAGGGTGCAACACATAACAGTGTGCTGGAAGTGTGCCCTACTCGTCGGCAGGCTACAAATCCACAAGCGTGCCCAGGTAACGGGATTGCCTGTAGCTAGGAAATCTCTTCATGACTACTGGATTATTCTAGTTGTTAACCTTAGTCGATTTCAGTGGGTACCCCTGACCGTGGTACTCAGATGTCTCCGTCCTAGACATGATGCAAGACAAGACGGGTTCATTTGTACAAGCACAATCGTCCACGGTGTCCAAGTTATTCAATCTTGTCAAGTCGTGTTAGCCGTCGCAACAGCATTCGAGATATATCATGTCAGGTTTATCACGTCAAGAGTGCGCCACGGCGGGCCACTATCAAGAATTATCATTATCACTTATCAAGAGTGCGCCACGACGGGCCACTATCAAGAATTATTAATCATCTTGTTACCAATCTGGAGTGCACTACAACGGGTCACCATCGTGTCAAACAGTTTCATTCATTTAAGAAATAACAAGCTATTAAGTGGGTCGTCGCAATATAGGCCAAGAATAGAAAATGTACAGTACAATCAGGAGCTCCATATTAAAATAAAAGAAACTTGCACAGTTAGTTAATATTATATATATATATATATTCTTGAAGCCAAGGAAAAACTCTACAACTTTCATGTTGGGAGTTGGAAGAAATTCGAGCCATAATTCAGTCATTTAGAACATATAACAGTTAGAAATAGTCAAAATATGCATTATGCGGCCTATTCTGCGACATGCATGCAACCGCGACACCATATACAGCTCAACTGCGACATGATATGCGCCTACTGCGACATGATATGCGCCTACTGCGACATGATATGCGCCTACTGCGACATGATATGCGCCTCATGCGGCTCAACTACGACATGGTATGCGCCTACAGCGACATGCGTCTCATGCGGCTCAACTGCGACATGATATGTGCCTACTGCGACATGCGGTTCATGCAACATGCGCCTACTGCGACATGATATGCGGCTACTGCGACATGCGCCTCATTGCAACATGCGCCTACTGCGACATGCGCCTTCTGCGACATGATATGCGGCTACTGCGACATGCGCTTCATTGCAACATGCGCCTACTGCGACATGCGCCTTCTGTGACATGATATACGGCTACTGCGACATGCGCTTCATTGCAACATGCGCCTACTGCGACATGCGCCTTCTGCGACATGCTGTTCATGCTGTAGATGAACATAGAAATGACCAGAAATTGTTTTGGCCATAACTTCCTCATCCGAAGTCGAAATCAAGCGAAACAAAAACCAAAACTGCATGAAATTAAATTCTCTACAACATGGAACTATTAGTTTTCGTAAACAAGTAAGTTTGGTAGATCAAAACCCAAGAAAACCGAAAATAATATAAACTTAGATCTACAAGAATCCACCCGGTAAAATCAAAAACTCTAAGTTCTAAACATGCTTAGAATCATGCAAGGAAGAAGATGGAACAATCAAAAGTAAATTTGTTCAAGGTTCGGCAATGTGTACTTGCCTCTCCTCCTTGGTGAAGAAGGAAAGAAGAAGAAGATGAAGATGGAAAATGAAAATGAATAATGGAGGAGAGAGAGTGGTAGGTGGCTTATATAACAAGCCCAAGCAATCTCCACCATTCATTCCTCTCCACTCAATCTAAACCATACACCTCTCTCATAAGAAACCAACTAAACCAACCAAGTCCAAGCCAAACCAAACCATGTTAAACCAAACCAATAAAACCAAGTCAAATCAAATTAAAACCAAGTCATGATTCATACCAAAATAAATAAAACAAGCCAGTATACGGGTCACCCGACAATTGTCAAAAATCCGTACAATGACAATTCAGCAACTTTAAATATTCTCAAAATTCAGGAAATATGAAATACAGCTCAAATAAATATGTATCCGTATAAAATACTGATACAGTGAGGCGGGCCTCACAACTCTCCACCCCTTAGAAAAATTCCGTCCTCGGAATTTCCTGAGGCTAGTCGAGCAAGATAACAAAACAAAAGCTCCAGGAACTCAACAATCTCAATAAATCAAGCACGACATATAAGTAAAGTAAAACAATCAGTAATGTAATTAAATGCGTAAGCGGTAACTAAATGCACAAGAACAAATACAATCATGATCAAGAAGGGCTGGAGGCATATGGATCAATATGTCTCCTGAGACAGTTGTGTAGAACCAACGTCCTCGCTGGCCTAAGCTGACTCCCAAAAATGGATAAAAGTCAAGCCTCAAGGTAAGTCGGTACCAATGACTTAGTTCAAGACATGACTCTACCCAGGACGTGTCATCGTAGTTAAAACAGATGCATGAACTTTATCACCTGTCTCAAGATACGAAGACAGAAACGACTGGCTGATCGGAATGGACTGACATCTCTGCCTGCATGCTGAGACTGATCCTCCATAACTGGCCTGGCTGAAAAATGCTGAGCTGCCCTCGGCAAAACACGAATAAGATAATCAGAAGGATCAAGAACAGTGCCCTTGAAAGTTGAAGGACACAAGATCAAATCATGGAAACAGGAATGATCAATGATCAAAACAGATATCAAGTCAAGTATCAGAGGTAGAGAATAATCTGAAGGAGATCAATAAGGATAATCGTGATTGAGATATCTAAACATGGTAACCCCCACAAATCTAAAAATCGAGATTCAGACCTGCATGGGCCACCACTAAAACCATGTCACGCCCCAGAACCAGAATACCGGAGAGCGGGGGCAGACATAGCCAGCTACGCAATCCCAAAGTAAGTTAATACTCTGAAATCACGTATAAGCTGTCAAGACATGGGGGTTACTTTACAAGCCATCAGTCAATCCTAAGGTTTAACAATCCTAGGTATCTCAATCACAGGCAATTATACAAGAGCAAGAGTACGATCATCATACATACAATAGTAAGGCGTCCCGAACCATATATACATGACTGATCATGAAGCCAGTACCACAGAACTGATGACTAGCTAGAATATTAGTCGTACATGATAAGGACTAGCTATAGTCTAGAATACACATATCATGTTTATGCCCGTAGGCTACAATATCAAGAAAAATACCAAAACACGAGCTAAACACGTGCTCGGGGCTAAACGTTACAAGAAGAGAATTTACATATCAGTGGAAGAATGAAGAAGAGCCCACTGAGGCACTCTGGTGCTCCGGCTGGTCACCGTCGAGTGAATGGTGCGGTAGATCCTTCGGGCTCTTCTATCAGAACCTGGCCATGCAAAACCAGTGGGGTCAGACCCCAAATAGCAAGTACCACAAAGAAGGCCGAACAATGTACTTAAAACCAGCAATCATAGGTAATCAACAGAGAGAGAAAGCAATAAGTAAGGGAGGATCGAGATTCGTGCAGTACCAATGCACTTAACCCGAACATAAGAAGGCAGTAAGTAAAGCATTTAGTAAACACAATTAAAAGTAGACTTGTTAAGCAAACGATCTTTTAAGAGTTATGCAAAGCAAGTAGTCATATGAACAGGTGAGATAAAGCAACTAGAGAACATATTAAATAACTAGAGCTAGGCAATATACGAAGAGAGGACGAAAGTACTATTCCGGAAGCCAGGTTACAACCCTTAAACCAAACAAGGACCGAGGTTGTAACCCTTCGCCTGAACAGAACTTGGTCTCTGATCATTTATTGCTAAAGGTGACAATCATTAAGTGACACTCAGAGAGTGACAAACAGGGAGTGACAATACAGAGTACAATACATTAGAGTGACAATCATTGCAATCATTATCCTGGAAACAATTAGGAACTGGATCTAAACAAGACTTAGACTGGGAAGGTGATATACGATGAGATAACCATGGGACTATTCAGATAACCAGGTTACAACCCGTAAACCAAACAAGGACCGGGATTGTAACCCTTCGTCTGAACAGAACTTGGTTTCTTCCACCATTTATCGGCAAGATAAAGTAAGAAATCAGGACATGTAATAATCAAGTACAAGATCAAGACAAGACTAGACTGATCGAACTCCATCCAACATTCACGGCCAAGCAATAAGTACGGCTTGATACTTTAACTAACTAGGGTTATCACAGGCCTAATTACTAGCAAGATGCAGTGAGATTATTCCACAGCCACAAGCCCTGCAGACCATCCAGGTTATCCAGGCGAATATTAGTACAATAAGGGTGCAACACATAACAGTGTGCTGGAAGTGTGCCCTACTCGTCGGCAGGCTACAAATCTACAAGCGCGCCCAGGTAACGGGATTGCCTGTAGCTGGAAAATCTCTTCATGACTACTGGATTATTCTAGTTGTTAATCTTAGTCGATTTCAGTGGGTACCCCTGACCGTGGTACTCAGAGGTCCCCGTCCTAGACATGATGCAAGATAAGACGGGTTCATTTGTACAAGCACAATCGTCCACGGTGTCCAAGTTATTCAATCTTGTCAAGTCGTGTTAGCCGTCGCAACAGCATTCGAGATATATCATGTCAGGTTTATCATGTCAAGAGTGCGCCACGGCGGGCCACTATCAAGAATTATCATTATCACTAATCAAGAGTGCGCCACGACGGGCCACTATCAAGAATTATTAATCATCTTGTTACCAATCTGGAGTGCACTACAACGGGTCACCATCGTGTCAAACAGTTTCATTCATTTAAGAAATAACAAGCTATTAAGTGGGTCGTCGTAATATAGGCCAAGAATAGAAAATGTACAGTACAATCAGGAGCTCCATATTAAAATAAAAGAAACTTGCACAGTTAGTTAATATTATATATATATATTCTTGAAGCCAAGGAAAAACTCTACAACTTTTATGTTAGGAGTTGGAAGAAATTCGAGCCATAATTCAGTCATTTAGAACATATAACAGTTAGAAATAGTCAAAATATGCAATATGCGGCCTATTCTGCGACATGCATGCAACCGTGATACCATATGCAGCTCAACTGCGACATGATATGCGCCAACTGCGACATGATATGCGCCTCATACGGCTCAACTACGACATGGTATGCGCCTACTGCGACATGCGCCTCATGCGGCTCAACTGCGATATGATATGCGCCTACTGCGACATGCGGTTCATGTAACATGTGCCTACTGCGACATGATATGCGGCTACTGCGACATGCGCCTCATTGCAACATGCGCCTACTGCGACATGCGCCTTCTGCGACATGATATGCGGCTACTGCGACATGTGCCTCATTGCAACATGCGCCTACTGCGACATGCGCCTTCTGCGACATGATATACGGCTACTGCGACATGCGCTTCATTGCAACATGCGCCTACTGTGACATGCGCCTTCTGCGACATGATATGCGGCTACTGCAACATGCGCTTCATTGCAACATGCGCCTACTGCGACATGCGCCTTCTGCGACATGCTGTTCATGCTGCAGATGAACATAGAAATGACCAGAAATTGTTTTGGCCATAACTTTCTCATCCGAAGTCGAAATCAAGCAAAACAAAAGCCAAAACTGCATGAAATTAAATTCTCTACAACATGGAACTATTAGTTTTCGTAAACAAGTAAGTTTGGTAGATCAAAACCCAAGAAAACCGAAAATAATATAAACTTAGATCTACAAGAATCCATCCGGTAAAATCAAAAACTCCAAGTTCTAAACATGCTTAGAATCATGCAAGGAAGAAGATGGAACAATCAAAAGTAAATTTGTTCAAGGTTCGGCAAGGTGTACTTGCCTCTCCTCCTTGGTGAAGAAGGAAAGAAGAAGAAGATGAAGATGGAAAATGAAAATGAATAATGGAGGAGAGAGAGTGGTAGGTGGCTTATATAACAAGCCCAAGCAATCTCCATCATTCATTCCTCTCCACTCAATCTAAACCATATACCTATCTCATAAGAAACCAACTAAACCAACCAAGTCCAAGCCAAACCAAACCATGTTAAACCAAACCAATAAAACCAAGTCAAATCAAATTAAAACCAAGTCATGATTCATACCAAAATAAATGAAACAAGCCAGTATACGGGTCACCCGACAATTGTCAGAAATCCGTACAATGACAATTCAGCAACTTTAAATATTCTCAAAATTCAGGAAATACGAAATACATCTCAAATAAATATGTATCCGTATAAAATACTGATACAGTGAGGCGGGCCTCACATATGTCGGTATATTATGACAGTCAGTCAGCCCTGCTCCTGGCTCAGAACCCGGTATTTCATGAGCGCAGTAAGCATATTGAGGTGGATTTGCATTTTGTTCGCGATGTTATTAGAGATGGCACCGTAATAGCCTCGCATGTTCCTACTTCTTCTCAACTAACTGACATCTTCACCAAGCCCCTTGGAAACCATGTGTTTGATTCTTTACTTCCCAAGTTGGGCATTTGTGACTTGCATGCTCCAACATGAGGGGGGGTGTTAGATTATATTTGTAACTAATGTAAATATGGCCCATAAGTCCAATCGTGTAGCACTATATATATTGTAAACAGCTCCCATCAATGAGAACAAGACATCATTATTTCCTACAATATTTTTACCATTGGAGGCAAAAGCAATCCTGGATACAAACATTCGAGGAGGGGGTGGTGAAGATAAACTCATCTGGATCGAATCTAGGAATGGCAAGTTCTCGTCCAAATCCTTGTATGAAATAATCCTTGTATCAGAAGACGTGGAATCACTGCCATCAACCATCGTCCAGAGTACAAGTCTTCATTTGGAGGTTGCTTAATAACGCGTTACCTCTTCTCACTGCCATCAACCGTCGGATATCCAGCATCAACCCTCTTTGTCTATTCTGCTTGGTTCATGATGAAGACGCGAACCATCTGTTTCTACACTGTCATGTAGCTTACTGCGCTTGGTTCGGGAGCTCACCGGGATTACGGGTCGACGAGCATTTGACTATCGACATATTACTCTGTAATTGGCTTCATGATCCAACATCTCACGAGGCGTTTAAGATGGGAGCCTATTTACTCTGGAGCATTTGGAAATCTAGATGCTCTTGCATTTTTCATAAGGTCACCCCTAATCCCCAGTATATTATCTATCAAGCTCATTCCATATGCACTCGACCTACGATAGCGTAAATGCAGAAAACATGGAGAAGATCTGTAATATAAGATCAGAACTCCTCACGACAGAGAATTGGAGTGCTCCTAAGGCGATTCAAATCAAAATAAATGTGGATGGGGCGACCTCAACGGCTACCATTACAGTGGCAACAGTAGGGCGTGACTCGCATGGATGCTTCATAGCCGGGAAGACATGGTCGACGACACACTTCTTTGGAGCAGACACCAGCTTATGGGCTAAACTCCATGCCATCCATCCATCATGGCATCTTACTAGCAAAACAGATTAGTGCGGACTCGCTGACTGCTGTTAGGATACTGAATGGAGAAGCAGACCTCCTCCTATGGCGGATGATAGACTTGCTAAACATTGTTCGAGAGGAGCTTGCCTCACTCCCCAAGCAACCTACATTTACCTTTGTTAGAAGACAAGGGAACAAAGTGGCCCACACCTTAGCCGCTTTTGCTATCAACAATTTTGATATTTCTAGTTACACTACTCCCCCAGCATGTATTATTCCTATTATAGGGGAGGACTGTAATTTTGCAGAGTTAACTGCACTTTAGCAATAAAAACTTTTCTTCCCTTCAAAAAAAAAAAGAAAAAGAAACTTGGACAGCTAATTTTGAGCCGTTTTGACAACCTTCCAATTATTTAGTCCAAAAATAAATATCCTCTATCCAATTATAGAGCGACCGTTGTCCACAAAAATAAATAGAGAAATTTTGAGTTGCACTCCATTTTTTTATCCATATTTAAGGTGCACCCTACTGTTTTACCTTAATGTTAGTTACCCTTCACTTTTGACGGATTTCGTCCAAGACCAACGGTCAACGCGTTTGACCGATAATTTTGGACGAAAATACCCTCCTCAAACCCAAATCCAATTCCTAATCCTAATCCTAATCCCTCCTCCTCCTTCCGCTCTGCTCCTCTCCCCCGCCCCACCGTTGTGTTCATCATCGCCATCACCACCACCACCACCTTCACCACCACCACCACCACCACCGCTCCCCCGCCGCCCCGTGCCCCAACTCCCCCTCCGCTGCCACGCCCCCGTCCCTTCTCCCCCGCGCCCCCGCTCCGCCCCCGCGTCCTGCCCAACTGCCCCAGCTCCGCCCCCCTCCCCCGCTCCTGCGCCCTCGCTCCGCCGCCCAACAGCAACGGCAGCAACAACAACGGGGGGAGCGGCGGGACGGGGGCACGGTAGCGACAGGGCGGGGGCGCGGCAGCGGTGGGGCGGGGGCACGGCAACGACGGGGGAGGGGGGCGGAGCGGGAGCGGGGGAGGGGGACAGAGCAGGAGGAGTAGGGATTAGAATTTTGGTTTGAGTTTGGGTTTGGGGAAAGAAAGTCGAGGGTATTTTCGTCCAAAATTATCGATCAAATGGCTTGACCGTCAACTATGGACGGTTTTTGTTAAAAGTGGAAAAAATTCATACATTAAGGTAAAGCAGTGGGGTACACCTTGAATGAGTAAAAAAAAAAAGGTTAGGTACGACTCAAAATATCTCAAATAAATGTTTTTTTGGTCAAGATTTCGGACTATTCAACCTTCGATTTTAGACTATTCAACCTGTTATGAATCGAGACTGGAATTCAACATATTTCAATTCCTCTAGCGTGTGTTCGTATATAGAAAAAAAACAATGGACTGTTTGGAAAAGGAGAGTCCCTGTGGTCTGGAAAGAGAAATCTTTGTTTTTTTTTCTCCAAATGAATGGAACCCAATTCTGAAAGTCTAAAAATACATTAGAAATGTTGAAAATATAAACCAATACTCCTATGATTAGATTAGTTACTATGTCATAGTTAGTTGATAATTAATTAGTTAGGATTATACAAGAGTCATAGTTAGATACCAAGCTTGGAAGAATTTGGAATTGTAGAGGATGTCATGTGGTTTCTTGTTCGGAGTAGAAGGGGGCTTACTCGACTAAAGCACTGTATAAAATGCCGGAGGATTTTCTGTTTGTTTATTAAAGAGATTGGGTGTTTGCTTGATAGCTTGTTTCCTTAATATAAGGATTGCAGCCGGAAAATAAAAGGTTCTTCATGAACCAACAGCTAGTTAACTGATTGGAATTTTTTTGAGATGACCGGCTATACACACGAGACTTTTATGCCTCCAACTTCTATCATTGTTATAAATGGAAGGTTTTGGGCCCATTGTCCCAAACTTCCATCGTTATTATAAATTGAAGGAATAATACGTCGTGATTGCTCGATCCACCGATCTTCTGTCACCCAGCCGAACTTTTATATCTTCCCTCGGTTTGAAGAATGTGGGCAGAAGTAGCATACCGAAAGGAACAAAAATCCGCGTTTGCGAGTTAGAAATTTTTTTGGAACAAATTAGCACCATTTTTAGTGTGCCGGCAGTATATATCCTGGCTGCTGTTTTCCAATGTTTTGACACGTGATGAAATTCGTCTCCTTTGTCGTCTTAGATTTTTCGAGCTTCTTCTTCGACACACGGATGACACTCGTAGCACTCGAAAATATTGTCTACATAGGTTAAAAAATTTCATCCAACACCAACATGTCCCATATATCTGGATGTGGAATACAATCGTATCATTTCTTCCAAAAAAAAAATTTCCCCCTACCTACCCGACCCCTATTTAATATATTTTTTCTCCTACCTACCAAACCCCCTAAGGGCCTGTTTGGTAACAGGGATTTTGAGCTAGATTTTGAGTTCCTAACGAAAGTGAAACCAAATCCACAAAATCTGTTGTTTGGTAACAAGGATTTAAGGGGACAAGATTTTCTCAAACAATCCTTTGCAGTTCCTGTCCCCTGTCAAAATCCCCCAATTTTTGGTTTCCCACTTCCTCTAAAAAATAGAGGATGTGGGTTGGAAACTTGGAACTGGCTGTGCCGGCCGGAGGACGCCATGACCGACGCCACCAACGCGCAGGCGGCCACCGGCGCCAGGCATCTGCGGCGGTCTCCACTACGCCGCCGTCGTCGCTGTGAGATCTGCTCGACCACGCTGTCGCCGCTGCCTCGTAGGAGGAGGTCTGCTAGGAGGAGGAGGATGTCGGGCTCGGCGCAGGTGAGGACGACGAGGTAGGAGGAGGAGAAGCCGAAGGGGTAGGCGACCTTGCGAGAGCCGCAGGTGTCGGTGTAGTTGGAGTATTGTTGGGATTGAGCTTGAGACAGGAGAAGGAAGATGATGATGAAGAAGAAGAGGAGAGTGTTGATGGTTTTTTTTTTTTTTTTTTTTTTGAGAGAGGAGGGGTATGGTCGGCCAGCAGCTTCTAGACTTGCCAACAAATTAGTCATTTGTAATAATAATAATAATAATTAATTAATATATTATGTTAATAATTATACTACTAATTAGTCATTTGTAGGTAATAATAATATTTTTTATTAATTTATCACATAGTAAAAATAATAATAATAATATACTTAATTTATTAAACTAATTATTTACTTTATTAAATTGTTATGTTAATTAATTATAATTTACTATTATTATAATAGACTCTTCTACTTTCCACTTTTTACTTTTCCATCTCAACCAAACACATTTTTAAAAAATTTCACTTCCTATTTTTCACTTACCTATCACAACCAAACACATTTGTTCCCTATTAGGGGGACAAGAAAATCAATGGATTTCTATATGAAATCCATCTATGAAAGTGTAAATCCATATTTTTCCAAACTTACGGTTTACCAAACAGACCCTAAGCTAATTACCACTACACCACAACACTATGTGCTCTTCCATTTAATAAAATGGCAAAGAGTATGAGATAGTGGGCGCAAGAGTCTGTGGGCCTGCATCAAAATAGTCCCAAATTGATGGTCCTTTTTCATGGGAATGGTCCCGATTCCTGCCGATTCCTGCAGATGGAACAAAGTAGGTCCTATTTCAGATTTTGATGGTCACCCTGGCTGCATGCATCTATCAAGTCTTTATGGGGCACGTGACTAAAACATAAGAGGGAAAGCAAGAGTTACAACTACTTTTGGAACATTCTCTGCTGCGAGTATTTGTTGTGTGTTTCTTTTTAGTTTAAACTCTATAAGTTTAGTCACCGAAGTTATGGCAAATGAACAACAAGCTGCACCGTCAGTTTTTTTTTGTTGCGTATTTTTTTTTTGCTATTTTTATGTTTTTATTGGGTCACATCTTGTGTAGCTGGAGCGTACGGGGCTTTAGCTGATGGAAAAGTCAAATTTTAATATGGTCCTCTCAATAAATTAAGATTCCGTTTGATTTACTGTAATGTAATAAAATGAAATGTAACCGTAATCCATAATTGTAATGAACCAAACGGAGTCTAAGTGGATCCTGACCTGACCGTCGGCCGACTACCTTTATGCATATGACGCCGACGATGCTGCAGTTATGCCATCAGGTCGAACCATTATTATTACTAGTAAATACATGTATTTTGTACATATAATAACATATAATAAGAATATATTTCAGTTATAGCTAAATATATCTTCTAACTCATATGGTCAAGGTGGGAGATATTATTCCTATTTGGCTGAGTTCAATTTTCCATGTTGGATATATATATAATAATTTTAAACTTTTTTCAACACTTGTTTACATAATTTATATTTTTTTAAGATAAAATGGACCATATAATGACAGTTTAGATGACTCACTTTTGAGCAGTAAGCCTCATTATATAATGGAAGATTTTTGTTCCGGGCTTTATTTTTGGGATTTGTTTGAAAATAATTTCTTGGAATCCGGTCACACACCAACTATGTGGCAAATCTCATATGTGTATTTCAATATAAGTTTCATCTTTTTGTTGTCTTGCACACATGAGAAGTTGTTTATTCGGTTTCAACGGAACTGAATTAGTCAAAACAGAATAAACCGGAATTATAAAAATTCAAAAACAAAACAAAACCGAAATTAGCCAAAACTGAAACCGAGCCGAATAAACGTTTCGGTTTGTTCGGTTGGATTATGCTCTATAATTTAATGGGTCCGGTCTAAAGTTGAGATCGTAATTAAATTATATTAAAAATTATAATTTTTTTACGCACATTTGTTGTGTTTCAAAATTGCGCCTAAAGTTGGACTAGTTGTTAAATTATCAAAGTTGGGCTTTGAAACATGTACATATAATTGTTGTTTTCAAAGTATACGAACTTTTAATCACAAAAAAGGTATTTATATAATTTCATAAGCCTTGTTCGGCTTTCGTTCTTTGACAGAAATCCAAACCCAAAACCGAAATCGAATAAACTTTTTTTTTAAGTATTTTCAAAATCGAAATCGGACCGAATTTTTTTATTTTTTTTAAAATCGAACCGAATCTCTTAATATTTGATTAGGTTCAATTCAATTTTCGGCCCAAATTCGAATAATGCTCACCCCTGTATAGATGTTTTGTATTGTACACCTACGCTCACAGAAGCAACTGGTTCCAACTGCTCCGCGTGTGTCTTCCATTCCATTCCGACGTGCACAACAGTTGGTTGAGCATTGTATGAAATAAATATCCTCTGCCCCAAGTATATAGTGACAACCATTCAATCCACAGAATAAAAATGCCCTCTTCTACCCGAGTATAACAATCGCATCCTTCTTTTCATTCAATTCCACAGAATAAATAATAATGTTCTCTACCCAATTGTCTGTTCTAAGTCAACATTACAAAAAGCGGACCGGACCGACCTGAACAGGAGATTGGGTTAGGTCAAATCTGAACAAATTATATAGATTTATAATCTTACGTTGAATATATATATATAACCAAGTGTTGGTAGCTCAAGTGGTGAGCATACTGGTATCTGGACCGGCTGGGTGGTGTTCGAGCCACGGGTCCGTTAGGAGAGTAGGTGTGTGTGAGTAAAAAAAAAAAAAAAAAAAAAATATATATATATATATATATATATATATATATATATATATATATATATATAAAGAAGTCCAGCATGTTTACAATAGTAGAATTAGTCAATAAACAAACATATTAACTTTGATTACATGTAAAGTCCAAAACAAAAATCAAAAGTTAGGGTCAAACCGGTTCAAAATACAACTGGGTCAGACGGTTCGGTGGTCAGACCGTCTGGCCCGACCGAATTGATCGGGTTTTTGGAAAAAATAATGGATTGGTATTAAACCGGCCCAAAAAAGCTATTGGTTCACGAGTTAACCGGTTCAACCGGCCAGTCCGATCCGGTTTTTAAAACACTGGAAGTCTTCCAACAGACTTTTTGGTTTCTCTATTGGGGTATATGAAATAATAGAAAATTTTTGACTTGTCCCATACTTTATTTATCATATTTAAGGGTGCACCCCACTGTTTTACCATAATGTACAAGTCCTCCAACTTTTAACAAAATTCATCCATAAGTAACAGAACCCACAATTTAAAACGAAAATACCTCTCTTTGTTGTCTTCTACCCCGAGACCCACCCACCCCCTACCCCTCCGCCGCAGTCCCCAGCCACCCTCCCCCCCCCCCCCCCCCCCTCCCCCGTCGTACGCCTCTACGTCGCTGCCCCTCCCCCCGCCGTGCGCCTCTCCACAGCACAGTGTGCGCTCTCGCCCCTGTCGTGCGCCGCTGCTCATGTCCCCGCCGCTGATCGTCGGTCATAGACGGTTTCCGTCAAAAGTGAATTTTTTTTACATTATTGTAAAACAGTGGAGTACACCTTAAAATATGATAAACAAAGTGGAAGGCAAGTCAAAATTTTACAAATAAATACTCTAATTTAAAAGGTAGTTGGTTTCTCTTTTTCACATGAACTAGAAGAAAGGGTGACGATAACAATCCCATTTGTCTCCCCGGGGCGGCTACCGTCAACCATCAAAAGCCAACGATATTTTAGAAACGAAAGTTTTTTTCAATGCTAAATCGTCACTAGCCCGATTGAAATTTTGAAATTCCTATAAAAAAAATAAAAAAAAATCTCTCCCCTCTCCGTGTGCCTCTCTTACAACTCGAGTCGAGCCCCTCCAACCTCTCCCCTTCTCCTTCACTCTCCCCTTCTCCCCTCTCCTCTGTGTCCTCCTTCCTCCTCCTCCTCCTCCTCCTCCTCCTCCGGCCATGAGAGCAACCTGTTCAACAAAGGTACTCTCTAATATGGTCTCATGATCCAAAATTTTGGATTTGTCAGGATCTAATATGAGGATTGTTAGAACAATTGTTAGGAAATTTAAGGAGGATACATTATGAATGCATAATGGTTGCTATGCATCAAAAGAAATTTGTCCCATATCATGACTCTAATCAAATACTCTTGTTGCTATGCACTCATAGCAAATATCAAAGATGGATTCATTGCCACATTGATATTCTTAATAATTATTTGATTAGGAAAACGCTATGACTGGAAAAAGGATTAGCTAATTTATTCTATAATTGCCACAACAATGAAGATCTTACAACAATATCATCAACCCAAGTTTATACACTCGTCCCCTCTCGTTGCATATACTATATTCTGTTCCAGCGCGGGACTGTTTAGCTGCTGATTCTGTGGGTTATTCACCAATTATCCGTCCACATTGGTAGTGGACGGCTATGGTTGCTATGAGACTATAACTTTCCTATATATATTTTCTCTAAGTTTTTATGTACTTGTGATAATCCATGAAAGAGAATGTAACCGACTATATGCAACGATTGGAGAGTTTGTAGTAACAAATTGTAGCAACAGCAGCGAGGTGTTGCCCAAGTTCGTTTCATCGTCCAGAAGATGACAAAGGAGCGTTACAGTAGTTCATCGTTTGAACTTTCTGGGTTCCTGAGAGCGGTTCGACTGAAAAAGAGAGCGAATCTTGCTTTGAGCAATCGGCGTGCTGAATCGGCAACCCGAGCCAGCTGATGGCAATCAGATCAGCTTCCGAGAATCCGAGCCAGTCGGTCCTCCTCTCATTCTTCCCAGCCAGCTCTATGTAGTCGATGGCCGACCTAGCGTACCCGGAGGTCGCTTGATAGACCGAGAACCCAGTAAGATATTCGGTTTTGTTTGGAAAAAAAAACGGTTCTAAGAACATCAATATCATGGCTCATTCCGATTTCTAGATTATAAATTCAAAATGTAGAGCACATCTTGTAGAATAGTAAGACTTAATTGGAGTCCTATAATAGTCATGTCTCAGCCGCAAGAGTTGTAGTCTGAGCCCGAGAATTTCTCTATTAAGCTAAAATGAACGGTTGGAGCATTCTAGAAAACACTAGACGCACAAGAAATTGGATACATAGGTGTTGACTCCATTTTTGTTCACCAATCAAACTTAGGGTGGATATTCACTCTTCCACTTAATTGTTGTCAAGTATCATTTTCATCAAACCAAAACCACTTTTGGTGTGGTTTTGTGAACATTCACATAGGAGTAGATATGTTGTTTCCAAAATAGTTGCTCCAACCCTTGTTAGTAATCATCCGAATAAAACTCGTATCATACGCGAATTTTTCCATATCTTTCATAAACGTATAATACTTGCGTATTTTGACAGATCCAAATCAATACATAAATTTTAAGCATGCGAAATTTTAAACGTGTTTCGTATAAATTATTAAAAAATTTGGCACAAATAACGTGCTTGGAACCTTTTTAATTAACCAAATTTGATAACATATTTAAGAATGAGAAGTTTCCAACCTCAATATCTCTATTTTTCGAAGATTTGACCGAATTTTTGAATGTATTTTATTTGTACTGAGCCGATTTATACTCGTACTTTTGTCGTCCCGAATTTTTTCAGTTTGCTGAATTGCTAACAAGCATGTCTCTCTCTTTCTTATACATGCAACTTTTTGCATCCATAATTATTTAGTTCTTTAAGGGTCTACTAGGATTGATGGTTAAGGGAGTTAAGAAAGAAAAAGTTAAGTGGGAGAAAATGAAAACTATGCTAAGGGTGTTGGTTTAGGAGGGAAGGTTATATCAAGGATTAAGTGAGGGTTCGTTTAATTCTTTTTTGTCTTTTTTTTAAACTCCAAAATCGGAGGGCTATCGAGGGAAATTGAGAAATTTTGTTTAAAACGTCATAAATATCTCTTATTTGTCCTATAAAATATAATAATTTTTTTGCCATTTTTTTTCAACATACTAATTCGTAGCTTACTCATTTGTGAAAATATTCTAATTAAATTTAAATTTATGACATACGTATATAATAAGTATTTTGGTAACTATTGTATTTTTATTAATCATACTCACTCAAAACCTTCAATCCATGCAAGAGTTAGAAACTGACAATCAGCGACAACATCAGGGTCGGCTTTGGCCCAGGGCGGCAGCCCAGGACCCCATGGAATATGGGGGCCCAAAAAAAAAATTTATATATATATAAATTTATATATATATATATATATATATATATATATATATATATATATATATATATATATATATATGGTGTCCACTTCTTACCAGAGCTTGGGAGCGCGCTCCCAAGGAGGCTTGAACTCGTGCCATCTGCACTGGGTGCCTGTCGTTCCCAACGGACCACGACCTCGGGACGATATATATATATATATATATATATATATATATATATATATATATATATATATATATATATATATATATGCAAATTAATGACCTCTAGCCTAGTGGTTAAGAGAGATGCATGCGGCCCAAGTGGTCGGAGTTTGAGCCCTAGTGGAGGCGAGTTCATCACAATTATCCATTGCTTCAATATACATATTGTAGTGCCCCGACCCGCAAGATACCTTATGATGGATGGCTGGTTCGATGAAGCCTTGTTGGACTTGAGATTATGCAAAGGATCGCTTGGAAGGCTATACGATCGTGGCAGGAATCGCCTTAAAAATGTGAGTAGTGTTGAACCATTCGAAGATCCTTTAGCCTCACGCTTAAAATAAAGGATAGTATGATGTGTTTACTTGTTGAGTTGTTGAATAACACCTTGTATGAAAGTCGGAAAGATGATGAAAGATAATTAATCACATGACCCGAAACTGTTGCGTATCATTTCATAATTTGTGAGCTTGCGTGTTGTTGCTATAATATATATCATGACAGGTGAAGGAAAAGTCCCAAATACTTAGGCGGTGAGTATATCGAGCCTTACCTCGACGAATTGATGGTAACACAGATAATAAGACCCAAGAACTGGACAGTGAGTATGCTTGAATAATGTCCTAATGAACCTATGCTAAACAGATCTAAGTCCCAGGAATTGGATGGTGAGTACATTGAGTTTGGTTGAAAAGATGTATGATATCAAAGATGTGGAAAAGAGATTGAGTAACAACATTCTATTATCCTGTGTCGATGTAGAATGTTGGTTATGCTAAGACCCTGGATTGGGCCGATGATAATGTGAGCGTTGGCTCAAGGCAAGATGGCAATACGAATGAGAATGATGGATTATTACTTAGTTTTTCTTCTCATGCATTATATGTTTTCTTCTTAGATAAGTTGCATATAATTGCATGGTCATGGACAACTTGTCGACAAGGTGGTTCATTGAACGATATTCCAAGGCCTTGGAAACCGATTTGTCCTGGGGGAACCTCGTGCTGAAGTAGTAGTGTGAAACCCATATTTTTTTTGTGCTAAATTATTATTAATGTTTTAGTATTATTATTATTAGTATTTCTAAAATTATTATTATTATTATTATTATATTATTTAGAATGATAAAGTTATTTCAAACTTAACAACATGGCTTTTTGAGTTGAACCCAGACCCAGGCCTGAGCCAAACCCAAATCTCATTTTCCTTTCTTTCTAATTTCTGACTTGGTTTCTTAAAAAAAAATAATAATAAAAATAAATAATATAATAGATAAATTTTATAGCTGGTCCCGTAGGACCAGCACCCCTCTCAACCCATGTACAACTTTTCCACTTCCCCTCCCACACGTTGTTCTTCTTTTCCTTACGTTACTCCCCTATCTTTACTCCAGCACACCACCTATTTCTCCCCTTCCCACGTTCTCCTCAACAGAACCAACTCCCCACAACTCTCAACAAACTCTATTATCTCTCTCTTTCGGTTTTCATTCTGTGGAAAACCCATCTTCTCAACCCATCTCTCTCTCCCTCTCTCTCTGTCGAGGGTTTCCCCGAGCCCTTCTCCGGCAAACTCCCGAGCCCCTCCGGCGAGCTTCTCTGCGGCCATCCCGCCGCTAGCCGCCCCTCTCCCGCGGCCATCCGCCGCCTCCGAGCTCGCCCCGCCTCCGCGGTCCCCGAGCCCCTTTCTCCGGCCGGATCCGCCACCGCGCCGCTCCTCCGCGGTACCCGCGGCCTCCGTCGCCGTTCCCGAGGCCGGCCCCCGCGGCCAGCAGCCCCGCGCCTCCGGCGTGCCCGAACCCGACCGCCACCCTCCGTGGCCGACCCCCTCTCCGTCCAGCCCCACCGGCAGGACCCCCGCGCCCCCGCCGGCAGAACCCCATGAGCCGCATCTCTCCGCTGTGCTGTCCGCGCCCCGGCGGAGTTTTCCCGCTGATTTCCCGCGGTTCTTTGCTGCCCCGCCGGCGTTCCCGCTGTCCATGGACTTTCCCGCTGTTCGGGATCTTCTACCTGCTGCCGACTTAGTTCGGATCTCTTTCCCGAGATTTTTCCCGCGGCTCCCCGCCAACGGAAACTGGTAATTTCTGTTAATCAGAGTAGTTCGTCCCTCCCGTGAGTCGATGATGATAGATCGGTCCCCCGGTTCCCTCTCGGGAATCCGGATAGCTGCGTTTTATAATTCGATTAGCTGCGTTAGAATAATTTTCTGTGCTTTTACTTGCTGGGTTGGTGTGAATTGGTTGGTATTGGATTCCCGGATATTTCGGAAATTATTTCTGTGGTGTTGGAATTATTTTGGTGGATATTTCTGTGGACTATTTTGGTTGGAAATGGGTTTTCCCTGGTTTGGGACATTTTGCAGGAGTTGTTGGCGCACTTCCCAGTTCTTGGGTTTGTCCCGGAATAGAGGAAGTGCTGCCCAAATTTTTACAAAAATTATATTTTTATTGATTTCAAAACCGGCTTTCGAAAATGATTTCCTAAACCGATTTTCGGGCGACGACCGTACCGGTCTGTGGGCCCCGGCGAAATGCAAACGCACCGGTCCGACCGGACGTTGAGGCATAAACCGAATTTGAGGAATGGACCGAGTCTGAGACTCCTAGCTTTCTTTAAATTATTATTTTATTTTTAGGCTAAATATTATAGTCATTTAAATTCTGCATTTTATTTAATAATTCATTCATTTTCTTATTTAATGTAAAAGAAAGATGTATCGGGCATAAGCCCACCCTAGGACCAGTAGCTGTGCCCATGTATTTGTGTAGCGTAGTTATTTTCTTTTCTTTTCTGGTGGATGTGATTTGGGTGGATTTTGGATTGATTTCATATTCGTAGTTTAGGACGTAATTTACGGCTTAATTACGAGTTTAGTTTAAAATGAATAAAATAATATTAATTCACGGTTTATCACTAAAAAGAAATTGTACTTTTAATATTACAAAACACAAAGTTTTCCAAATTGTAATTGATTCTCGCGATTTTCCAAATTGTATTTGATTTTCGGGATTTTTCAAATAAACCAATTAACTGGCTCAATCAACGCACGTAGTTTCGACGTAATCGTTAGCTGTAAATTAATACAACATAAAACCTGATTAGGACATGTCTACTAGAGATTGCAACTAGCACACTTAGTCTGGTTATTCAGGATTCTAAATCGAGTTCTCAATTGTAGGAACTCGAAGTTACAACTGACGTTCTTCCTCGGTACCGACTCGTCCTTCCAGTCAATCTAATACAAGGCAAGTTACGATTTGTGTATTCCTGTATTTTATTTAGTAAAGTTAAGATGCATGTTAAACCACACTGCTGGCACGGAACTCTACCGACTGTTACTGTTACTGAATCTGGGACTGGGAGAATAGTGTAGACGTTTATGACCAAAGCCCCTACTGAACTGACTGTGTTAGCTTACCCCTCTCACACACGGGGATAAGCCATATCGTATCGCTAGGATACTACTGATCAACCCAAGCCGGTCATAGACGTTTACATATTCAAATCACACTGAACTGTTTTAAACTGCTGAAAATACTATTTCAAACTGTTTACCCTGTACTTTTCAATTACTACTTAAATTATGAGATGCATATTTCGTTCTTGCTCCCTCCTGACTGGAGACAACATTTTATGTAGCACTGAGGATGACGAGCTATTCTTTAATAGCTACTATGATCCGGTCCTATACCCTGTGACCGTACCGGAGCCGTCTCCGGAGGACGCTGATCCTGAGGCGACAGAACCAGATATCTAGATAGATTTCTTTTCCAGCATTTTTGTTTTGGAGTTTGTATTTATTTCTGCATTTTCATTTCCAGATGTATCCTGAATATTTTTAACAAAAAAATTTCAATTCCGAATAATAGTTGTGACAAATGTATCTGTGTTGTTGTGTGGTTGCCTGCTACTGAACAGCTTACTGCCGCCGTCTCATCAACGGCGCAGGCTGGGCATGATCCGATTCGACCCAAGCAATTGGGACCGGGTCGTGACAAGTAGCACGGTATACGGGACCATCAGTGGGACTAGCTACCCGCACTGCAAGGGGCATCGTTATACCTGTAAGATGATCCAAGATGTCGTGTAGTCAGTGACCTTTATATAGATAGGTCCAGTGCTAATAATGTCTTATGCAGGAAGAGTAAGTTATTACTCAAATACAGGAAATGATATCGGCTGTTGGTAAGATTCACCTAAAAGGGTGATAATCATGATAATATGATGTTGTTCCTAATAATGTCTTGTGCAGGCTGAGTAAGTATTATAAATGTACATGGATGGCTACACGACCGTGGGTAAGATATCACCGAAGGGTGATACCATGTTACCTTACATTATGCTGCATGAATAAATGTATGCTTTACTTCTGTCGGATATGAACTGCTAATTGATCCTAAGGCAACGAGAAAGACCACTTTTAATGATGTTCTATAACATGATTATTTAGTGTTGTCTTCTTAGGTGAGTTGGGCCAGTACCGCTCGTCAGTATATTGATGATGTACTGACCCACGTTCCGTACGAATTATTGACAAATTTAGCACAAAAATACGTAGCGGTAACATATTTAATTAACTAAATTTGATCACGTGTTCAAGTATGTAAAAATTTTAACCTCGATGTTTTCATTGGACGGATATTAGATTAAATTTTTAAACATACTTTAGTTGTACTGTGTCGGTCAGAATTTTTTTTTTTCTGTTTGCCGGATTGCTAACAAGGGCAAGGATACCCTGAACGTTATCGTGCATGAACGTAGGAGCCAATTTGCACGTACGTACTTACGTTTACGTACAAATTGAATTTTTTGATTCAACTCAAATTTTATCGAGAATTTTTTTTTTGTCACTCGAGGCCCATCTTAATCTTAACCAAATATATTTATTTATTTTTCCTTGAATTGAAACTCCTTCAATGCAGTGGTAAATAATGAAAATTTATAGTCCAACAAAGAATCGGAAAGAAACAATGGAGCTGGTGGAAGTAACAATAATAAGTTTAAGTGATAATAAATAGATTTATTTCTCCGACCAACACCCACCGCCATCATTCTTCCAACCCTTCATAGAACACCTTCTTGAACCTCTCCATGTTCTGTGTCTCCAAAGATACGGGAACAGACACCCCGCCATCCGTGTCCGGTACAACATAGACTTGACCCCGCCCCCCCAACGAGAGTGCCTTCCCCATGAACTCCGGACTCCCCCATCCGAAATCCGCGTGCTGGATCGGCAGCCCGAGCCAGCTGTTGGCAAGCAGATCGGCTTCCGAGAATCCGAGCCAGTCGGTCCTCCTCTCATCCTTCCCGGCCAGCTCTATGTAGTCGATGACCGACCTGGCGTACTCGTCCGTCACGAGTTCGATCGCATCCTGCAGCTTGCGGGCGCCGCGACTTATCGGGCTCGACACGACCTCATCGGACGTAGCGGCCGCCGCTATTCGGCAGATGGCGTTGCCGAAGTAGCCGCGCGGGAGGGCAGGTTTCAGCCGGGTGCGGACGTCGGCTACCAAATAGACCCTCGTCGTCCGGTTCGGCGCTAGCTCCCGCGCGAGGCAGGCGCACCGCCATGCGTGGGCGGTGATGGCCTGGAACGTGGACTGCTGTTCGCTCCTGTTCTTGAGCAGAGCCACTTGCTTGCGTGAGAGCTTGAGGATGACTGTGGTGAAAGGAGCCCCGGCAGCCGTGCCGGTGGCGGAGTTGGGGTTGTATCCGATGGCGTAGAAGAGGTCGGGGTTCGGGGGAGAACGAGCGTGGAGGACGGTGCGGTCGAAGAAGGGAGGGACGTCGAGTTCTGTGATGCGGCCCCTTGCGACCTTGCACCAGTGGTTGGTAAAATGCAATGCACTGTATCCATCCATGGCGAGGTGCTGCGAGGCTACGCCTAACGTCATCCCGTTGCACTTGAAGAACGTCACCTGCTTACAAATGCAATGCAGAATTAGGATCTGCTTGGCAATTATGAGAGTAGCGGTTACGAAGTATTTTTAGAGTAGCGAAGGTAACTCATGCATCAAAAAGTTTATGCATTCTTGTCTCAGAAATTAACTCCGCATCCAATGGAACTCGAAAGACAAATATAAGACAAGTTTTTGGACTTTCCTTCAATCGGAAAGAAAAGAACAACCGGGGATAGAAAAGAAAGATAAACACATAAAGAAAAAAAATATGGTTTAGTTTTTTTTTTTTGCGAGGATATAAATGAAATAAAAGAATAAAGCCACCCAAAACTCACAAATTTGGGGTGTTTATAAAGCCACCAAAAAATACATTAATTTTTGAGCCGACCAAATCTAGTGGCTCAAAAAAATAGCAACCATGGGTTTTCATAAACGATCGGTTTAAAAACACCCTAAAGCCGATAAAAATACCATTACCAAGAAGACCCTTAGGCCTCTTTTGGTTCACGGAATTTCCTTCTATTTTCCATAGGAATGGAAAAGTAAAATTCATGTCACATTTTCTTTCCATTGTTTGGTAAAACAAGAAAACTACCTAGTAAAGGAAAGCAAAATATAACAATGTTCCAATATTATCCTTACCTTTTGTCATAACTTTTGTAATAAATGTTGGAAAAGGAGGAGCGAAAATCAATCCCACGGGTCTTGAGTGGAACCATATTCCCACCAATTTTCTCACTTGTCAGAAAATTGATTCCCAAATTTGTGGCTACCAAACAAAGAAAAAGGAACAACTTTTCTTTCTTGGTTCCTTAAATCCGTGAACCAAACGAGGCCTTAGTCTAGCATTAATCAAAGAGAAGAAATGTCTTATTTAGTTTTGGATCAATAACCAAATCGAATAAGATATTCACTTTTGTTTGGAAAAATTTCTGTTCAATCTTAAAACTACTAAAAAAATTATATGGTGCAATTTGGCAAAAAACTTAAAGTCGAATAGGACTTGTACAATTGTATAAAAGTATATTTTATGATTAAAAGAGTATAAGTCTTCGGACTGGGAGTGTGACATTCGGATTGAATTTGTAGGCCTTCGAACCAGGAGTCAATAACACAATTACCTCTTTACACACACACACACACACACACACACACACACACACACATATATATATATATATATATATATATATATATATATATATATATATATTCACCTTCACGTGCGTGCACGTATAAAAAAAATCAATGATAGTATTAATAAAGTATATATAAAATATTAAATTTTATTAGAATATTTTAAATATAATTTTAATATAATTTGTTATGATTATTTTTAAAATTATGGATATGTGTTTAATTAGATAATATTGTGTAGTTAGTTTAAATATAATTTTATTTTTAAATATATTTTAGTATTGAGTGGTTTTTAAATTTTTTACGTGAGGAGAGAGTTCGGTTATCCACATAGAAGATAAGAAAGGTAGTTAATTTTAAAATTTTATTATATTTGTTTATAAAAGAAAATGGTTGATGAGATACATGGCTTAGACGGCTCAAGGCACAATTGGGGGACTCGAACATTGTCGGTCCCTCCGGGTGTCCACTCTAATACCACTAGGCTGGAGAGCTCCGACAGATTGAGCCGTTTTGAAGCCCCTGCACGTATGATAACGTATTCTTATTATACAATTATAGTCAAATGTTGTTTATAGCTCATGTGGTTAAGGTGGGAGGTTTTTTTCTTTTTTGGTTGAGTTCGATTCTTCATTTTGCATATATATATAACAAACTTGAACCTTTTTTTTAACATCTTTTTACATAATTTAATTTTTTTAAAAAGAAAATGATTGATGATATGCACGGTTTAGACGGCTCAATCTTGAACCGTTTTGAAACCCCCTTATATATACTAATTACTTTCAAAAAAATCTTCAATATGATTGAAATATAAAACTTTAAATTATGTTAGAAACTTAGAATATTTTAAATATAATTTGAATATATTTTAGTTATGATTTATTATAAATATTTTTTTTAACTTTTTGGATATGTGTTTAGTTAGACAACATCATGTAGTTAGTTTAAATATAATTTAAATTTTAAATATTTTAGTATTTATACATATTCATGCCGTTATGAGGATTTTAGGTTTTAATTTTATTTTAAACTAATTGAGAAAATAATTACGGTTATGGACCTTTTTTTTTAAATTTTTTTTAAAACGAAATGGATGATGATGAAATAAAAACGGCTTATACGGTTCAATCTTGAACCGTTTTAAAGCCCCCTTTTATATATATACTAGTGGATAACCCACGAATCCGGTCTTCTCGACGTAGGCGTGCAGGCACCGAGCCAGCGCCAGGGAGTTCCGGACGGAAACACGGCCTCCGAACCCGGCCTTCTCGACATAGGCGTGCAGGCACCGGGCCAGCGCCAGGGACCCGAGCCCGTCGGAGGCGGACACGGCAAAGACCACGGTGGCGGCGTTCGGGGCGGCGTGGGGCCTCATGGAGGCGAAGACGCACAGGGCCGTCGCGGGGCGTTCGAGGGCGGCGAGGTCCGAGACGACGGCGGTCCAGGAGACGACGTCCCTATGCGGCATTCCGTCGAACACCCGCAGGGCGTGGTCGGCGGAGCCGTGTCAGGAGTAGGCGATGAGCAGGACGGTCTGCACGAAGGGGTCGGGCCGAAATCCGATGAGAAGGGCGTGTGCGTGGAGCGACCTGGTGGCGGCGGTGGTGGTGTTGAGTAAGGAAGAGAATGTGTGGGAGTCGGGAGGGACGCAACGGTGGAGCATTTGGGAGTAGATGGAGAGTGGGTCGGCGGAGATGGCGATGGCGGTGTTGAAGGAGAAGGGGTTGGGGTTGGTCATGACGGAGAAGAGGGAGGCGACGAAGGAAGGGTCGGCGTCGGCGGCGCAGTGGAGGAGACTGCTTGCGATGAAGGGGTTGCGGAAGAGGCCGGCGATGATGGCGTGGGCGAGGATGGAGCGGAGGCGGCGGAGGGTGGGGCGGTACAAGAGGAGCTGGAGACGGGGGTGCCGTTGGAGCAACCGGTTGTTCCGCATCCAATATGGAACCTCTTCCTCTCTTATAGAGAGAGGAACAATTTAGTCATTTCATCATCGTTGAACCAAAGCACATGGATCGGACCAAAAACCCACTGTGCTTTATATTATAGATAATATATATATAAGAAGAAGTCACCTGCGCCAGCAACAAGATCGAAGGAGAGTACGATGGCCCGGACAAGGGGACTAGCTGCATCATCTCCGGAGACGGTACGAAGTCTCCGAGCTCCTCGTCGATGCTGCGGTCGGAGTGGGCCACCACAAACACGGCTCCTTCCCCGGTGCAGTGGATCTCCTTCCGGCCATCCGCGTCGACACCGAGCCGACCTGCAAGGGGATAGAAGGGAACTAAGGCGTCGGCGAGCGCCGCCCTGAGGGCTCCGGCCACCGCCGACCGATCTCCGTTGCAGTTCCGGTAGATGTAGACGACCGGGATGTGGTAGTCGGTGACGTTGAAGTCAAGATTGGAAAGCCATATGGTGGTGTTCTTTGGAGCCTCCCCATTCGGTGCTACCAAGCTCCACTCTGCTACCTCCACCATCTCTCTCTCTCTCTCTTCCTCGGCACAAACTTGTGCTGCCTCTGTCCATATAAATATTGGAGCCCCTACGTTTTTTTTTTTTTTTTTTTTTGAAGTAAACACAACTTTGTATTAAGCAGTAGAAAGACTCATATCCTGAAGAATATGAGTTGAGATACAAAAAGGAACATGATCATAAATTGAAAATACATCAGAAATATTAGAGAGAAGAGTATGGGAAGCTAATTGATGAGCAGCTTGATTGCAACTCCTGGTAGCAAAGTTGTAGGTAATAGAGGAAGTATTAGCCTTCAGCTTTCTTGCGTCTGCAACAATATGTCTTGCTCGCCAAGGTGGAGGACTAACATCACTGTTAATGGAATCAATCAACACCTTACAATCGCCTTCGATACAGACACAATCAAGATTCTTTATACTAATAATGTCCAAAGCCAAAGAAAGGCCCTTGGATTCAGCTTCGATAGGAGAACCGCCTTCAACCAAAACAGCAAGTGCAATAATGAAGTGACCCTGATCATCACGTAGGATCGCCGCAGCTGCCATTTTGTCATCTAAAAAAACACCATCAAAATTAATCTTCAAATGTCCAGTAACAGGTGGAGTCCAATGTAGAATATGTTGGTGGATGGAAGAAGTCAGGGCAGAAGAAAAGCCACCAGTATTGCAAGTTTCGAATCTATTCTTCAAATTCATAGCCTCAGTGCAAATATAGTTAGCAGAAATTTGTTTATCTTCAAAAATAAATTTATTCCTTGACTTCCAAATCATCCACATTAGATAAAGACTATGTGCAATCTTTTCTTGATTTCCTTCCTTCAGTAGATCAGTAATAAATATGGAGACTGAGGTGTCTTGAGGGATATCAAATGCAAGGAGATGATGAAGCTTCCAAGATAATCCAGTTACCTGACAATGAAAGAGAAGATGGTCAAGTGTTTCAATATGTACCTTACAAAGTGGGCACTTTGCGTCAATGTGGCTGAGTCGATGATGAATATTGGACATTGTTGGCAGAGCATTGGTGAGACATCTCCAGGAAAACATTAGCACTCTTGGGCAGATATAGGATAGTGACCATAATTTGCGCCATTCCTTGAAGTCAGATATATTGAGATTGCTGCTATGCATTGAAGATCTTTCATGAATCAGACGATATGCTGATTTGGTAGTCAGCACACCATCCTTGGTGTGGATCCATTGTAACTGATCCTGAGGACAGTTAGGTGATAGAGGAATCTTCAGGATAGCAGAGGCCTCCCTTGGAGGAAATAGCAGATGAATTAGATTGACCTTCCAGACATATGAAGTTTTGTTGATAAGATCACTAACATGAGTAACATAATTCTTGGCAAAATGATAGCCCATAACATTAAACCTGGCTAGAGAAGGAACCCAAGGGTCTTTCCATATATTAATATTTGATCCATCACCAACAGACCAAATGATGTTGCCAATAAGAAATTCCCTGCTTTTGAGTATACTCGACCATATGCATGAGGAGGCAGTTGATGGGGATACTTCCCAAAATGATGAGGAATGCAGATACTTGTGCTTAAGAAGGGAGATCCAAATATCAGTTGATCCAGTAAGGAATTTCCAGGCAAGTTTCAGAATAAGAGCTTGATTGACAAATGCAGGATCCCTTATACCCAATCCTCCTTGATATTTAGGCATAGTGAGTCTAGACCATGGTGAGAAGTGCATTTTCCTTTTTTCAGTTGAATTCCACCAAAAATCTCTTTGAACTTTGGAAAGATAGGAAGTAGTTTTTTGTGGGATGTGATATGAGGATAGATAGTAATTGGGGATAGAGGAAAGAGTAGATTTAATGAGTACAGATCTTCCAACATGGGATAAACAACCTCTTTTCCAGCCTTGGAGTTTGGAAACAGTGGTATTGATGAGGTGATGAAAAGTTGAAGCTCTGTTTTTGGAGAGGAGAAGGGGATGACCAAGATATTTGTCATTAGGAGACATCAATTTGACACCCAAAATGTTTAAATAAAGCTGTCTCATGATAATATCAACATGTTTGGAGAAAAATATTGATGATTTCTCAAAATTAATGCGTTGGCCTGACCAACCTTCAAAAGTCTGAAGAATAATCTTCACTTGGTACATATTATACAGAGAACATTTTCCAAAAATTATGAGGTCATCAGCAAAGGCTAGATGAGTATAAGATGTATGTGAATGTGGAAGAGAGATACTATCATAAAGCTTGTTTCTATCCATGATACAAATGAACTTTGATAAGATTTCCATACACATGATAAATAAATAAGGTGACAATGGGCATCCTTGGCGAATGCCACAGCCAGGAATGAAAGTTTCAGTGGGTTCTCCATTGATAAGAATGGAGAAAGAAGTTGTTGTAACACATTGCATGATGAGTTTATGAGTGTGTCCAGTGATACCATAGCCTAACAGAGCTTGATCAATGATGTTCCAGCTTAATCTATCATAGGCCTTTGCCATATCAACCTTAAAAGCAAAACTAGAGTTGCTTCCAGTGAATTTTGAGATGGAATGGAAAAGTTCTTGAGCTACTACAACATTGTCACCAATGAATCTGCCCGGAACAAAGGCATTTTGATGTGGATTGATAAGGTTTTTCAAGAGTGGCCTAAGACGGTTAGCAATGAGCTTGGTGATAATTTTATAGATAACATTACAAAGAGCAATAGGACGGAAATCTATAGGTCGAGTAGGATGAGGAATTTTTGGTATGAGAGCAATGAATGTATGGTTGAGAGTAGAAGGCATGATTCCAGATATAAAGTACTCTTGAATCAAATGGATTACCTCATTTCCAATGATACCCCAGCATTTTTGGTAGAAATAGGCAGGATAACCGTCAGGACCTGGTGATTTGTACGTGGAGCCCCTACGTAGCGGAGGGGTTTCTAAATTCATATTTGAAAAAAACCAAAACCAATGTTTTAAAAATCGGACCGTGATCGAACCGAATTTTTTTGATATAAGTCGGACCTTGGTTCAAAATTCAAATATACTTGGTTTGGTTTAGTTGAAATAGGTAAATTATCCATATTTACTTCTTGGTTTAGTTTAGTTTGGTCGTAAGTATGTTAATTTGGTTTAATTTTAATTACAACTATAAGGTCGATCAAAACAAAAACAAGAATCAAATGATCCAAATTTCACATGATATTTTTTTAAAAAGAAACTAAAATTGGCCGGTTCAATTGTGAACCGATTCGGCCGGTTCGTCGGTTGAACCCGATTTTGACAAAAAATCGACGATTCTTTAAAGACATGATTTTAGTCGAAGCGGATCGATTTTTTTGCATAAACCGGTTGGACCCGGTCCAACCCCCGGTCCGGTCCGGTTTTTACAACATTGAAATTTTTTTTCCTCAATCATTATTTCTATTCCAATTCCTACATCTTATTTAATATTTTAAAAATCGGACTGGTGAATGAACCGATTTTCTTGGTATAGATCGGACCAGGATTTAACCGAGGTTTAAATTAACTTAGTTTGATTTGGTTGAAATAGATAATATATCTACATTTACTTCTTGGTTTGGTTCTTAGCTTGTTCGGTTTGGTTTAATTTTACAACTGTACGATCTCTCAAAACAAAACCAAGAACCAAGTGGTCCAAATCTCACGTGATAAATATTTTTGAGTTTTTTTTATAACAAAAATTGGCCGGTCCAATTGTGAACCGGTTCGGCCGGTTCACTGGTGAAATCCGATTCTGAATAAACCGATTGTTCTTAATTTAAAAAAATTCTGATTCAAGTTAGGTTGGCCAATATTTTTGGCAAAACCGGTTTGACCCGGTCGGACCGTCGGTCTGGTCCGGTTATGACAATACTGATCCTATGTGACGGTGATGATGTAGGATAGAGAATTTCTACATTCAGAAACTCTCATAAAAAATTTCATCCTCATACCAATTAATGTTGGACCCCACATCGTTAAAATGATTCTTATTGCACTTTAGAATTTCTAAAATTTAGGGTCTGTTTGGTTAGAGTTTATAACGCAACCTTTTGAGTTTAAACACAAGGAAAGAGAGAAATAACGTTTGGCAGTCAAACAACTCATAAAGTTGTTTTGAGATTTTTTTTGAAAGTAGCT
The DNA here is from genome assembly GCA_029216955.1 of Iris pallida. Taxonomy (NCBI): domain Eukaryota; kingdom Viridiplantae; phylum Streptophyta; class Magnoliopsida; order Asparagales; family Iridaceae; genus Iris; species Iris pallida. The sequence continues at coordinate 7,173,094 of JANAVB010031819.1, forward strand.
GTTATAACTCAGTTTTCCGAGAGAAGAAAAGGCTAATTATATAGGCACATCCAAAACTTATCATGGCTAGCCCAAAATTTTTTGTTTTTTACAAGGCTGGCCCAAATTTTTGATATATGGCTATCCCAAATTCCTCCCCCCCCCCAATACATTTTTTTCCTTCATTTGCAAAATCTATTCTCTCTCTTCCAAAACCCTCACCCCTCTTCTTCTTCTTCTTCCTCTTCCTCTTCTCCTCCACCTCTCCTCAATCCCCAACATCTTCCTCTTCTCATCCACAACTCCTAAATCTCCAACATCTTCCTCTTCTCATCCACAACTCCTAAATCCCCAACATCTTCCACTTCTCCTCCACCATCCTCCTCTTTTGAAGAAATTAATTCAAGCACTCAAATTCTTTCTCAATTATTTCCAAAACCCTAAAAATTAATTTGAAAAATTCAAGCATCAATTATATTGTTTATTTCAATGCTTTATAGCCCATTTGAATGAATTAAACTACATTCGAAGTGAAAAATTACTCATTTAAATTAAATCCAAGTATGAACGACGAGAAAACTCCGCGTCGACAAGGACTGCCCAATTTTCTGGCAGCCCTACAAACTGAATGGACTGCCAGAAAACTGGGCAGTCCTAAGTCACAACATGTGAAACTTAGGACTGCCCACTTTTCTGGCAGTCCTACAAACTGAATGGACTGCCAGAAAACTGGGCAGTCCTAAGTCACAGCATGTGAAACAAAGTACTGCCAATTTTTCTGGCAGTCCATTCAGTTTGTAGGACTGCAAGAAAAATGGGCAGTCCTACATAAAGTAAGAACTTCCATAAAAATGGGCAGTCCTTTGTTTCTAGGGGTGCAACTTGGGCGGGCTAAACCCGAGCCCGATCGGATAAACCCGTTAATGGGTTGGGTTAGGGTTGAAGATACTCGGGTTCGGACTCGGATTTGGGTTAAAATATTTGAACCCGACCAACAATCGTGTTGGGCTCGGGTTCATGTATCGGGTTACCCGAAGAGCCCAAAACCCGACTTATATATATATATATATATATATATATATATATATATATATATATATATATATTGTTTCATACTTCTTAAATAAAAAGTTTAAATCATAAATTTGTCCACCCAAACACTTCAACTCCTTATCATAAATCTTATTTCAGTTTGTATTTTGTAATGATCAAGCATTGATTGCTATTTGATTATGTGTTTAATATTACTTTTGTTTAAAATTATTTCAAATATTATATTAGAGCCCGATAAATCCGATGGACCAACCCAACCCGAGTTCAACCCGATCCTCCGGGCTTGGTCTTGGACTTCATATGTTGTACCCGAGGCCGGGCTTGGGCTCGGGCTCGGGCTAAGCTTATGATTCATCGGGTTGGGCTCGGGTTGACCTCAAGCCCGACCCAACCCGTCCGAGTTGCACTCCTATTTGTTTCACATGTTGTGGCTTAGGACTGTCCAGTTTTCTGGCAGTCCATTCAGTTTGTAGGACTGTCCGAAAATTGGGCAGTCCTTATTTACACTAGTTGAAACAGCAATATTATGGTTTCCACCAATATTAGGGTTTGTACATTATGAGGAGCCTTTGGGTGCCATCAAATTGGAAATGAGAAGAAAATTAGGATTTAATTTTTGGGTGTTTTCTTCTCATTTTCTTCTTCTCCATTAATTGAAAATCGAAATGGGAAGAAAATTAGGGTTTAAACCCCATTGTACTTGGAAATAGTGATGATGAGTTGAGGAAGAAAATTAGGGTTTAAATTCTATCGAAATTCTCATTTTTTGTTGTTGTTGTTGTTCTTCTTCCTCTTCTTCTTTTACTTGTTCTTCTTATTCTTCCTCTTCTTGGATGAGTTGAGGAAGAAGAGCAAAATTAGAAAAATTGACTTTTATACCAAAGAGTGGGATAGTCATGATCACTTTCTTCAATGGCAAACTTGTAAATAAACCAAAGTTTAAAATGGGCTAGCCATAATCATTTTTGGATGTGCCCATATAATTAGCCAAAGAAAAAGTTGTTTTCATGATATGTGCTCCCAAAAAAAAACTTTGACAGTAGGAGGGCCCCATACCCCCTATCCTCCAACTCTTTCTCTCTCTCTCTCTCTCCTCGTTTTCACTCCAGAGAAAGCTCCAATGTCAATGTGGGAACGGGAGGGAGGGAGGGTGCCTTTTTTTTTTTCCCTCCAGAGAGCTCCGATCGAGGAGCAGAAGGGTGACGCCGGTAGGGTCTCTGAACGGCGGCGGCCCTCGCCCGACGGGAGGTCTTCGAGGAGGACGGCGGCGGCGGCCCTTACTCGACGCGGGAGGGTTATGCCGGCTCTGAACGTGGGCTGCCCTCACCGGACGAGGGAGGGCTTCAAGGAGGATGGCGGCGGCGGCCCTCACCGGACGTGGGAGGGCATCAAGGAGGACGGCGACGGCGGCCCTCACCGGACGTGGGAGGGTGACGCCGACTCTGAACAGCGACGGCCCTCACCTAACGGGAGGGTTCGAGGAGGACGGCCCTCACGCCGACTCTGAACGGCGGTGACCCTCCCCCGCCTCGACCTCGTTGTCAAAGCTTGGCCGCCTCTAGTTCGTCGTCTCGAGCTCGCCTCAACGAGTACGACGGCGGCGTTCCACGACGAGAATAGTGGTGGGGATGGACACAGAAATGGACTCAGTATTTGTCAGGGCACAGAGGTGGAGTGGACACAAAGATGGACTCATTATTTGTCAGGACACAAAAATGGACTCAATATTACCAAACACAAATTTTAATTTTTGTGTTTTAAAATTATTTTCAGATGAAAATAACCAAACACAAACTCAAAATCTCTATACTCAGAAAACAAATTTATAACTTACTCTCAGAAAACTATTTTCAGAAAGAAATTTTAGAAAGCATATCCAAACGGACCCTTAGTTTCTTTCCTAATTGACATTGTACTTTAAGGAGACTTCTATACTACTTGGTAAAGTTTCTACATAAAAATTGCACCAAAAAAAAACTTTTCAATGGTTCTTCATTTCTATCTTACATGACATAAAATGAAAGGATCAATTTAATGATGTAGGGTCCAATAATAATTGCTATGAGAGAAAAAAAATTTCTACATTTAAAAAATTCTCATAGAAGTTCTTCATCCTACATCAATGCGACATAGGATAAAAATTGGAATAGAGACCACCATTGGAGGAGAAGTTTTTTTTTTTTTTATTTTTTAATTCTACCCTAGAAATATAGGAGATAGAAACACCCATTGGAGATGGCCTAAGAGTTTCTGCATAGAAATTGCATACACAAATAAAATATTCTCTAATGGTTCTCCATTTTTATCATACATGACAACAAATAAAATGATCACTTGAATAAGGTATGGCCCAATATTAATTGTTGTGAGAGTTGAATTTTTTTATGAGATTTTATACATGTAGAAACCGTCATAAAAATTCTCCATCATATATCATTGTCACATAGGATGAAAATTGGAATAGAAATCATGCTTGTAAGTAGTTTTTTTAAAAGGACTTTATATCATTGAAATAGGGGAAATAGAAACCCCCATTGGAGACGATGGCCTATTCATCAGTGACTTTGTGAATGGCCTAAATTTAAGATAACATTGGTTGTAGCATGTAGAGGTGAGCATTATTAAATTTTGGAACGAAATCAAATCGAACCAAGTCGAATAAGAGATTCAATTCAGTTTGGAAAAAAAAATGGTTCGATTTCGGTTTTGATTATACTAAAATTCTTTTATTCGGTTTTTAGTTTCAGTTTCGGTAGAAAACCGAAAATCGTATAAGACTTATACAATTATATAATTATTCTCAATCCTATGCATATTTTGTGAATAAAACTGTGTATATTTTGAAAACAAATTCTATGTATGTGTTTTGAAATCCATCTTTGAAACTTTGATAATTTAACAAGTAGTTCAACTTTGGACACAACTTTAAAGTACAACAAACGTGTGTATAGTATTATAATTTTAATATAATTTAACCAAAATCTTTACTCTTGGTATGATCCATTAAACAATAGAAATAGTCCATCCGTCCAAACTGAATCAACTATTTTTGGTTCGGATTGGTTTTGATTAATTTCGATTTGATTTTGATTTTGAATTTTTAGAATTTTAATTTATTTAATTTTGACTATTTCGATTCGGATTGCAAAACCATCTTCCGTAGTTGGTTGTGGGTTGTTATTTCAGGGCTGTATGAAGTAAATAAGCTCATATATTTACTTAGCTTGCAATAGTTTGTTGAGGATTGTGTGAAATAAATGTCGTCTACCCAATTAATTATACAGTGACAACCTTCCTATCATTTTGGTCCCAAAATAAAATTAAGTATCCTTTACCCAATTATACAGCGACTGTGGTCCAAAAACTAAATAGCCTCTACCCACTTGTCGGCTCCTCCTATGTTTACGGCAATCTTCCAGACTCAGCGTGATGCTACAAGAGGTTGGAATTGCGAGTGGTCCTCCAGGATCGATCCATTGATAAAGATCAATGGACAATCAAAATTAGCTTTCCGGATAGAGTAATCCAACCGTCCGGAACCGTCGTGCATACATCTATCTCGGGAAACACAATTTTCCATTTGTTCTTATAATAAACGGATATTCATGTTCATGATATGTGTGTTTTCCAATCGCTTTCCAACTTGGTTAAATGATATTCAACTGTTGATACGAATATGCATGATATCTATCAACCATAACAGTAAGGATGTTGAGATATGTGTGGGTTGTACTAAAAAATATATTAATGCTTAATTATTCTGTTAGATTTATATTGGATTTTAACTGAATCGTCACATATATCCTATATATACGAGCTTGTAGAGCTGCAACCTAATTGATGAAGGTTTGGAGGCATAATTATCCGGTTGGTTGTATTGGATGGAATAAGTTAGACAAGTCATCGGATTTGGACAACCCTTCGGTTAGGACAACCTCCCTCCCCTTCTAGATCCCTCCTTCTCCAGCCCTCCACCATGTCTTTGCGGTCCACCTCAACTCCTCATTGTCAGTTAAAGTGGCAATCACTCATGCCCATATTTTAAAATTCCACTAGAAAGGCCTAAAGTAGCTCAGAAGTCAAAGAGCAACTCGGAATCCGAGCTCCACACTGCCGTTAGAACCGAGATAACTAGATTCTTAGTATTTATAAAAAATTATTACATTTATAGCTTTCAGCTTCTTGTATTTTTTTTCCCTGGAGTCAAGAGGCAAGGTGCAACCAAATTTAGCTCCGACTAGGGCAACCCAACCTGCTGGGCCGGCCCTGGAACGAACTAAAGAATTTTTGAAATTCATGGATTCGGTGTAGTAGAACTACCACATATTTGTTGGATTGTATCTCGTTTCCGGTTGAGCTGGAGTTGATAATTTAGTCCCACGTCGGATAGAAAGTGGAATCATGAGATGTAGATAATTTAAATTAGATCATACCATATATGAAAATTTTCTTTTAAGACATGGATCAACTCCAATATCGTATCTCATGGACACTCCGATTGAGCTAGTGATGATGATCACTGCAAGGCAGGGCAATGATACGCTACGAGGCCATTTCGGCTGACCGGCAGAGAAGTCGACTCCTCAGTAGGAAATCTTTGTATCTCATATATGTATCATGTCCTTGTTCGTATTTTTTATGTATTCATGCAACATATATATATGTATCTACGACAATGGTCACAACAACAAATCATATATCCCAAAAAAAAAATTGTCTTTTATTTGAATCATATTCTTCAGTGCACTTTAAAAGGGACATTTTTGTTGGAAACACGGTGTCGTCCGAATCAGAGTTGGTCCATGAGGTGCGATATTTAACCAAATTCATATGTCTTAAAAGAAAATTTTCATGTAATTAAGATCCGAATTAATTCCAATTATCTACATTTCATCCATACCATAGTTGTGTACCAACCACAACAATCCGACACTCTACATCACAACTGTGTGTCAATCACAACGTCTTCTACACCTTGGAGGTGTCAGACCCACCCACCTGGGATGGCCCTGGCCCAAGGCAGGCCGAGCGACTTCCCAGGGCCCCACGACTAACGGGACACCAACATGGTTACATCTAAAGTAGAACTAGTATATACCAACATGGTTAAATCTAAAGTAGAACCAGAATATACCAATGACTTGTTTTAACATTAAATAGTTGTGTAGTGGTTATTATGTTTAACTTATATACTAGAGGTCCTTGGTTCAATTCTTATGAGTGACAATATTTTTTTTTTTTTAGTTTCTTAATTTTTTTTATATTATGTATGGGGGCATATTTTGGAAGTTCGTCTCAGCCTCCCAAGAGCTCAGGGTCGGTCTTGAGACCCACCTTTGAAGCCAATCCGTGTAGTTGTCTTTAATATTAGGTCTGATCCGCCTTCCTGCGAATATGTGACACTCATACCACCTTATGAAGGATGTTACCAACTCCATCTTGAAAAGAGAGTCCGTATAATCTGATTATACGCATGGACGTTCAGCATAATCCGTCTCAAGCCAATTAGTGTTGTCCATACCAGTTTCGTAAACTTAGGCTCTGATACCACTTGTTGGAGCTAAAAGTGGATCTAATCATATGGAGAATAGGTTCCTCTTTTATTCCCAACAATTTCCTCTTTTAACATTAGCATTCTCTTTCTACGTACCTACATGTCTGAAGCATACAGATGTAGGATCAATGTATCCGGAATAATTGTATGTCAGAAATATCAGAAGAGTTAAAGCCTTTGATCTATTCAGCCTAAGTATATTTAAGAAGGATTAACAGTGCTACTTGAATAACTAGTACTATTAGTTTGTTTAATATGTTTGAAGGCATTTCAATCAGTCATAGTGTGTTGGTATCCCTGCAGTATCTATATTCGTATTTGTGTGTGTTGGTATCCCTGCAGTATCTATATTCATATTTGTGTTCGTATTCATACAACATAGATGACTGTCATTGTACTTATTTGAAAATATTTGTATCTTTTATTTGTGTCGTGTCTTTGTTCGTATCCGCATCCACATTTGTGTGATATATAGGTTATACCAGTATAGAGCGGTGTCTTGTTTGTATATACTGTTGAGAACTAATAAGAGACTTTAGTCCCACATTGGAAAATGTAGTATGAAGAGGAGCTATACTCCCTATAAATAGTGGAGTATCCAATCAATAAAACACACAACAATTATTTTCTACATGGTATCAGAGCTATAACCACAAAAAAGAAAAAATTCCTCCCTCTCCCTTTCCCCACCGGCAGTCCCCCCCCCCCGGCAGTCCTGTAAGCCCCCTGAATTTCAGGGTTTATTTTTATTTTTCTAAATGAATTATTTTCGATAAGTGTTTTATTATTTAAATATTTTTGATCATTAATGTACCTTTCCCGTAACCTTGACTTCTGGAGCGTCAGGGATGCCAATCTCTGTAAACTCTCTTCACGAGTTTTGAAGTAGACAAGTTTATCTTCATTTTGATATATCATGTCCCACTTGAACTCGTTCCCTTGTGCTCTTTTTATATCGCGCAACTTCGGATCAACTTAGACCAATTAATCATTGAATAATTATTCCCACTTTTATTTTTGATCTTCGTTTGCACGTTACCGTGACTTTTAATTTAGGAGCACCAGACCAGTCGTTTTCTCAGAACCAACTTCTCATAAATGATCTACTCGAGACGCTCTTCACCCATGACCTTCGTGTCCCACTCAGACACTCCATTTTGTGCTTCATTTTCTTCGCACAACTTCCGGGTCAATTTAGGCCGATTTATTTTCTACTGTTAAACCTGATTTATTTTTCAATTTAATTTCGGGACCCGACATCGATCCAGCCTAGTCGACCCAAAGTATGGACGTGGCCCATACGAAGCCTACTACCCACATGAAACTTGTGTCCCATTTATTGGAGTCCCCGTATATTATTTATTTATCCATGATTATAAATCCCTATTCTTAATTTAATTATTGCACCTGGTCCGATTTTGACCCGACCCGGTTCGACCGAACCCGAACCCGTGCTCCATGTTGCCCTTTCATGAATGCCCAAATACCCCACATAATTTTCTTATTTTTTTCCTATTTTGAAAATATCTATTTCTCTCTCTCCATGTGTATATATACACATATATATACATATTATATATATATACATATATATATAATCTCTCTCTCATCCTCACCTTACTCTCTCTCCTAACTCTCCCATGCTAGCCGACCACCACCTCGTCTCTCTATCCTCTCTCTAAATATCTCTCTCTCACTCTATATATATTATATATATAATATATATACCCACACACACAAATATCTTTCTCTCTCTCACCTCACATCACACTTTCTCCCCACAATTACACACAAACACCCCCCCTCTGTACGAACAGCAACCCCCCCTTTGGCCGACCTCTCTCTCCCCCCTCTCTCAAATATCTCTCTCTCTCTCTCTCTCTCTCTCACTCTTTCTATACATATTATATATATACACACACACACAAACACCTCTCTCTCTTTCTCTCAACACAAAACTCACACACACAGCACTCCACTCCCAGCCCATGCCGACAGCTCCCCTTGGCCGAGCACTCCACCACCCTCTCCTCCTCCTACTCTCCTCCACTCTACCATCATCATCATCAAGTTCACCATCACCATTATCATCTTCATCTCCACCACCATGCACCATCACCTTCACCATCCCCTCCACCACCACGCGTCGCCGCGCCACCGCCACTGCGCCGCCGCCCTGGCCGCGCGAGGCTGTGCGCCACCAGCAGCAGCCAGCAGCATCTTTGGCAGCAGCGCAGCAGCGGCGCAGCAGCATGCACGCGCGCGCGCACGCGCGTTGCCGCGAGGCCGTGCGCCACCCCGTGGCCGACCCACCACCGCGAGGACCCCCCTGGCCGCGTGCGCGCCTCCGGCGAGCCACCCCGTGGCCACCGCCCGCTTCCCCAGCGCGACGCATGGGCTATTCGTGCGTTTTGAACGAAATCCCGTCGGCGCGCGCGAGTTTGGAACTCAGAATTCGTGCTCCGTCGCAGCAAGTTTGTACACGTTTTTCGGAAGATCCGACCGTTGGATCGGCGAACTCTTTGCTCCGTCTCAATCTCGGTATATCCATCTTCACTCCTGTCAATTTTTGTCCGTTAATTACATCGTTTGATACCTCAAAACTGGCCACCAAGTTGACGTTTTAAATTGAACTGTTTTTGGACAGTTTCATGACGCCAAATTTGCGGGTTCGTAACTCCGCCGTCGCAGCTCCGTTTTGCGCACCGTCAGTTCCGATGCACAGCTGGTATAACCCTCTTCCTGCCTCCTTTAGGTTTCGTTTCATTATAAGCACGTTTGGTTGGTTGAATTTGACGCCAAAGTTGGCCGTCCGAATTCTTTAATTTGTACTTGTAAAATTCCATTTTTGAACCCGGGACTCCGGATTCAATTTCTGACACCACCAGTAGACTCGTTTGACTAAAATGTTTGATTAGAGTTGACTTTGACCTAGATTGGCTTAGAAATCATATAGATTGTATTAGTTCTTTCGTTTACTTTCATTTTGGACATGTCATAACTGTATTACTCTATTTTAGGACATTGTGACCCTGGTACAGACATCTGATATTACACTACTCTTTTCAGAGTATCAGGCGAGTACATTCTCTGATAGTTTTCTTATTTATTTGTCAATTACTGTATTTCAGTTCTAGTTAGTTTTATGTGATTCTCTGTATCAACACGTATGGATATTTTTGGATTCATGTATGCGACACATACCTTACTTGCTGACCTCTATTACTGGAGTCATTGGTATCATTCCGAAATCATTTCTGGAATCATCATGTATTGGTCGGACTCATCTCGATTCTTGTGTCTTATACTGGATTCACTTGCTGGGCGGATAAATATTGAGTAAGACATGTAGACATACCCCAAATCCGGAATCTCTCACAGGAATCTATCGAAAGTATAGCCATCTCTTGCCTGATCAGTGAGAGATGTGCCTGATACCTACAGCCGTTTACATATCGACCTCGGTATTTTAAAACACACTGTTAGATCATAGTTGGACTCACCCTGGATTCATTGATCACTGTTGGACTCATCTTGTACCGAAAATCATCTGGTATTAGATTATATGGACTGAACTCACACTGGGATTACATTAGACTTATATTGTACTGTCTGGACTCATACATGTTATTCTAGTTCAGTTAGCTTTTATTACCGTCATTATTGCCATGATTCTTCTCTTGTTTAGTTACCTTTCTTTTTTTGTATCTTAACTGTTTCTCTATACCATCACCTGAATATAAACTACCATGTTCATCAATAAAACTGTCTATAACTGCTTTAGAGTTCTCTGTCATTTACTTGGGTTTTCTAGATGGGTTGACTCGTTCCTGTCCTGATTGGACCTGTTGAAAATATTACAGATGATAGTCCTGAGGATACATGCCCTACTTACCATGGACCTGGCCTTAGCTCCAGAAGAGGCCCCAGCGGGGAACCTTACTTAGTTATCTTTCATGTGTTTAGTAGACTTAGACTTTGTCTGTACTTATATTTGGATACTGGACTTTGTCTCCAGTTAGATACTTGGAAGTGTATTATTAAGTCTGTGCTTATGTTACCTTCGCTTATAGATGCTGTGTTGTGATGAACCTTTAAATGTGATTTTAGAACTGTTAGCTGCTTAGATCCTTTATTGTTTATTCTAGAACAGCTTACTGCGCTTTAACCAAGCGTAGGCTGGACATGGCTCGACCCGGCCCAACAATTTGGGTATCGGGTCGTGACATATTTTTTTGGCGGCCCATGCAGGTCTCGACTTAAGTTGTTTGGTTACGTTATTGTACCAAGCATGCCTGCAATTAGGATCCAGGACAACTTGATAACACTAGGAATAACATTTAGAACACCTAGAGGATTACTAGGATTGCAACATAGGAGAACTCATCACAGCATAGGACCGTTAGCTATAATTAGCCTCTTGTTTGTATTTCAGTGGGTCAATTTAGACCAAGTTTGTACCCTTGGGATGACCCCTGAGGATCTCACTCTAATCTTATCTAGAAATCTGTTTCCACTTATTTCCATTTGATCTTTCTTAAATTGTTGTTGAATTTAATTTCTGATTTTCGTTGTTGACTTTGAATCTTGCATCGTGCTAAAATTTTGTGGATTAAATTATGATATATCCTGATAAGGTAAACGTCTGCTTTAGTTATGGAGTTTAGAATTTATCGCAGCCATATTAGCTGGTATGACAAAAGCATAGAGCCTGATTTTGGATATACTATCCTATTCATAGAATTTAGATTTTCTTGCAGCCATACCGGTTGGTGTGGTAAGAAATCTAGATGATATGATTATAGGGTGTATACCTTAGTTATGGACTCCCTTGTTTATTGTATATAAGCTTACTGGTGGGGCAAAAATTCTGGCAACATGATTTCAGGAAGACGTATATGGTTATCAGATCATATCTCAGCTTGGTTCACTTCGTTATGATCGATTGAGCAAGAATAAATTCTTATTATCATTCTTTCCCGTCTTGATTAACTCTGTTCTATCTACATCTACAACTAGGATTATAGGTTCTCTAGGATTCTCCAACAGGATTGTTTTCATGTTATATTTTTGGACATAATTATTTTTGTGTTCCATCTTTCCTATGACTTGACTAAACTCTTCTTCGTTAACCTCTTGGAAAATTTTTCTCGTTATGCATCTCGTTGTCTCCGTACCATTCTTGGAGATATTCCAACAAACTTTTCTGTCTTGCTTGACCTTTAACTTGTTTGGACACTGTTATGGATTGCTTGACCCAGTCTTAGGCCTTGTTACCTTCTACTTGATAGACGACTGAAATAGCCAAACCTTGTTAACTGATCCTGTAGTATAACTATAAATGTATGGTGTGATTATGATAAGTACTTTTTCTAGGGATTGGTTAGATTAAGCTTATAGGACAAGTATGGGTGACTGACCATAGTAGACTTGGAAACCATTAAGAACGATTGTATTGATAGTATGACTTGATGATAGGATATCTAAGATGGAATTATAAGATATTATATTGTTGTGACTAATGGATTGAGGATTAGAATCTTGTGCTTAGCAGTTTGAGGATTTAGCATTTATAGAATCTTGGTTGGTTACCTCTAGCTAATTGCATGTGATTAGAGGGTAGATCGATATATGGAATGGTATAGAATAGATTAGAATGAGTTATCGTATTGCGTACGAGATCGAGAAAAATATCAGTTAAAAAGACATAGAACAAGACAAAGACATATGTACATTGATAATTAATAAATCGGGAGTTTGAAATCGAGGATTTATATTCGGAGGACTTGTTAAGTAAAAAGAAGAAGGCTCTACGCCAAGGATAAGAATTGAACGTATGATTTCAAGGAGAAACTGCAGGAAAGGATTGACGATAAATGATGCTAAGGAACTGTGGATTGATAGAATATGGATACTTAGGATACGATAAGAAAATCCAGTATTTACAATTGAGGTTGAAAATATGGTTGATGATTAAGCATTTTAGGCTTATAGACAGGTCCAGAGAATGACCTATATTTTAGGGTATACGTTAATGTTCCATGTTAGTATGGAAGATTCTAAAGGATATATGACATAGTTTATGATAGGACTTTATTGAACCTGAACCAAAAAGACTGTAAAGAGAAACGGGACTGATGATGACAAGGGTAGCAGATTGAGTATCGTAGGCAGAGCAGCTACATGTTATAGTTTGACCTATGGGATGATTTTTAATTTCGAGGACGAAATTCTTGTAAGGTGGGTAGGATGTAAGCCCCCTGAATTTCAGGGTTTATTTTTATTTTTCTGAATAAATTATTTTCGATAAGTGTTTTATTATTTAAATATTTTTGATCATTAATGTACCTTTCCCGTAACCTTGACTTCTGGAGCGTCAGGGATGCCAATCTCTATAAACTCTCTTCACGAGTTTTGAAGTAGACAAGATTATCTTCATTTTGATATATCATGTCCCACTTGAACTCGTTTCCTTGTGCTCTTTTTGTATCGCGCAACTTCGGGTCAACTTAGACCAATTAATCATTGAATAATTATTCCCACTTTTATTTTTGATCTTCGTTTGCACGTTACCGTGACTTTTAATTTAGGAGCACCAGACCAGTCGTTTTCTCAGAACCAACTTCTCATAAATGATCTACTCGAGACGCTCTTCACCCATGACCTTCGTGTCCCACTCAGATACTCCATTTTGTGCTTCATTTTCTTTGCACAACTTCCGGTTCAATTTAGGCCGATTTATTTTCTACCGTTAAACCTGATTTATTTTCCAATTTAATTTCGGGACCCGACATCGATCCAGCCTAGTCGACCCAAAGTATGGACGTGGCCCATACGAAGCCTACTACCCACATGAAACTTGTGTCCCATTTATTGGAGTCCCCGTATATTATTTATTTATCCATGATTATAAATCCCTATTTTTAATTTAATTATTGCACCTGGTCCGATTTTGAACCGACCCGGTTCGACCGAACCCGAACCCATGCTCCATGTTGCCCTTTCATGAATGCCCAAATACCCCACATAATTTTCCTATTTTTTTCCTATTTTGAAAATATCTATTTCTCTCTCTCCATGTGTATATATACAAATATATATATACATATTATATATATATATACATATATATATAATCTCTCTCTCATCCTCACCTTACTCTCTCTCCTAACTCTCCCATGCTAGCCGACCACCACCTCCTCTCTCTAAATATCTCTCTCTCACTCTATATATATTATATATATAATATATATACCCACACACACAAATATCTTTCTCTCTCTCACCTCACATCACACTTTCTCCCCACAATTACACACAAACACCCCTCCCTCTGTACGAACAGCAACCCCCCCTTTGGCCGACCTCTCTCTCTCCCCCCTCTCTCAAATATCTCTCTCTCTCACTCTTTCTATACATATTATATATATATATATATTTTTTTTTTTTATACATATTATATATATACACACACAAACACCTCTCTCTCTCTCTTTCTCTCAACACAAAACTCACACACACAGCACTCCACTCCCAGCCCATGCCGACAGCTCCCCTTGGCCGAGCACTCCACCACCCTCTCCTCCTCCTACTCTCCTCCACTCTACCATCATCATCATCAAGTTCACCATCACCATTATCATCTTCATCTCCACCACCAAGCACCATCACCTTCACCATCCCCTCCACCACCACGCGTCGCCGCGCCACCGCCACTGCGCCGCCGCCCTCCCCTTGGCCGAGCACTCCACCACCCTCTCCTCCTCCTACTCTCCTCCACTCTACCATCATCATCATCAAGTTCACCATCACCATTATCATCTTCATCTCCACCACCAAGCACCATCACCTTCACCATCCCCTCCACCACCACGCGTCGCCGCGCCACCGCCACTGCGCCGCCGCCCTGGCCGTGCGAGGCCGCGCGCCACCAGCAGCAGCCAGCAGCATCTTCGGCAGCAACGCAACAGCGGCGTAGCAGCATGCACGCGCGCGCGCACGCGCGTTGCCTCGAGGCCATGCGCCACCCCGTGGCAGGCCCACCACCGCGAGGACCCCCCTGGCCGCGTGTGCGCCTCCGGCGAGCCACCCCGTGGCCACCGCCCGCTTCCCCGGCGCGACGCATGGGCTATTCGTGCATTTTGAACGAAATCCCGTCGGCGCGCGCGAGTTTGGAACTCAGAATTTGCGCTCCGTCGTAGCAAGTACGTGCACGTTTTTCGGAAGATCCGACCGTTGGATCGGCGAACTCTTCGCTCCGTCTCAATCTCGGTATATCCATCTGCACTCCTATCAATTTTTGTCCGTTAATTACGTCGTTTGATAACTCAAAACTGGCCACCAAGTTGACGTTTTAAATTGAACTGTTTTTGGACAGTTTCGTGACGCCAACTTTGCGGGTTCGTAACTCCGCCGTCGCAGCTCCGTTTTGCGTGGCGTCAGTTCCGGTGCACAGCTGGTATAACCCTCTTCATGCCTCCTTTAGGTTTCGTTTCATTATAAGCACGTTTGGTTGGTTGAATTCGACGCCAAAGTTGGCCGTCCGAATTCTTTAATTTGCACTTGTAAAATTCCATTTTTGAACCCGGGACTCCGGATTCAATTTATGACACCACCAATAGACTCGTGACATCGTTCTGGCATGTTTTCATAGAAAGTTTGCTTGATTTGGAGAACGTGGGCCCTGACACGCATTTCGGTGCAAAGCGGATCCCACTTTTCGAGTCAACGGGTCACTTTGAGATCGGCTCATCGGAATCCAATTCCGGATATACCGCTGAGTTCGTATCGTCATTCTGGACTCGTTGACATATAATTTGCTGAGTTTTGAAGACATTTGCTCTGGCACGTATTTCCGTGCAAATCGGATACCAAGTGTCCGCGTCAACGTATCATTTTGAGATCGGCACATCGGAATCCTATTCCGGATATACCGTTGGGTTCGTATCGTCATTCTAAATTCGTGGACATATAATTTGCTAGGTTTTGTAGACTTCTATCCCGATACGCTTTTCGGTGCAAAGTGTGTCCAACGGCGGACATCATTTTGATCCGAAATTACCGTTTTGCCCCTGTGTCTAAATTGGACTTATGGGTAGGCTATCCTAGCTGATTTGACCGTTCTGGACACGTTGGTGATATTTATTTTATCATCCGACAACATCTGTAGATTTTGATTATGTATTATCCTTAATTTATAATTAATTATTTTTCCATAAATTGTTACTTTCTGGTTTTGAATTTTTATATATATTTTAATTGCTGTAAAAATCTTAGAAAAATTGTATTAAAATACTATGTTAATTTAGATAATTTATTATAATTTTTCCAGTATTTAATAAGTACTTTTGGTATTTTATAAAAATGGGAAAACAGAACTCATTTTCAGGATACATGTGTTTGTTGATTTTTTTAATAAATATTTTGAAGGTTTATAAATCCCAGAAAAATTAGTATAAATTTCTATAATTAACTAGGATTATTTTGGTACATTATTTTATATATATTTGAGCTTTTTGTCTATCTCTAAAATTATTGGACCATAGTGTACAATTTGATTTATTTATTGAATAATTATGACTTTTAATATTTTGTGTTGTTTTGAGTTATAGACGTATTGGACCTCACCCCGCACTAGTGTAAAGATCCTAGGAAGTTAGTTTGTGTATAGTGGCACTCCACATTAGACTTTTTATCTAGGTCCCCACTTGACTAGTTTGACTAAAATGTTTGATTAGAGTTGACTTTGACCTAGATTGGCTTAGAAATCATATAGATTGTATTAGATCTTTCGTTTACTTTTATTTTGGACATGTCATAACTGTATTACTCTATTTTAGGACATTGTGACCCTGGTACAGACATCTGATATTACACTACTCTTTTCGGAGTATCAGGCGAGTACATTCTCTGATAGTTCTCTCATTTATTTGTCAATTACTGTATTTCAGTACTAGTTAGTTCTATGTGATTCTCTGTATCAACACGTATGGATATTTTTGGATTCATGTATGCGATACATACCTTACTTGCTGACCTCTATTACTGGAGTCATTGGTATCATTCCGGAATCATTTCTGGAATCATCATGTATTGGCCAGACTCATCTCGATTCTTGTGTCTTATACTGGATTCACTTGCTGGGCGGGGAAATATTGAGTAAGACATGTAGACATACCCCAAATCCGGAATCTCCTATAGAAATCTATCGGAAGTATAGCCATCTCTTGCCTGATCAGTGAGAGATGTGCCTGATACCTACAGCCGTTTACATGTCGATCTCGGTATTTTAAAACACACTGTTAGATCATAGTTGGACTCATCCTGGATTCATTGATAACTGTTGGACTCATCTTGTACCGGAAATCATCTGGTATCGGATTATATGGACTGGACTCACACTGGGATTACATTAGACTTATATTGTACTGTCTGGACTCATACATGTTATTCTAGTTCAGTTAGCTTTTATTACCGTCATTATTGCCATGATTCTTCTCTTGTTTAGTTACCTTTCTTTTTTTTGTATCTTAACTGTTTCTCTATACCATCACCTGAATATAAACTACCATGTTCATCAATAAAACTGTCTATAACTGCTTTAGAGTTCTCTGTCATTTACTTGGATTTTCTAGATGGGTTGTACTCGTTCCTGTCCTGATTGGACCTGTTGAAAATATTACAGATGATAGTCCTGAGGATACATGCCCTACTTACCATGGACCTGGCCTTAGCTCCAGGAGAGGCCCCAGCGGGGAACCTTGCTTAGTTATCTTTCATGTGTTTAGTAGACTTAGACTTTGTCTATACTTATATTTGGATACTGGACTTTGTCTCCAGTTAGATACTTGGAAGTGTATTATTAAGTCTGTGCTTATGTTACCTTCGCTTATAGATGCTGTGTTGTGATGAACCATTAAATGTGATTTTAGAACTGTTAGCTGCTTAGATCCTTTATTGTTTATTCTAGAACAGTTTACTGTGCTTTAACCAAGCGTAGGCTGGACATGGCTCGGCCCGGCCCAATAATTTGGGTATCGGGTCGTGACAAGTCCCCTCTCCCCCCCTGACGCCCCCCCCGGCAGTCCCCCCCCCCGATGCCCCACCCGGCAGTCCCCCCCCTCCCGATGCCCTGTCCCCCCCACGCCCCCCTCCTTTTTTTTCTTTTCGAAAAAAAACCCCTAATTTTGAGAGAGAGATTATGTGGGTGGTTTTTCGACTATGGATGGCTGTCAAATGCTTTATTTGCACCTTCTGTTCCTAGATTACGCCCTCCAAAATTACAAATACTTTATTTGTTTTCCGTTCTCGATCTGCAAATTAGGATCTACATGCGCGCACCGGTGTTGGCCACGTTGACCGCGCAGTCGTAAGGTCTCCGTTGAAGACTTTACATACAGACGACGACGACGACGTCGACGATGACAATGACAACATCGACGAAGACGACAAAGACGAAGCCGACATAGACGACGACGACGACGAATCACCGTTGAAGACGCCATGGATTCAATCAGTGGTAAACTGACAGCAGATGAGATGAAGGCCTTGGTTGATGATATTTTATCAAAAAGATTAACCGAGGTAACCCCACGTGTGATCCATACTGATGTGGATCCGTCACCCTACAAAATGGGGAAGCTGGACAAGTTGGAGACGAAGTTGAAAGGCACGTCCAATTACTTGAAATGGCACGGCAGGCCATGCGGACGCTGAAGGGACGTGGCTTGGTTGGCTACGTCAATGGCCAAACCAAGGTGCCAGATGATCCCTCCTCAAAGGAGTTTGCTATTTGGGAAATTGTTAACAATGTTATGGCTGGATGGTTGACCGACCAGGTGTCGGACAATGTAGAGGCGATGGAGGCTACTGCTGATATATGGCGGACTTTGAAGGATATGTACTCCGGCTCGGGCAATCCTATGCGGGTCTTCTAACTGCAGGATGAACTTGATAGGGTGGCCCAGGACGACCGCACCATCTCTGAGTATGCAGTACTGTTGAAGAAGTTCTGGTCTGATCTGGATCACTATGATCCTCTTGGGATGGAAGATGCCCAAGTCGAACCCGTATTTGCGAAACATTTCTAAAAGTTCTTGTATTATATTTCACGTCAACGGATGATGAAGTTCTTGAAGGGTCTTAACCCTGTATTTGAGAATAGAAGGAATCACTACCAAAATAAGTCAAATTACCGACGAAACTAGCGACGTTTATGGAAAACGTCGCTAAAGTAAAGGACTTTAGCGACGCATAAATAAAACGTCACAGGACGTCACTGTTAGCGACGATTAGTGACGTCTTGCGATGTTTTTTAAGTAGAAAAAATGACGTTGCTGATAAGCCGGTAAATGTCGCTAATCAGTGACGTTTACCGACGTTTACCGACGTTTGTTCCTTACGTCGTTATATTTTTTTGATATAGCGACGTTTAGCGACGTCTTTATTAGACGTCGCTGATGAATTTCATTTAGGTCAGCCAGCCGAGCGAAATTTCATTCTTAAAATTTTACTTCCCCCCCAAACCATTCCCTCTCCCCAACCCCGACCCCCCACACCCTCCTCCGGTGACCGTCGCCCTGTGAGACCCGTCTCACTGTATTGGTATTTTATACGGATACGTATTTATTTGAGCCGTATTTCGTATTTATTGATTTGCGTGATATTTTAAAATTTTCCTAAGTGTAGGATTTTTATTACTTGGTTTAACTTAGATTTGGTTTCATTTGGTTCGGTTCCACTTTGACTTGGTTTGGTTTGGTTTAGTTTGGTTTCTCATGAGATGAGGTGTATGGTTAAGATTGAAGTGGAAAGGAATGAATGGTGGAGATCACTTGAGCTTGTTATATAAGTCACTTTTTCTCTCTCCCTCCTCATTCACCCTCATTCATTTCTTTTCCACCAAACCCTAGCCATTAGAGAGAGGCAAGTACACCTTGCCGAACCGTGAACAAATTTATTTCTGTTTGTTCCATCTTCTTCCTTGCATGATTCTAAGCATATTTAGAACTTGGAGTTTTTGATTTTATCGGGTGGATTGTGGTAGATCTAACTTTGTGGTATTTTCGGTTTTTATGGGTTTTGATCTGTCAAACTTGCATATTTTGCTAGTTGATGGTTCCATGTTGTAGAAAATTTCGTTCTACCCCATTTTGACCTATGGAAGTTCGGATTTGGACTCTGGATGATGGAATTATGGAGCTTGGAAGTATGGCTTCATAGTGTTTTTCTTCTCGGAAATTTGGAGAAGGAGAACAGTACTTGACCTCAGGACAATTTCATGCGGCAAGAGTTTTCCCAGCCGCATATGGCCTTAGCCATTCTTGGCCGCATGGCCTGGCAAGCATTAATTGCATGCATGCATCAGATATTTGCTTTCATTAAATAATTGCCATTTGCATTAAATAAATTCTTGGCCGCATATGCCCCCAGTTGTATTTTAGTCCATATGGCCTTTGCTCTAAGCAGTGAGCCGCATGCCCTTTTAGCTAGCTTTTGCTTGCTTGCAATTTAAGCACTTGGCCGCATGCACTAGCATAAGTGAGCCGCATAAGGAATAATGAGTCGGCCGCATGCATTAGCATAAGTGAGCCGCATAAGGAATACATATAGCCACATATCCTACTGCATTAAATGCATGCATTCTTTAATGCATTGATTGATGCATTATTTAAATGCATGTGCATACATGCATGAGTTTAGTGTAAGCATTCCTTAATTGCATTTGTTTAATGCATTATTGGATGCATTGGTTAGATGCACGTACAGTAGATCCATGCATTATTTAATGCCTTACTTAATGCATTATTCAATGCATAGTTCCATGCATTACTTAATGTATTATATCCATGTATGAATTGTTAGCATATAGGTAGTATACTGAGCCGCATGGCCACTTAAGAGTTCTTAGCCGCATATGGCTAAGAGAACTATTGGCCGCATGCATGCATAGTATTTAGCTTGCATGTTTTTAATGCAAACAGTAACTTGCATATTTATGGAATAATTGGCCGCATGGAAACAAGTTGCATGGCTTTTCTTTTTGCATGGCATTAAGTGCTTAGCAATTCTTGCATGGCCAACAGTTGCTGGCCGCATAAAATGCCTTGCTGACCGCATACCTCACTTGGCCGCATATGGTAATTTATTTATTCCTGGCCGCATGGCCATTAGATATTTATTTATTCATGGCCGCATGCACATCTACGTGCTTGGTTGCATGCACATTTATTTCTAGGAAGCCGCATACACCATGGTGTGCTGGCCTCATTAGTATGAAGTATTAATTGTAGTAGGGTCCCACAAGGTTTGTATCCATGTAATTTTAGGCCACATGGCCTCTGTACTTGAGTGGCCACGTGCCCTTTTTTTTGCTTGAGTGGATGCTTGTATTTATTGCGGGTCCCACTCTCTTTGTCTTTTCTGATTGCATGAATATTTTATGCTGGCCGCATGGCTCCCTTCAGTTATTTTCTGGTCGCATAAGCTTTGGCTGGCCGCATGGGTGGCCTTCCACTCTCTTTGGCCGCATGTATGTTCTTCCACTTTTGGGCCGCATGGGGTCCACTTTGATTGTTTAAATGTTTTATTTGCCTGAATTGTGGTCAGAATTTCTTCCCACTCCCAACATGAAAGTTGTAGAGTTTTTTTTTCCTTGGCTTCAAGAATATCTATATATAATATTAATTAACTATACAAGTTTCTTTTATTTTGATATGGAGCTCCTGATTGTACTGTACATTTTCTATTCTTGGCCTAAATTGCGACGACCCCACTTAATGGCTTGTTATTTCTTTAATAATGAATTGCTTAACACGATAGTGACCCGTTGTGGTGCACTCCAGATTGGTAACAAGATGAATAGTAATGACTTGATGGTGGCCCGTCGTGGCGCACTCTTGATAAGTAATAATGATAATGACGTGATAGTGGCCCGCCGTGGCGCACTCTTGACAAAAAAACCTGACATGCTATTTCTCGAAATGCTGTTGCAACGGCTAACCTGACACGACAGAATTGAATGGCTTGGACACCGTGGACGATTGTGCTTGTATAAATGAACCCGTCTTGTCTTGCATCATGTCTAGGACGGGGACCCCTGAGTACCACGGTCAGGGGTACCTACTGAAATCGACCAAGGTTAACAACTAGAATAATTCAGTAGTCATGAGAGATTTTCCCAGTTACAGGCGATCCCGTTATCCCGGCCACAATTGTTTGGACTTGTAGCCTGTCGTCGAGTAGGGCACATTTCCAGCCGACTGTTATGTGGGGCACTTCATGAAACAATTTCTACGCACACTGTCATGTATTGCACACCAAGCTACCTAATAATTATTGATAACTGCTTAATGAATCCAAGTCGCCTGGATAACCTGGATTAGCTGCAGGGCTTGTGGCTGGAGGAACATCTCATTGCATATTGCTAGTAACTAAGGCTTGTGATAACCCTAGTTAGTTAAAGTATCAAGCCATACTTATTGCTTGGCCGTGAATGATTGGATGGAGTTCAGTCTGTCTAGTTTTGTCTTGTTCTTGTATATGATCGTTACATGACCTGTTTTTTTATTTTATCTTGCCGATAAATGGTGGAAGAAGCCAAGTTCTGTTCAGACGAAAGGTTACAACCCCGGTCCTTGTTTGGTTTACGGGTTGTAACCTGGTTATCTGAATAGTCCCATGGTCATCCTATCGTATATCACCTTCCCAGTCTAAGTCTTGTCTAGATCCAGTTCCTAATTATTCCAGGATAATAATTGCAATGATTGTCACTCTAATATATTGTACTCTGTATTGTCACTCTCTGATTGTCACTTAATGATTGTCACCTCTAGCAATAAATGATCAGAGACCAAGTTCTGTTCAGGCGAAGGGTTACAATCTCGGTCCTTATTTGGTTTAAGGATTGTAACCTGGCTTTCGGAACAGTACCTTCGTCCTCTCTTCGTATATTGCCCAGTTCTATTTATTTAACATGTTCTCCAGTTTACTTTATGCTCAATGATGCTTTACTTACTGTCTTCCTATGATCGAAAAGAGTGCATTGGTACTGCACGAATCTCGATCCTCCTTTACTTATTGCTTTCTCTCCCTGTTGATTGTCTATGATTGCTGGTTTTAAGTTCATAGTTCGGCCTCCTTTGTGGTACTTGCTATTTGGGGTCTGACCCTACTGGTTTTGCATGGCCAGGTTCTGATAGAAGAGCCCGAAGGATCTACCGTACCATCTACTCGACGGTGACCAGCCGGAGCACCAGAGTGCCTCAGTGGGTTTTTTCTTCATCCTCCCACTGATATGTAAATTCTCCTCTTGTAACGTTTATCCCCGAGCACGTGTTTTGGTATTTTCCTTGATATTGTAGCCTACGGGCATAAACATGATATGTATATTCTAGATTATAGATAGTCCTTATCATGTACGACTAATACTCTAGCTAGTCATCAGCTTTGTGGTACTGGCTTCATGATCATTCATGTATATATGGTTCGGGACGCCTTACTATTGTATGTATGATGATCGTACTCTTTGCTCTTGTATAATTGCTTGTGATTGAGATACCTAGGATTATTAAACCATAGGATTAACTGATGGCTTGTAGAGTAACCCTCATGTCTTGACAGCTTATACGTGGTTTCAGAGTATTAACGTATTTTGGGATTGCGTAGCTGGCTGTGTACGCCTCCGTCCAGTATTCTGGTTCTGGGGCGTGACATAGTTTTAGTGGTGGCCCACGCAGGTCTCGATTTTCAGATTTGTGGGGGATTACCATGTTTAGATATCTCAATCATGATTATCCTTATTGATCTCCTTCGGATTATTCTCTACCTCTGATACTTGACTTGATATCTGTTTTGATCGTTGAGTATTCCTGTTCCCATGATTTGATCTTGTGTCCTTCAACTTTCAAGGGCACTGTTCTTGATCCTTCTGATTATCTTATTCGTGTTTTGCCGAGGGCAGCTCAACATTCTTCAGCCAGGCCAGTTATGGAGGATCAGTCTCAGCATGTAGACAGAGATGTCAGTCCATCCCAATCAGCCAGTCGCTTCTGTCTTCGTATCTTGAGACAGGTGATAAAGATCAAGCATCTGTTTTAACTACGATGACACGTCCTGGGTAGAGTCATGTCTTGAACTAAGTCATTGGTACCGACTTACCTTGAGGCTTGACTTTTATCCCTTTGTGGGAGTCAGCTTAGGCCAGCGAGGACGTTGGTTTCTACACAACTGTCTCAGGAGACATATTGATCCATATGCCTCCAACCCTTCTTGATCATGATTGTATTTGTTCTTGTGCATTTATTTACTGCTTACGCATTTATTTACGTTACTGATTGTTTTACTTTACTTATATGCCCTGCTTGATTTATTGGGATTATTGAGTTTCCTGGAGCTTTTGTTTTGTTATCTAGCTCGACTAGCCTCAGGAAATTCCGAGGACAGAATTTTTCTAAGGTGTGGAGAGTTGTGAGACCCGTCTCACTGTATTGGTATTTTATACGGATACGTATTTATTTGAGCCGTATTTCGTATTTATCGATTTGCGTGATATTTTAAAATTTTCCTAAGTGTAGGATTTTCATTACTTGGTTTAACTTGGATTTGGTTTCATTTGGTTCGGTTCCACTTTGACTTGGTTTGGTTTAGTTTGGTTTCTCATGAGATGAGGTGTATGGTTAAGATTAAAGTAGAGAGGAATGAATGGTGGAGATCACTTGAGCTTGTTATATAAGCCACTTTTTCTCTCTCCCTCCTCATTCACCCTTATTCATTTCTTTTCCACCAAACCCTAGCCATTAGAGAGAGGCAAGTACACCTTGTCGAACCTTGAACAAATTTATTTCTGTTTGTTCCATCTTCTTCCTTGCATGATTCTAAGCATATTTAGAACTTGGAGTTTTTGATTTTACCGGGTGGATTGTGGTAGATCTAGCTTTGTGATATTTTCGGTTTTCATGGGTTTTGATCTGTCAAACTTGCATATTTTGCTAGTTGATGGTTCCATGTTGTAGAAAATTTCGTTCTACCCCATTTTGACCTATGAAAGTTCGGATTTGGACTCTGGATGATGGAATTATGGAGCTTGGAAGCATGGCTTCTTGGTGTTTTTTTTTCCGAAAATTTGAAGAAGGAGAACAGTACTTGACCGCATGACAATTTCATGCGGCAAGAGTTTTCCCAGCCGCATATGGCCTTAGCTATTCTTGGCCGCATAGCCTGGCAAGCATTAATTGCATGCATGCATCAGATATTTGCTTTCATTAAATAATTGCCATTTGCATTAAATAAATTCTTGGCCGCATATGCCCCCAGTTGTATTTTAGTCCGCATGGCCTTTGCTCTAAGCAGTGAGCCGCATGCCCTTTTAGCTAGCTTTTGCTTGCTTGCAATTTAAGCATTTGGCCGCATGCACTAGCATAAGTGAGCCGCATAAGAAATAATGAGTCAGCCTCATGCATGCTTGTACATATAGCCGTATATCCTACTGTATTAAATGCATGCATTCTTTAACGCATTGATTGATGCATTATTTAAATGCATGTGCATACATGCATGAGTTTAGTGTAAGCATTCCTTAATTGCATTTGTTTAATGCATTATTGGATGCATTGGTTAGATGCACGTACAGTAGATCCATGCATTATTTAATGCCTTACTTAATGCATTATTCAATGCATAGTTCCATGCATTACTTAATATATTATATCCATGCATGAATTGTTAGCATATAGGTAGTATACTGAGCCGCATGGCCACTTAAGAGTTCTTAGCCGCATATGGCTAAGAGAACTATTGGCCGCATGCATGCATAGTATTTAGCTTGCATGTTTTTAATGCAAACAGTAACTTGCATATTTATGGAATAATTGGCCGCATGGAAACAAGTTGCATGGCTTTTCTTTTTGCATGGCATTAAGTGCTTAGCAATTCTTGCATGGCCAACAGTTGCTGGCCGCATGAAATGCCTTGCTGACCGCATACCTCATTTGGCCGCATATGGTAATTTATTTATTCCTGGCCGCATGGCCATTAGACATTTATTTATTCATGACCGCATGCACATCTACGTGCTTGGTTGCATGCACATTTATTTCTAGGGAGCCGCATACATCATGGTGTGCTGGCCTCATTAGTATGAAGCATTAATTGTAGTAGGGTCCCACAAGGTTTGTATCCATGTAATTTTAGGCCACATGGCCTCTGTACTTGAGTGGCCACGTGCCCTTTTCTTTTGCTTGAGTGGATGCTTGCATTTATTGCGGGTCCCACTCTCTTTGACTTTTCTGATTGCATGAATATTTCTTGCTGGCCGCATGGCCCCCTTCAGTTATTTTTTGGCCGCATAAGCTTTGGCTGGCCGCATGGGTGGCCTCCCACTCTCTTTGGCCGCATGTATGTTCTTCCACTTTTGGGCTGCATGGGGTCCACTTTGATTGTTTAAATATTTTATTTGCCTGAATTGTGGTCAGAATTTCTTCTCACTCCCAACATAAAAATTGTAGAGTTTTTTTCCTTGGCTTCAAGAATATCTATATATAATATTAATTAACTATACAAGTTTCTTTTATTTTGATATGGAGCTCCTGATTGTACTGTACATTTCCTATTCTTGGCCTAAATTGCGACGACCCCACTTAATGGCTTGTTATTTCTTTAATAATGAATTTCTTAACACGATAGTGACCCGCTGTGGTGCACTCCAGATTGGTAACAAGATGAATAGTAATGACTTGATGGTGGCCCGTCGTGGCGCACTCTTGATAAGTAATAATGATAATGACGTGATAGTGGCCCGCTGTGGCGCACTCTTGACAAGAAAATTTGACATGCTATTTCTCGAAATGCTGTTGCGACGGCTAACCTGACACGACAGAATTGAATGGCTTGGACACCGTGGACGATTGTGCTTGTATAAATGAACCCGTCTTGTCTTGTATCATGTCTAGGACGGGGACCCCTGAGTACCACGGTCAGGGGTACCTACTGAAATCGACTAAGGTTAACAACTAGAATAATTTAGTAGTCATGAGAGATTTCCCCAGTTACAGACGATCCCGTTATCCCGGCCACAATTGTTTGGACTTGTTGCCTACCGTCGAGTAGGGCACATTTCCAGCCCACTGTCATGTGGGGCACTTCATGAAACAATTTCTACGTACACTGTCATGTGTTGCACACCAAGCTACCTAATAATTATTGATAACTACTTAATGAATCCAAGTCGCCTGGATAACCTGGATTAGCTGCAGGACTTGTGGCTGGAGGAACATCTCATTGCATATTGCTAGTAACTAAGGCTTGTGATAACCCTAGTTAGTTAAAGTATCAAGCCGTACTTATTGCTTGGCCGTGAATGATTGGATGGAGTTCAGTCTGTCGAGTCTTGTCTTGATCTTGTACATGATCGTTACATGACCTGTTTTCTTATTTTATCTTGCCGATAAATGGTGGGAGAAGCCAAGTTCTGTTCAGACGAAAGGTTACAACCCCGGTCCCTGTTTGGTTTACGGGTTGTAACCTGGTTATCTGAATAGTCCCATGGTCATCCTATCGTATATCACCTTTCCAGTCTAAGTCTTGTCTAGATCCAGTTCCTAATTGTTCCAGGATAATGATTGCAATGATTGTCACTCTAATATATTGTACTCTGTATTGTCACTCTCTGATTGTCACTTAATGATTGTCACCTCTAGAAATAAATGATCAGAGACCAAGTTCTGTTTAGGCGAAGGGTTACAATCCCGGTCCTTGTTTGGTTTAAGGATTGTAACCTGGCTTTCGGAAGTACCTTCGTCCTCTCTTCGTATATTGCCCAGTTCTATTTATTTAACATGTTCTCTAGTTTACTTTATGCTCAATGATGCTTTACTTACTGTCTTCCTATGATCGGGAAGAGTGCATTGGTACTGCACGAATCTCGATCCTCCTTTACTTATTGCTTTCTCTTCCTGTTGATTGTCTATGATTGCTGGTTTTAAGTTCATAGTTCGGCCTCCTTTGTGGTACTTGTTATTTGGGGTCTGACCCCACTAGTTTTGCATGGCCAGGTTCTGATAGAAGAGCCCGAAGGATCTACCGCACCATCTACTCGACGGTGACCAGCCGGAGCACCAGAGTGCCTCAGTGGGTTTCTTCTCCATCCTCCCACTGGTATGTAAATTCTCCTCTTGTAATGTTTAGCTCCGAGCACGTGTTTAGCTCATGTTTTGGTATTTTCCTTGATATTGTAGCCTACGGGCATAAACATGATATGTGTATTCTAGACTATAGCTAGTCCTTATCATGTACGACTAATACTCTAGCTAGTCATCAGTTTTGTGGTACTGGCTTCATGATCATTGATGTATATATGGTTCGGGACGCCTTACTATTGTATGTATGATGATCGTGCTCTTTGCTCTTGTATAATTGCTTGTGATTGAGATACCTAGGATTGTTAAACCATAGGATTGACTGATGTCTTGTAGAGTAACCCCCATGTCTTGACAGCTTATACGTGGTTTCAGAGTATTAACGTACTTTGGGATTGCGTAGCTGGCTGTATACGCCTCCGTCCAGTGTACTGGTTCTGGGGCGTGACACGCCCCCCGACCCCCTCCTCCGGTGGCCCTCGACCCCCTCCTCCGTTGACCACCGACCCCCGACCCCCTACCCCCTCCTCTGTCTCGCGAACCCCGCCGACCTCCTCTCCCGTCTACGGCAACCCCTGTCGACCCCCGACCCCCTCCTCCGGTGACCGCCGACCTCCTACCCCAAGCGGTCGAACCCCTCCTCCTCCTCCTCCCCCTCCTCCTTCCCGACAGCTCCCTCCTCCTTCTTTCTCTGTGAGTTAATAATCTTTTTACATTTTTTACTAAAGAAAAGTAGGAGTGTACTTTTGCAACTTTAGTATACTTTTGCACTTCATATCAGGAGTTATGAATATGTGTATCTATTTCTTGCTTTGATGAAGCATATAATGTTCTTGCTTTGATGAAGCATATAATATAATGTCCTACATTAAAATTTGAACCAAATTGATGGATGTAGATAATGATATTGACTTAATATTGAGGTTGTATCTAACAGAATGGTATTTGATGATAATGGTTGTTCTATAAGGTATCTTCAGGGTTGTCTCTTCTTTGATAAACTACTCATAGGAATGGTCTGATACCGATTTCAATACCGGTACTCATAGGGGTGCTATGGGGTGGTTTGTGACAGCAAATAGATGAGTTATAGGGACTGAAATGGGACAGGTTTAAGGGGCCTATTAAGGACTGTTATGGGACAGTCTATGGGCTGTCATGAAGGCTGAATATAGGACAGATTTGGGGGTTATATGGACTGCTATGGGGCAGCTAAGGACAGGTATTATGGACTGGTTTTGGAGTGCATATAGGCTGCTAAATGGGGGACTAGTTGGCCGTCAACCTTGGACTGGAATGGGGGTGTTAAATGGGTTGATATGGCTGATATGGTTGATCCAATGCCCCCCACTGCTATTAAATAGCAGTAAGTTACTGTAGTGCCCCGCTCCCGTGGGGGCGAAGCACTATGTAATAGGCTCGTGCCAAGTTAGACATGGTCGGGAACATAGATGGCTAGTCTGACTCGATGACGAGTTTGGTATACAAAAACCATGGCATCAATAAAATCGATTTGGACGAGTGATATGAGTACCGTTCCAACTAATGGATCGACTACTGTTGGAATAAGTCCTAGATGCGGTAGGCGGCGTCTTGGCGAAGGAACTCTAAAGAGAGCGACGCAACCCGTCTGTCGTTGGTTTTATTGGTTTTCTTGGCTTTCTGAACGAATTGTTGCGTGGATTTGATAGTGTACTTTTGCGTCGATTTCTGAATGCGTCTTTGGAAATTTCGAAGGAAGGATTGAAGGAAGGGTTCTAATTCGATGCTCGTGCCATTGCAGGAGTTCGTGTAACTGATGCTTGACCGTCGTGAAGCGTTCTCCTACTCTCGACGCAATCTCCTTAGGTGGGTGGTTCTTCGGCCCCTTCTTTTCTACTCCTTCCCGCCAACTAAATTCTTAAAGTTCAACGTTCAAATCGATGATGCTAACGGGATGTATGCTTGCCACTAAGATTAAGAGCTCCGGATAATATATCAACCTAGAGAAGTTAACTCTGAATCGATAGGTTCACACTAAGTAGAGAAAAGATAAAGTTCTAAGAAAGAGATAGAATATATTTCATGCCATGCAAAACACAACTATGAAAATCTTGGTGGCGGTACATCATGCCTCGGAGAATTTGGTGCCTACGGGATGCTAAATCAGAACGTACGGTTTCGGAGGAAAGGACCCTTGCACGAGTAGGAATGATTATGTGATTTGATAATGGTTACGCTATACAATTTACTTCATACATATTAAACTGTTCATACATTCGCATGGTCAAGGACGACTTGTGCACAAGGTGAGCTTTCCTCGAGACGGTACCCGGGGCCATGGGACCGAATCAGTCTAGGAGGAAATTATGGAAATTGTGCTTCGACGTGAGGCATTGCGAGACCTCCAGTTAGGCTCGCTACCTGGACTGGAGGGCGCGTCGCAAGGCTACGTAATCGTCCTTCATGGTGTCGATATCACCAATGACTGCATATAGGATAGATTGCATGCTCACCTATTGTCTTGTGCAGGTGGTAAGTATCATGTATATTTTGTGCAGGAAAGGAGCACGGCCGTGGTAAGAATGCCTTTAAATTGGTTATGCGTTATCGTTTTAAAATATGCCTTCGATATGAGATGCAATTCATATAGTTCTAAATAGAAAGATCACTTCGTATGCTAGAATCCTTAATAAGCAGTGTCGGTTTAGACGAGTGGGTTCGTCCCATCCACTAGCAAGTGTGCTAACCTCCAACTCCCCAGGTAACGAGCGTGCTGCGGGAGCTCGAGACTAGACCTGAAGCTGAAGAACGGGAGGCGGCATGAAGCTCTCCTATTTTGAAGTATTTTGAAGCCCTACTCAGATCGAAGGCTTTGTTCAAATGTATAAAGGGGCGTGAATGTATGGAACGGCAAGGATTATTTCAGGGCAAGCTTGTCGAGAGTTTTTCTTTTGTGTTTCAAGATGTAGCCGCAACGGCATATGTAATGTAAAAATGACCTTGCACATACTTTGCAAGCTTATGAATGAAAAGCTAAATTTCTTCCTATGCTATGTCTTCAACTCTCTGCACTGTTTAATTTCAACGCGTCAAGTCAAAAAGGAATTTCCAATTTTCACATCCTTGCCTTGTGCAAGTCCATTAAAGACTTGCACGGCATCACGTCCCGACCCGTAGGGATCGATTTATATCGAGTCAAGGCGATGGCGACCGATTCGGCGAGTCGGGGCGTGACAAGTTGGTATCAGAGCACGGTTCACACCTCGGACCTTTCAAAATACTTTCTTTTAGATGATGTCGTTGTGATTTTTCACTAACTATGCTTTTCGACATATGCGGCCTGAAATAATCGTTCCATACATATAAGCCCGTAGATATTTTGAGAATACTAACGGGTTTGCTCAATTTTGTAGGAATGACGGAAAGACTGGGTATCCCTGCTATCAACGCCACATTGATTAGCACGGATAGTACCGAAGGCGCGACACCTAGCGAATCTGCCATGGAGCGACTACTACGCCTCATGGAACTCCAACAACGCCAGTCAGAGATACAGCAACGACAGCTGCAGGAACAGATCCAGGCCCAATTCAGCGCCCAACAAAAGCAAATGGAGGCCCTGACCCGGATCGTGAGCACCATAGCGACGCAACAAAACTCGACGAACGTCATATCCGAGGAAGAAGTGCAACCCGTAAAGACAAAACATGTGTCTTCCTCCTTCCTGCTCAATATGACCAAGTTCAAGAAAATGAACCCGCCTGAATTCAATGGTCGAGCAGAGCCTGACGAAGTCATGGGGTGGCTAGTGAAGATTGAGAGTCTGTTCACTCTCCTCAATATCAAGGGGTCCAAGAAAGTCGGGTGTGCAGCGTTGCAGCTCAACTTGAGGGCCTACGACTGGTGGGAGGCGAAGAAACAGGAACTCAAAGAGTCCAACCCCAATGCCAAGATCTCGTGGGAGACGTTCAAACTAGCCTTCCTCGAGCAATACATCCCTCGTGCCGTTCGTCGACAAAAGAAAGAGGAATTCATGTCCTTGAAGCAAGAAAACTTGTTCGTTGAAGACTACGATGCGAAGTTCGCGAAGCTTGCGAAGTTTGTCGGGGCCTTTCTGCCGAACACGGAGGCGTGGTACGAGCGCTTCCAGCAAGGCCTGAATGAGGATTTGTGTCGGGACGTCATGAACCAGAAATGCTAGACGTACAGGGAATCATATAACGCCGCCCTTGATAGTGAGCGGATCTTCGGTCGAGCGTCGCAGAAGGACAGATCAAGCGCCCGCAATAACTTCAACAAGCGTCCTCACGACGCGGGAGGATCTGGTGTGCCAAAGCGCCAGAACACGTCCGAGTATCGGGGGCCTCACCCAGGCGTACGGTGCCATCGCTGCGGCAAGATGGGACATCTGGCGGTCGATTGCCGAGGAGGATGCTTCAAGTGTGGCCAGCTAGGTCACAAAGCAGTAGATTGTCGCATGGGGAGGGTGAACCAACATCCACCAAGGGACGTCCAGAACCAGAACAGGGTACCTCCCGCCCATGGCGCAAACGCGGTGCCCGTGAACCCACAAAATCGCCAAAGGGCGCAAGGCCGAGTCTACGCACTGACTCGGGACGAAGCCTATGCGTCCGACACTGTCGTGACAGGTATACTACTCTATAAAAATATGCCTGCTAGAGTATTGTTCGATTCGGGTGCTATGCATAGTTTTATATCTGCCGACTTTGTAAAAGAGAATCAACTACCTATGCAACTTTTAGATATGAATCTTAGCGTTAGCACTCCATCGGGAGTAGATATGTTTGCCACTCAAATTTGTAGGGATGGTTACATATGCATCGGAGGGAGGAATCTATCTTTAGAAGTTATCGTCCTCGACGTCAAGGAGTACGATATAATCCTAGGCATGGATTGGTTGGGTGCATGCCACGCAACGATCGAGTGCGCGGAAAAGAGAGTTGTGTTTCGCCTTCAAGGCGAAATCGAGTTCTCCTATTCGTGCGGAGCAGCATCAAAGTCAGCAATGATGATATCGGCGATTTCTGCAAGGCGTATGTTGCATTCTGGGTGCAGCGGGTACCTAGCATCAGTTCGAGACACGAGAACGGAGATTGCAAGCACGGCCCAGACTGAAGTCGTGGCAGAATTTCCTGATGTGTTCCCAGACGAGTTGCCAGGGATGCCGCCGGACCGAGAGATAGAATTCAGCATCGACACCTTCCCGGACACCCGACCGATATCCAAAGCACCTTATCGAATGGCGTCGGCAGAGCTGAAGGAACTGAAAGCACAACTACAAGAATTACTAGACCGCGGATATATTCGCCCTAGTGTCTTCCCGTGGGGTGCCCCAGTGTTGTTTGTGAGGAAGAAGGATGGATCGATGCGGCTGTACATCGATTATCGGAAACTCAACAAAGCTACGGTACGAAACAAGTACCCGTTACCGAGGATAGACGATTTGTTTGACCAGCTGCAAGGGGCGACGGTATTTTCCAAGATTGATTTTCGCTCAGGCTATCATCAATTGAAGATCAAGTCCGAGGACGTGCCGAAGTTCGCCTTCCGAACTCGATATGGTCACTACGAATTTCTGGTCATGCCCTTCGGCTTGACCAACGCTCCTGCCGCGTTCATGGATCTAATGAACCGGGTGTTCCGACCGTTCATAGACAAATTTGTCGTTGTATTCATCGATGACATCCTTATATATTCGAAGAGCAAGGACGAGCACGTGGAACACTTGAAGACGGTGCTACAGACTCTGCGTGAACATCAACTCTATGCCAAGCTAAGCAAGTGCGAGTTCTGGATGAACAGCGTGACGTTCCTTGGGCACATTGTCTTAGCTGAAGGCGTCACGGTGGACCCAAAGAAGATTGAAGCAATAGTCGAATGGAAGCGGCCTACCTCAGCAGGCGACATCCGAAGTTTCCTCGGCTTGGCGGGCTACTACCGTAGTTTCGTGAAAGATTTTGCCAAAATTGCGTCGCCTCTGACTCGCCTCACCCAGAAGGGAGTCGCGTTCGAGTGGAACGACGCCTGCGAATCGAGCTTCCAAGAGTTGAAGAAACGGCTCATCTCAGCGCTGATCCTTGCACTTCCAGACGGGCCGGAAGGGTTTCAAATATTTAGCGATGCATCGCGAACGAATTTGGGATGCGTGCTTATGCAAAGGGATAAGGTGATTTCGTTTGCTTCGAGACAATTGAAGCAACATGAGAAAAATTATCCTACGCATGATCTGGAGTTAGCGGCCATTGTGTTCGCGTTGAAGCTATGGCGGCACTATCTTTATGGTGTAGCTTGCAGAATCTATACGGACCACAAGAGCCTCAAGTACATCTTCACTCAACGGGACATGAACTTACGGCAGCGGCGTTGGCTCGAACTCATTAAAGACTATGATTTGACTATCGAGTACACGCCGGGTAAGGGTAACGTCGTAGCGGACGCTCTGAGTAGAATGTTTGCAGGGTGCTTGTCTATCAACCGTAACATACAGCGAGACTTGGCAGAGATGGGTATCGAACTCCGAATCCGTTATCGTGGAGCACGATTGGCCCAATTGCACCTTGAGTCGAGCTTGCACAACAAAATAAAGGCCGCACAGGAGGACGTCCCATTCCTGAAGAAGATGTGCGAGCTGATTTCGAAGGAAAAGGCGACCGACTTTGCGGTGGACGAGGGCGGAATGACGTGGATGAAGGGGAGGATATGCGTGCCGGACCATGCTAAACTTAGAAAGGAGATTCTGACGGAGGCCCATTATGCGAAGTACTCGTTGCACTCCGGGAGTACCAAAATGTATAAGGACCTGCAGACGACCTTTTGGTGGCACGGAATAAAAAAAGACGTGGCAACGTTTGTTTCACAGTGCATGGCTTGTCAACGGGTGAAGGCCGAGCATCAAAGACCAGGCGGAGAGCTACAGAACCTCGACATTCCAGTATGGAAGTGGAACGACATCTCTATGGATTTCATCATGGGCCTTCCGAAGACGTCGCAGGGGAATGATACAATTTGGGTCATTGTCGATCGTTTGACCAAATCCGCTCATTTTATCGCTATTAAAGCATCATAGAGCGTCGATCGGTTAGCCCAGATTTATCTCGACGAGATCGTCAGACTGCACGGGGTACCTGCCACAATTATTTTGGACAGAGACGGGCGATTCTTATCACGTTTCTGGACGAGTCTACAGGCGGCGCTGGGCACTAAGTTGAACCTTAGCTCCGCGTACCACCCGCAAACCGATGGCCAGACAGAAAGAGTGAATCAGATCCTGGAGGATATGCTACGTCTGTGCGCGATAGATTTGAAGACTAGTTGGGACACGCACTTGCCGCTCGCGGAGTTCGCATACAACAACAGTTATCAATCGAGCATCCAAATGGCTCCCTACGAGGCGCTTTACGGGAGAAAGTGCCGATCTCCGATTTGCTGGGACGAAGTCGGGGAGCGATAGGTGCTCGGGCCAGAACTAGTCGAACAAGCCGTCGAGAAGGTCCGCATGATTCGAGATTGGCTCCGCATTGCTCAGAGTCGACAAAAGAGTTATGCAGATACTCGTCGACGACCGTTAGAATTCTTGGTTGGGGACCATGTGTTTCTGAAGGTGACGCCGATGCGGGGCGTCATGCGATTCGGAGTAAAGGGCAAGCTGAGTCCGAAATTCGTAGGGCCCTTCGATATCCTCGAAAGAGTGGCGACCGTTGCTTACCGGATCGCGCTACCTCCTGCCCTGGCCGAAGTGTATGACGTCTTCCATGTCTCCCAACTTCGGAAGTACGTGCATGACCCAAGTCATGTGGTTAGTTTCGATCAGTTGGAGCTACGCGCCGATCTATCATACTCGGAAGAGCCCGTGCAAATTTTGGACCGTAAAGAAAAGATCCTGCGGAGCCGATCGTCCTTGGTTCGCGTACTCTGTCGCAACCATTCCGTCGAGGAATCGATGTGGGAACTAGAGGCGGAGATGAAGGAGAAGTACCCTTCACTTTTCGCCGACGAAGGTCAGATCCTTGTTCTTAAGTTTCGGGACGAAACTTTTTCTTAGTGGTATATTATGTAGTACCCCGCTCCCGTTGGGGCGAAGCACTATGTAATAGGCTCGTGCCAAGTTATACATGGTCGGGAACATAGATGGCTAGTCTGACTCGACAACGAGTTTGGTATACAAAAACCATGACATCAATAAAATCGATTTGGACGAGTGATATGAGTACCGTTCCAACTAATGGATCGACTACTGTTGGAATAAGTCCTAGATGCGGTAGGCGGCGTCTTGGCGAAGGAACTCTAAAGAGAGCGACGTAACCCGTCTGCCATTGGTTTTATTGGTTTTCTTGGCTTTCTGAACGAATTGTTGCGTAGATTTGATAGTGTGCTTTCGCGTCGATTTCTGAATGCGTCTTTGGGAATTTCGAAGGAAGGATTGAAGGAAGGGTTCTAATTCGATGCTCGTGCCATTGCAGGAGTTCGTGTAACTGACGCTTGACCGTCGTGAAGCGTTCTCCTACTCTCAGCGCAATCTCCTTAGGTGGGTGGTTCTTCGGCCCCTTCTTTTCTACTCCTTCCCGCCAACTAAATTCTTAAAGTTCAACGTTCAAATCGATGATGCTAACGGGATGTATGCTTGCCACTAAGATAAAGAGCTCGGGATAATATATCAACATAGAGAAGTTAACTCTGAATCGATAGGTTCACACTAAGTAGAGAAAAGATAAAGTTCTAAGAAAGAGATAGAATATATTTTATGCCATGCAAAACACAACTATGAAAACCTTGGTGGCGGTACATCATGCCTCAGAGAATTTGGTGCCTACGGGATGCTAAATCAGAACGTACGATTTCGGGGGAAAGGACCCTTGCACGAGTAGGAATGATTATGTGATTTAATAATGGTTACGCTATGCAATTTACTTCATACATATTAAACTGTTCATACATTCGCATGGTCAAGGACGACTTGTGCACAAGGTGAGCTTTCCTCGAGACGGTACCCGGGGCCCTGGGACCGAATCGGCCTAGGAGAAAATTATGGAAATCGTGCTTCGGCGCGAGACATTGCGAGACCTCCAGTTAGGCTCGCTACCTGGACTGGAGGGCGCGTCGCAAGGCTACGTAATCGTCCTTCATGGTGTCGATATCACCAATGACCGCATATAGGATAGATTGCATGCTCACCTATTGTCTTGTGCAGGTGGTAAGTATCATGTATATTTTGTGCAGAAAAGGAGCACGGCCGTGGTAAGAATGCCTTTAAATTGGTTATGCATTATCGTTTTAAAATGTGCCTTCGATATGAGATGCAATTCATATAGTTCTAAATAGAAAGATCACTTCGTATGCTAGAATCCTTAATAAGCAGTGTCGGTTTAGATGAGTGGGTTCGTCCCATCCACTAGCAAGTGTGCTAACCCCCAACTCCCCTGGTAACGAGCGTGCTGCGGGAGCTCGAGACTAGACCTGAAGCTGAAGAACGGGAGGCGGCACGAAGCTCTCATATTTTGAAGTATTTTGAAGCCCAACTCAGATCGAAGGCTTTGTTCTAATGTATAAAGGGGCGTGAATGTATGGAACGGCAAGGATTATTTCAGGGCAAGCTTGTCGAGAGTTTTTCTTTTATGTTTCAAGATGTAGCCGCAACGGCTTATGTAATGTAAAAATGACCTTGCACATACTTTGCAAGCTTATGAATGAAAAGCTAAATTTTTTCCTATGCTATGTCTTCAACTCTCTGCACTGTTTAATTTCAACGCGTCAAGTCAAAAAGGAATTTCCAATTTTCACATCCTTGCCTTGTGCAAGTCCATTAAAGACTTGCACGACATCACGTCCCGACCCGTGGGGATCGATTTATATCGAGTCAAGGCGATGGCGACCGATTCGGCGAGTCAGAGCGTGACAGTTACTGCTACTGCTGCTACTAAATAACAGTCCCCTTTGGGGACTGTTGAGTCTCCAGAGATCAGTCCCCTGGGTGGGGACTGATATACTCCAATGCTGCTGTTCACAGCAGTGAAGTTCCCCCCTTTTCACTCCATCAGTTACTCCCTCTAATCCCTCACTCTCTCTAACTCTATATATACACACACTACACAAAACCAAAACCCCACACTCTCAATCCTCCCTCTCTAACAAATACACATACATTCACAATATCAACCAATTCCAACTCTAATTCACCACCCCATTGGCCGAACTCTCACCCAACATGAACACAAATGTAAACACACATAATATCACATATATATACATATATATAAGCCACAAATATATATACATATATATATATAGAGAGAGAGAATAACATATATATAACCATTGATATATATATACATATATACATATAGTTAAATAATATGATACAATATGATACACAGAAAAACGCATCTCTAAACCAATAGAAATCTAGGATTTAATATCTAAATAACATTTAAACAATATATATTATATTAATCTATCGAGTTAGTTATCCTTCTTCCTTCATGATTAAAGTTCGGTCATCATAGTCATGATTATGGATATCCGATATCTTAACCAAAGTGAAATATATCTGAAATGTTAATAACATACATCTTATGAATTAAGCAAGGAAGTAAACAAACACAAATGATCCGAGAAATTGTATACGAGCACATTGGACTTGGATACGAGCACATTGGACTTGGACACGATTTCGATATCGATACTAATAGGAATATCCTCAAATGCTATTACTTTCACCAGTGTTTCAACGATGTGCTTGTATCTATCTTACAGAATTATCCTCAAATGGATATGGAGCTGAATTACTATCTGCGAAATCGTACTTGGATGTACAACCGTCATCCTGATGACATGTGCGGTGAGCGGGATGAATTCATAGAGGGTGTACATCAGTTCCAGCAGTTTGCCAAGGCGTTCCCTCAGTACTTGGACGGTACCAAAATTAAGTGTCCGTGCGTGAGATGTCGCAACTTGAAATATCATCCAGAAGTGGATGTCACGTATCATTTATACTCGAAGGGTTTCACGCCGAATTACTATCAGTGGAGCGAGCACGGAGAACTTGTGTCTTTAGCATCGGAGTACGAGCCTTATGTGGATGTCCACAACAACGCTCCTTATGATGATGGGTTGGTGAACATGGTATTTGACGCGGCCGGGCCTAGTTTCGATCCGGATGATCATGATGCACCTGAGGAGGTACCGAACCCCGATGCTGCACAGTTCATGGAGTTGCTAGAGAATGCAAGGACTCCATTATATCTTGGTTGTGAGGATCATTCACCGTTGGAGGTGGTTACAAGATTGTTGAACATCAAGTCCGATTTTAACATGTCGCAAGATTGCTACAACCGTCTTATGGAGTTGCTCATAGAAATATTGCCTGAGGGTACGAAGTTGCCTAAAGACTTCTACCGGTCTAAGAGGATGGTTAGATCGCTCTGGATGGGATACAAAAAAATCGATGCCTGTCGCAACGGGTACATGTTGTACTACAAAGACGACAGGGATGAAGACGCCTGCAGATTTTGTGGTATCGATCGCTACAAGACATGTGGTAGAGGAAAGTCTGTCGGTGCCAGGAAGCCTACCTCTTCGATGCACTACTTGCCGTTGACGCCGCGGTTGCAGCGGTTGTTTATGGTGAAAGAAACTGCAGAAAACATGAGTTGGCATAAGCGGGAACATACCGAAGGAGTGTTGGATCACCCATCTGATGGAGAAGCATGGAAGCACTTTGATCGTGAGTATCCAGATTTTGCTTCTGATTCGTGTAATATCAGATTGGGTCTCTGCTCCGACGGTTTTATCCCATTCGGACTTTCGGGATCCCAGTATTCGTGTTGGCCTGTGATCGTCACCCCGTACAATCTACCGTCTTGGATGTGCATGAAGACTCCGTGTATGTTCCTCACCGTTATTATCCCAGGTCCGAACAATCCGAAAAGGATCATCGATGTGTATTTACAGCCATTGATTGATGAGTTGAATCATCTGTGGGAAGTAGGTTCCAACACGTACAATGTATCTAGAAAACAAAATTTCCAGATTCGGGCAGCACTTATGTGGACCATCAACGACTTTCTGACCTATGGAATGTTATCTGGATGGAGCATGCATGGTCGTCTTTCATGTCCGTATTGCATGGACAGCACTAAGGCTTTCCGTTTGAAATACGGAGGCAAATCGTGCTTCTTCGATTGTCATCGACAATTCCTGCCGAAGGATCATCCGTACCGGAGGAACAGGAATGCTTTTCGTGCTGGCGTTGTGGAGAAGGCTAATCCCCCGCCAAGGTGGCCCGGATACACGATATGGAAAGAGGTAAAAGATTTACCAAGAGCTATTGAGCAGCCTGCTACGGGCTACAAGTGTGACGGATTTGGTCGCACTCATAACTGGACGAAGAGGAGTATATTCTGGGATCTTCCATATTGGAGCACCAATCTGATTAGACATAACCTTGATGTCATACATATCGAGAAGAATGTGTTTGACAACATAATTAATACTGTAATGGACGTAAAGGAGAAGACGAAAGACAATCCAAAGGCTAGATTGGACTTGGAAGAAATATGTAGACGTCCTGTATTGCATTTGATAGAGGACGGGAATGGGAAGTTGAAGCAGCCTAAGGCAATTTTTTCACTGGAGAAGGAGGATAAAGTGAGACTTTGTAGGTGGATTCAAGGTCTAAAATTTCTAGATGGGTATGTTTCGAACTTGAGAAGATGCGTCGACCTCAAGGAGAACAAACTGACAGGTATGAAGAGCCATGATTGTCACGTATTCATGGAGCGGTTAATTCTGATTGCATTTCGGGAATTCTTACCGCAGGCAGTTTGGGATCCATTGACGGAGCTTAGCATATTCTTCAGGGACCTTTGTTCTAAGAAATTGCTCGTTGATCGTCTAGAAAAGCAAGAGAAGGACATTACGGTAACACTGTGCAAGCTAGAGAGGGTGTTTTCTCCTGGATTCTTCGACTCTATGGAGCATTTGCCGATTCATCTTTCCTACGAGGCACGTGTTGGTGGACCCGTCGAATATCGATGGATGTACCCATAAAAGCGACATTTGAATCACCTAAAAAGAAAGGTGAAAAATAAGGCTCGGGTCGAGGGTTCTATTTGTGAAGCCTATATTCTCGAGGAGATTACAAATTTTTGCTCCTCCTATTTCAAACCTCATGTTGCTACGAATAAAACGAGGGCTCCGAGAAACGACGACGGATATCAAGAATTTAATAATGGAATACTGAAAGTATTCAATGCGTCCGGAAAGCCTTCGGGGAAAATGAAGAAGAGATATTTAAATGACGAAGAGCTAAGGGCTGCTCAGTTGTATGTATTACTCAATTGCGACGAGGATGAAGTGGAAAATCTAGAGGGATAAGTAAGGAATGATGAGTTTACGTCATCTCAATGTAATAGTATAAGCTAATATTATTGTACTAATCGGCGGTTGCTTCGTTGTTTTCCAGCACATATAATGATGAGTTGAGGCTGGTTAGACCCTACCTAACAGATGAAGCATTAGAACAAGAAATGAGACGTCATTTTCCTTCTTGGTTGAGCGAATATGTAAGTAGCTCGGTAATTACTGGCCTCTTCTAATGCAATTGCGCAATAAATAACTTATTATCTCTTCTTTGATATTCAGGTCGATCGTCTAATTTCACCTGAGATTGAATTAATTAGAACTCTTGCCAAGGGACCAATTACTTTTGTTAAAATATGGCCAAGTTACTGTGTCAATGGCTTTCGGTTTAAGTCGACAAATGCTCCGATCAGAGACAGCTTCCTGGATCTTGATTCCACGAAAAACAGTTGTTTGTGTATCAAGTCTTCGAACTACAAAGACGTCGATCCAGGAAATGATTTCTTTGGCATCTTGCGAGAGATTGTGGAGTTGTCATATAATAATGGCAGAGAACCTGCAAAGATCATGTTGTTCAAGTGTGAATGGTTCGATCCGATTGAAAATCAAGGTTGGAAAATTGACAAGCATGGTCTTGTGGATATAAACTACAAGCGTAGATATCAAGGCTACGAACCGTTTGTCCTAGCAACTCAGGCTCAGCTCGTGTACTTCACAGCTTATCCGAGACGAGGAGCAACGAAGTCTGACTAGTGGGCAGTATGCAAGACTAAAGCTAGAGATACTTTTGATGTTGACGAAAAAGCTTACCAGGAGGACGAGCTACCTCTTGTAACCAATATTGTAGATGTGGACTCCGCGGA
Organism: Iris pallida; assembly: GCA_029216955.1. Lineage (NCBI taxonomy): Eukaryota > Viridiplantae > Streptophyta > Magnoliopsida > Asparagales > Iridaceae > Iris > Iris pallida. Next base: position 7,215,033 of record JANAVB010031819.1, read on the forward strand.
AGTTACGTATTACACGACACATAATGTAGAAGATGTAGAATTATCCGAAGAGGAAGACGAAGCCGACGAAGGCGAAGATAAAAGTGAAGATGATGAGGAAGAGGAAGATGAGGTCGAGGAAGACGAACAAGATAATTATTCTGAAGATGATTATTCTCAAGATGATCAGAAGGCTCGTGATCGTGCCGGAAAGCCGATCCAAGGTTGGATCACCCCTGATCAGTGGAATGCGATGAAGGCTCGATTCGATGAGCCAAGGTACAAGGAGAAGTCGGAGAAGGCCAAGGCGGCTAGGCAACTTGCTTCGAAGTGGTGCGGTGGGTCGATTCCGATGACGGAATATTTTCGTCGTCTGGTATGTCTTTTTCTTTTAGAAATATTATTTTAATACAAAACCGATAAATTATTACTAAGATAATATATTTAATTATATGTAAGGAAGGTCGGTAACGTCGACATGGTGACCGTCTTCCTGGCCATCCATTGGAAGGACGAAGGCCTTATTGACGAGAGGGCCGAGCAGACCTATGTAAGTATTACAATACGTTATCTTAATTTAATACTTCGTGTCAATTTTAATATAACTTAGTAAATATGAAGCAAATAAATATTCATGTAGTTAGTAATAATAAGTACATTAATTAGAAATTAGAAATTATAGAGTACTATCCATACTTTCTAGGCCGAGTATCAGAGGCTGCGGGAACGGGCGGCTGCTAGTGCACCTAATGCAGGAGAGGCCGGTACTTCCTCGCAGCCCACTCAAGCTCCGTCGGCGGACGAGCTGTGGATGACCGCCGCTGGTGGACTCTATAGGGGTACGTACTACGGTACGGGATCCTATGGTACCCTAGTTGCGACCTAGTTCTCTAGGGCATCTCCTGCTAGTGTGCATGGTCCACAGCCGTCCCAGGAGTCTGCCCGAGTCTACCAGATGATGGAGTCTCTCCGTGACGACCTGCTACGATGGATCGAGGAGCAGTCTCAGCACCCTACGGACGATCCTGTGCTGCTAGCATGTAGCTTCCCTTCCCGGAGAATTTTTTTAAATTTTTTTTTATTATTTATTTGATTTAAATTATGATTTTTAGAATTTTAGAATTAATTATTTAGTTAATTATTACGGTAGATGACTTTAGCCATGTAGAGTTTTGAAGTACCAGACAACTAGGAATCATGGCAGGGATAGTGCAGTGGCGTGCCTTGACCAGTGTATTAGCCATGCCAAGGAAGGCCGAGCCATAGTGATGTCCTAACTAGAAAAACCAGGCCAAGTTGTGACATGACCATTATAAATAGTTAATTATTCATTATTAATATTATTTGACGTCTAGGTGACCCGGTCGTACCAAACTAGTCAAACTGAACCCGAACTGAGCCCAAACCCATGTAGTCATGCGGTACGTCCAATGACATTCGTGTTGATGCATTTTTGGTATGATTGTGTCGTATTCCATTTTTGTGATCTAATGAATATTTCTAAATATTCTTAATTAAATATTATAAATATTGTTATTAGTTGATATTCAATAATATTTGTATAAGATAGGCCTTGTACATTTTCTGGAATTATTAGACGGTACAATAATGGTATATACTTTATTAAATTTCGTTATTATTTTTATTACTATTATTATTTTATTGGGATTGCTATTTAATATTATTATTTTATTGGTTATATTTAATGGTTATATTTAATTATATATTAAATTGTTATCATGAGATTTATAATTTATGCACAAATATAATATATTTAATGTGTGTGTGTATATACGTATATATAAGTATGTATGTATATATATATATATATATATATATATATACAAATATACGGTATATCTATGTATTTACCATATATATATAATATATGTGTGTATGTATACATGTAAATGAATATATATATGTGTGCGCGTATAAATAAATATATCTAAATATGTGTGTATGCGTATATATATAAATATATATGTGTATGAATACTTACATGTGTATATATAAATATATATATTAATTACATGAGGTAATAATCTAAAACCCAAAACATTTCCTTTAAATTCCAGCAGGCCCAATTCTCCCACAGAATTCCCTCAGCCCAGCCGGCCCACAGTAAAACATCACCTAAATCCACAAGCCCAGCCCAAGCAATTGGAGAGCCCAACCAGGCCAAAGCCCAACCCTCGGCCGAGAACCGAACAAAACCGGACCATCCCACGAGCAGAACCCGACTCCAGCACCTATATAATATCGAGAGGAGAGATGATGAAACGGGAATGCAAAACCCTAAAACCGACTCCAACGCCGTGCCACCCCTCCTCCATAGCATGGGCGGTCACCCCGACGGTCGCACGTCGTCGGAGGACCGCCGGCGACCGGCCGAGCGCGCGCTCAAGCCGAGAAACAACAACAGCAGCAACAGACGGGAGACCGATTTCTCGGCGATCGTTCTCTCTCGAAGATCGATCGTTTTGCACGCCGTTTGTTGAGGTACGACAACAACATAACCCTCTCCTAATCCTATCAAGTAGACTGCTTTAGTTTGTACTAGGTTGGTGGTGAATCGAGTTCCAAAACTCGGAAAAACCCGCTTTTGTAGATACTAAAACGCGAACCAAACCCCCGACTTGGAAGGCTGATTCCGGCCAACCTACTGACGAATCCTCAGAACCAATTCATGACAGTCATCGATAACCTATACGAGATTGGAACCCCATTTTTACTTTTATTTATAGTGGTTTAAACAGTAAGTTATTTCCTTGTGAAATCGAGAAAAAACCCATTTTCAAAAATAGTAAAAAACCATAGAAACCCTCGATACGACGTGCGTCCCGCCATTCCGAGCGACGTGGTCGCAAACCGAAAGTATTGAAAGGTGCGTAAAGGCTTCGTGGTCGTGTGGGCTTTGACGGAATTCAAATTGGTCGCATGTGCGCGACGAATTTGATACGTATCCGTCGAAATTTACCGTATCGATCTCTGTGCAAATTTCTTAATTACTTCGTGCACGCTCGTCAGATCGAGATGAACTTGTGCCAACAGGACCGTATCATTTTTCTGGTCCTGTATGCCAAGTTTGGTCTGATTCTGGGACAGTTGATCGGATCACCGTTTTGCGGGTCCCACGGTCTGACTCAACGGGTGATTTTGTGCACGGCCCATCGGAATCCAAATTTGGACATACCATTGGGTTCGTAACGGAAAATTGGATCCGTAAATATGTAGTTTGACGACTTTAGAGACCATTGACTCCGGCACGCTTTTTGGTGCAAAGCGGGTCCAACGGCGGACATCGTTTTTGCCCAAAATTACCGTTTTGCCCCTGTGTCCAGAATTGGATTTAAGGACAGCCAATCCTAGCTAATTTGACTATTCTGAGAATATTGGTAATATTTGTTTCAGCTTTCGGAGACAGTTGTGATGACTTGGACTGTATGGCTTACCAGTCGACTATATATTTGTTGGATCTGCGTGCAACCACCAGACAAGTATACCTTGCCTCCCTCTACAGTTTTATTACATGCATTTTATTTCAGTCTCCAGCTTTTGGATTATTTATTGACATGTGCTTTTCGTATTATTTTCTGTGGAGTTGTTTTTATTGTTTATAGCCGTGTTCATGTTTGGTCTTGTGGTTCCCACTTGGAGTTTCTCGTCAGTACCTTGCTTGAGTCGTGTCATAGAATGAGTACGTGTAATTGAACTGCTAAATCCTTGATATTGTTTCCTTGGCACCAGAGAGTCCACACTCGGGACGAGGGTGTTTTTTTGATCTGTTTACATTCGTGAGTCCACACTCGGGACGAGGATGTTGATTATTTGCACCAGAGAGTCCACACTTGGGACGAGGGTGTTGACTTGATTTGACTTGACTTACACCAGAGAGTCCACACTCGGGACGAGGGTGTTTACATCAGAGAGTCCACACTCGGGACGAGGATGTAGTACTTGCACCAGAGAGTCCACACTCGAGACGGGGGTGTCTAGCCATGAGCTAACCAGAGAGTCCACACTCAGGACGAGGGTTAGTGCTTAGTTCAAACCCGTGAGTCCACACTCAGGATGAGGGTTTGGTTCTTCCATTGATCTCGTGTTTCGTTCATCCGACAGTTCATTTACGCGTAGTTGTTCTAGTATTCGTGTTCTAGTGTTCATATTCGTGTTCATGTTCTAGTATTCGTGTTCTAGTGTTCATATTCGTGTTCATGTTCTAGTATTCGTGTTCTAGTGTTCATATTCGTGTTCATGTTCTAGTATTCGTGTGTTTGTGTTCGTATTCGTGTTCAATTGTCTTGTTCTTGCTCTTTCTTGTTTATTTCTTGCGCATGATAAAACTGCTAGATAGGCATGTATATTATGTATCTTGCTATGTCCTCTGAGGACCTGATGATCTCCTCAGGTTTAGCGATTGCATGGAGTTAGCTAGTAGTTCTGGATAGCGGAGGATTTACGGTTCTTGCGGGATTCAGGTACCGTTATTGTGTTTATTATCCGCTCGTGCTTTCATACCTTATCATGAGTTATCATGTTTCTTGATTCAGTTTTAGACTCTTGTTATTTCTTTTAGAGTCTTATCGGGTATTTATGCTAGTGGGCTGCAGACCACGACCCATAGTATTCATTCATGTTTCATATTCTTATTGTGGATTGAGATATAGATTTGTTTGCCATGATTTGGCAGTATACCATAGCTTTGACAGCGTTTACGTATTCGAGTCGGGCTGGAGTCCGTTCGATACGTAGCTGGCTTGCTCACGTGCTCGCATCCAAAAAGCGGGTACGAGTCGTGACATAGTATGATTGGATGCGCTCGACAGCGACATTATGGAGCTCATAGAGACGACTGAGAGGACAGAGCGTAGCGTTGGAGGGTTAGAGTGCACGGTGACGGAGCTGCAGACATCACAGGTGACCATGACCGATAGGCTGAGGTTGGTGACGAATTCGATGGTCCAGAGCACTGATAGACTGTTATCTACCATAGATACATACAACCAGCGACTTACAGCGTTGGAGCGTGCTGCTCCTCCGGGTGTGCCTTCATCGTCGTCGACTCTGCCGCCTTCTTCATCGACACCGACTCCACCGACGTCACTGCCTGTTCCATCGGTATCGATTTCACTTGAGGAGTATGAGTTGTTCTTATCCCTTCATCGCGGCGGTGCCCCTCCTGCACCAGATCCCTAGTAGTCCTAGTTAGGAATGTTTGTTTGTGTTTGTTTCATCCTTCGTTTATGACTTTGATATTTGTTGGTTGTGTAGACTTGGATGTTTGGATCCTATTTGTTGGATCCTATTCTATTTGTTGGTTGTGTGTAGACTTTGGTTATTTGGTTGTAGACTTTGTTATTTGGTGTATTTGGATGTTATTATTCGTTTATGTTATTATTCGTTTCAATTGGATGTTAATGTGCTTTTGTGGTTTACGTTTACCGGTGTTGAGTGTTCCACCGAAGGGGTCGGCGAACCCAGGGAGAAAAGAATATCTGTTATACTGTGTCTTTATGATTATCTTTTTAAACTGCATGGAGAAAAGGACATTCTGTATTTTATTTTTTTTCAGATTTACCGACGTTTAACGACGTCCACCGACGTACGTTTGCGTCGGTAAACGTCGGTAAATCTGAAAAAATTTCCAGGGTAGCGACGTTTACCGACGTCCTTCTACGTCGGAGACCGTTGGTAAGCGTCACTACACGTCGGTAATAATCCCAGGAATTATCGACATTTAATGACATTTTAAACGACGGTAAACGTCGGTAAATTCCTAGGATTTTACCGACGTGTAGCGACTTTAAACATGTCGCTAATCCACGGACGAAACGACGGTAGACGTCGGTAATATACCGACGTAAATATACGTCGGTAAACGTCGGTATTTGCGACGTTCGACGACGTTTTAAAGATTACCGACTTACGTTTCTGCGACAAGTACAAAACGTCGGTAATTGCGTCGGTAAATATTTTTAGCGACAAAATTTGTCGTTTTAGCGACGTCTTTAGGCGTCGCTAAAACGACTTACTCTGGTAGTGAATGTACTCCTGGCACGGCCCATGCTTTCCACCTTAGAAGAAGCCATAGCTGCCATGGCACAAGAAGAGGCTCGCTTGAAGTTGATGTCCAACAAGGGCTCTTTCCAGGGGGAGCAAGCCACTGTTGACAAGTCTGCTCTTGCCGCCTTCAAACAGCCTCCCTCTGTGGCGGGTGTTTGTCACAACTGTGGTGACTCAGGACATTACATCAGATTTTGTCCCAAACCCCTGTACAGTCAGTCGAGTGATCGTGGACGGGGTCGTGGAGGACGTCGTGGTGGTAGAGGCGGTTATGCTGGTAGATGGAGAAATTATTCTGGAGGACACAAAGCTAATCTGGCGGAAGAAAGGGGCGACCATCACCTGGCTGAGTTAATCCCTCTTGAGAAGGAGTTCCTCGTGAAGTTACGCGGCACGAAGCTAGGTTCGGACGACAGTAATGGGACGTCATCGACCTTGGGGGACCACATCACTTGGTTTGCCCAAAACGGCACAGGTATACCTGCACGTGCTCTTGCAGCAGCTGTCCACCAACCAGGTTGGATTATGGACTCTGGGACATCTTGCCATGTCACGGGATCCCGCGGTGAGTTCCAGGACTATACTCACCTACCGACGCCGGAGATCATTCAGACTGCTGATGGTAACTCCAGCCCTGTCATGGATAAAGGCACTGTCGCATGCACCCCTTCTCTCACTCTCACCAATGTCTTACATGCTCCGTCTTTTCATGTCAATCTTCTTTCTATTAGTGCCATTATCCTTGATCTTAACTGTACTGTTTCCTTTGACATTCCTGCGGTGACTTTTCAGGAGAAGGGGACAGGACGACGATGTAACGACCAGTCCCAAAATACGTAGGACTAGGAATGTAGACATGCCAGCTGTATACATACGAAGTACACTCCAACATATGGAAACTTCGTATGAATACATAATCTGTAACTGCAGTAGAACCATAACTAATCTCATCCACGCAAAATAAAAGAATAAAAGATTTCAAATAATAATTATGAATTGTCTTGATATAATATGCTGGGCGGAGACAAATCCACTACCAACAAGTAAGGAAAGAATACATAACGAAAGAAAGAGTTTGGCGATCGGAGCGAAGACGATCCAAGTGCAATCATCCTCGTAGAGAAGCAATGATCACGGCTAGAGCTAGAACACCTACAAAAAAACAATAGCACACACCTGGCGAGATAACCAGGTCCTCAGAGGGACGTAACAAGACACATAATATCATGCCAATAACTGAATAAATAAAGCTCAACAGAAAACTACACAAATAAAGGTTCTTAACCATTCTATGTGAATATGCATTTGAAGACAACGTTCCACACAAGGGCTCTCGAGGCTAGAAATACGGCGCGTTAGCGTTTCAACCAAGGCACTAGTGGCGTCTAGAGATAAGTAAATGCACGGCCCATTAGCACTCGAGTGAGAACTAAGGGGCGTCTAGAGAAAAGAAAATGCACGGCCACTAGCTCTTGGGTGAGTCACTAACGGCAGCTAGACGAAGGTAAATGCACGGCACATTTGTATTTCAACCGAGGCACTAGTGGCATCTAGAGAAAAATAAATAAATGCACGACCACTAGCTCTCGACTGAGTCACAAATGGCAGCTAGACGAAGGTAAGGGTGTGAAAGCCCCTGCGCCTAATAACTGTCTTCACCCTCCCCACGGACGGTTCCATTGGGTCCAGAAGGGTCAAATTAGTTAGGGTAGACATATGGTAGTATAGAATTGGTAAAGGAATAGGTAAGATGGCTGAATCCCGGGATGGAGAAAATTGTAGGAAGTCAAATGATATAATTGAATTTAGAAAATATTTTATAATACTTGAAATATAAATTATTAGTCAAAATATGCTTTCAACTAAAAACTCCAAAATTCGGAAGTCGTTTTTAAGGCAAAACTTCTAAGTTGTCAAAATTGGATATTTAGATATAAAGCTATGTCCTTATTAGTAAGAATATGTTTTCAAGAAAAAAATCAGTTTAGGCAAAAACGAAATGTAGGTTTGTGAAATAATTTTTTTTTAACGACTATCTATATATATATATTTATTTTACAATTATAAACTAATATATATATATATATATATATATATATATATATATATAAAATATATATATATATATATTCTACAATTCATATTTGAGAATAGCTTTAACCACCAAACTACACATATAGTTTTAAAATACTAATATTTCCAATATAACAGCTATTCTAATAATAATCACAATCACAGCTTATACTAATAACCATAAAATAAACTAATAAAAATATTAACCCAATAATAATACTAGCATTAGGAAATAAACTAATAAAAATAGCAATAGAAAAAAATAATAACATAATGATAACCATAAAATAACTATTAACTAATTAATAACATAATAATAATAATAATAATAATAATAATAATAATAATAATAATAATAATAATAATAATAAATGCTTGATGCTTCACCACCGAACCCATCACTAAAACTGACTCAATCAAACATTAGCCTAGCCTTTAGAAGAAAGGAAGAGAGGAGAGAGAGGGAGGACGAGAGGAAGAGGGAAAGGGGGTCGGGAGAGAGAGAGACCCAGGGAGAGAGAGCGGAGACGAGCGGGAAGGTTTAAGGCAGCGGTGATCTCGCCGGCGTCGGGCTAAGCAGCGTGGGTGGCTGCGGGGTTCACGGATTGGAGGAGGAAAGAGGGCAACGGACAGTGGCGTCGGGTTCGTCGACGGCGGTGACACGGTGGCCTGGTCCGAGTGGCGACGGACAGCACAGCCCACGGTGGTCGGAGGCTGTGCGGCGACGGTGTTTGCTCGCCGGGAAAGAGCGGAAGAAGGGAGCAAGGAGGGAGTGGCGGTGGGTTTACCAGCAGGCGGCGGTTCGTGCCGAGGCGCGAAGGCGGTGGCTGAAGCTCGCCGGACTCGGCAGATCCAGAGGAGGCGACGGAAGAGGGAAACGAAGAGGATGGAAGGAGAGGCGGACATCGGCGTTTGGGAGGAGTACGAGCGGAGGAAGAAAATAGGGGCGGTGGTCTCGGCCATGGCGGCGCTCGGCTCGGCGCACGAGGACGGCTAGGTGAAACTGGTCGGGCTCGTCGGTCGGGAGACTCGAGGCGAAGGCGGATCCAAGGCTGTGGGAGGGTTCAGGAAGAGTGGCGGAGGGCGGAGCTGCGCGACGAGGGCACGCCGGCGGCGGAGCGCTCGCCTGGGTCGAGGTAAGGGGGTCTAGTTTCCGGCGATGGTGTCGGTCATGTGTTGTATTTTTATTTATTGGTGATGAATTTCTGGTGGCGGCACGACGGGGTGCCAGGAAGAGTATCGCGGTGGTTGTGGTGGTAGATGGTCTGTGGTGGCGACGAGCATGGCCGGGTCGGGTAGTCGACGCTGGTCAGGGTCTGTGGTCGGGTACTGTTTGTGTCCGGTGGTTGCTGGCTGTGGTGATTATGGCAGTGGTGGTGAGTATGAAGATGGTGTCGGTTTGATGGTGGTTGGAACAACCGGGGTCGAGAAGTCGGGTAAGAAGGAGGAGATGACGGGGAGATCGGTTGGGCGAGATGGTGGCTAGGGTTAGGTTAGGACTAGGGTTTTCTGATTGTACCGTGTCCTGATGTTAGTACACGAAGGGGATGTTGTGGGAATTTGGGAACTAGGGTTAGGGTAGGCGTGTCCTGCGAGACACATGATCGGGTGGACGTGTCCGGGGTTGTCGGACACAAGAGAGAAAAATGTATTTGTAATAAAAATAGCGGAAGAAAAAGATGGACAAGGACACGATGCACACACATTGTGAAGAATTTTGTAGAAGATGAATTGTGGAGCAAATAACATGGAAGAGTACCTGCCTATTTATAGGATGTGGAAATTCCCATTCGGATAAGAACTAGGAATAGTTTAAACCCAAAAATAAGTAATTCGTAATTTACTTTAAATCAATTTAAATCCAAATCCAAATACAAATCTAATTTAAATCTAATTAAATTTTTAGCTCAAAATCAGATGGGATAAATAAAATTTCAAATATTTAACTATTTAAATAAATCCATAAATTCAAATCAAGATTTAAATCTTCACAAAAATTTTGAAATATATTTTCCAAAAATATTAATAATAATAATTTCGCAAATTACATTAATATTTTTAAATATCTTTTTGAATAATAAATTATTAATTTTAATAAATCTCAAAAATTACATTTTTATTTAAAATAAACTAGCAAAATATTTATGAAATATATGTATGCACGAATAATATTATTTATTCTAAATAAAAGACTTTTCATAAGTAAAATCATAAATTTAGAAAATTTTGATAGCTAAATTAAATATTACATATATTATTTTGAAACTATAAAATAAGAAAAAAATGTTTTTCTAAAAATATGTACGCTCGCACATGTTCGCACTCGTCGAGCAATTACGAAAAATAAAACATCGTATACGACGTACAATACGACTACGCGACGTACAATACAAAATTTTAAATCGGTACCAAATTTAATAATAAAAAAAATAGTAGAAATTTAGGAGTTTTATAGACGACTAGGGACTAGCACATGGCATAAGGGGCTATGGTACTTGGACATGACTGGACTGGACAAAACTTTGGCATCTCTGGTAGCAGACACACCACTAGAAGATTCACGACGCAGTGTCGAAGATGACTTGCTACTCCACCACCGGCGTGTCGGTCATTCTTCTTTTAAAATTATTAGTCGAATGTATCCGTCCTTATACCAAAGGGCTAATAAAGAGAAGTTATTTTGTCATGCTTGTGAGTTGGGTAAACATACCAGAAGCACGTATGTGAGTTCAGGTAGTAAGAGTTCGGCTGCTTTTGATATGATACATTCAGACGTCTGGGGCCCTTCTCCTACAACCGGTATTAACGGTTTTCGATGGTTCATCACTTTTATTGATTGTTATACTCGCGTGACATGGGTGTACCTTATGAAGAATAAAAGTGACGTCTTTGAGGCATTTCGAGACTTTCATCGCCGGGTAGAAACTCAATATGGCACTAAAATTAAGTGCTTACGGTCTGACAATGGGACGGAGTATACAAATAGGAAGGTTGCTGAGTATTTATCCACTCATGGCATACTACACCAAACTTCATGTGCCTATACACCGGCACAAAATGGTGTGACCGAACGGAAGAACAGATACCTGCTGGAGGTCGCACGGACGATGATGCTGGCTATGAATGTTCCGAAACACTTATGGGGGCAGGCAGTGTTAACGACATCTTATCTCATCAACCGAATGCCATCTCAGGTATTGGACTGGAAGACACCGCTGGAGATGCTTACTGGTGCAACCACGTACACTGTTCCACCGAAAGTATTTGGGTGTGTATATTTTGTCCAAGATAATAGGCCAGGAGTTGGCAAACTGGATCCTAGAGCGGTTAAATGTGTCTTTGTCGGGTACACGGCAACTCAGAAGGGATACGCTTGTTGGAGCCCAGTTGAGCAGAAAATGTTTGTAAGCATGGACGTTACATTCAGAGAACTGGAACCATATTATGGTTCGGATGACGGTTCGGCATTTGGTGACACACCTAACATAGAGGGTGTTAGTGTAAGCCTTTAAAAATGACAGTCACGCTGAGTTGATCAGGACAGAGTCAAAAGTCACGCTCAGTTGATCAGGACAATATTTACAAATCACGCTGAGGAGACAACTCATCATTTGTCAGAGAGTAATTATGACTGATAGTACGACAGTCGAAGAATGTCTCTTCGTATGCCACGTATGCACAGAATTCGAGAGATCACAGCCGTCTATTGCGTGATTTTCGAAATCTTCTTCAGCAAGACTCAACCTTCGTCATATTGGCGTACCAAAAGAGCTTCTTGTCATTTAATGCGACTGACAAAAGCAATCACTGTCAGAGATTTTGTGTCAGTCGAGGCACGCTAAATCAAGACAGCTGGCAGTTCTATCCCAAGTCTGCGTGTATTTGTGAGATCTTCATCTCAAACGTGCGTGGATTCTGAAGTTTTCTTCCTCAAGTTTGCGTAGATTCTGAAGTTTTCTTCACCAAATCTGCGTGGATTCTGAAGCTTCTCGCCCCAAGTTTGCGTGGATTTTGAAGCTTTCTACCCTGAATTTGCGTGGATTTCGTCTTCAACAAGTCTGCGTGAATTTTATCAAATTGGAGTACGTGGCAGCCATGCCACTGATCTCTTGCCTGCGTGTCCTGTAACTTGCACACGACTCATGCATGATCGCCATGTGTCCAACAGTTACAGGCTACGTCCAGTAACTGCTCACAACCTTGCATATGTTAAAATCCTGCGTGATTTTCAACTAAGCACAGGCTGTGAAGACAGTTATCTTTTCAGTTATTATTTTTGACTCTATAAATAGAGTTCTTTTTCTCATTCATTGTACAGATACATAGTTATCTACTGTCAAAATTTTGAGAGCTTTTCTTCTTCGCATAGTCCAAGGGATAAAGTGATCGTCTTCTAGATCAGATTTCTACAGTTGTAATTTTCCCAGATACACAATAAATAAAGGAATTTATTTATGGAAAACAAATTGGCGACTCTGCTGGGGAAAACCATCTCCTCTTCTGAGATGGCAACAACTCAATGCGACACTTCGTCAATCGGCTCGACGAAGAAGGTGATGACGATCAAATTCGATCAACTCGCCTATGAAGAAATGCAGCGGGCTAAGAGTGGTAAGCCCACTACAGCCTCCATCATCACTGCCAAGTCGAAGGGATACTCTGTCTATGTCCCTAAGAATCAGTTGGCAGCCAATGGTGAAGTCTCTGCCACAGTATCTACTCCTAACACTGGCAAGAACTCTACTGCAAGCACGCACACTCTTGTGCGCTCGAAGATGACAGCAATCAAAGGTCATGCTGACAGTACTGGCTCTTTAGCCAAATCTGTTCCAGTGTGCAATCTCACATCCAAAAATCATGCTGACAGTACTGGCTTTTTAGCCAAATCTGTTCCAGTGTGTGTTTCTAAAATTAAAAGTCACGCTGACAGTACTGGCTCCCTAGCCAAATCTGTTCCAGCGTACATTTTCAAACCCAAAAGTCACGCTGACAGCACTGGTTCCTTAGCCAAGTCTGCTCCAGTATGTAATTCTAAAATCAACAATCATGCTAACAATACTGGCTCCTTAGCCAAGTCTGTTCCAGCGTGTACTTCAAAAGTCAAAAGTCACGCTAACAGCATTGGTTCTTTAACCAAGCCTGTTTCAGCGTATATTTCATCTAAGAAGAATAGCTCTTTAGCTATCTCTTCTTCTTTGCCAAGTTCCACTAGAACTGGGGGTGGTCTTCCACACAAAGTTCCTTCGAAAATGAATAACTCTTTAGTTGTTTCTTCTGTTCCTGTAGTTTTTACTTAAGGAACAGCTTTGACTGACAATTTTGTTAGTCAAAGAAAAGAAGATGGTCTTTTGACTACTCTTCCTTCTGGATATTCTATGTCTCAAAACTTGAATGAGTCTAAGAAGAAACATTCCTTAATGTCTTCTTCTATGACTTCTTCGAATTGGGCACAGAATCTGTCCATAAAAGAGGGTCTGTTACCAACTCCTAATCAAGGGGGTGGTTCAACTCTTCCTTCTCTGCAAATATCCAGATCAATGGAAGAAAAACTCCATGTTTCCAAAACTAATGTGTTACCTCCAACTGATCTAAAAACAAAACTTAACACTTCTGGTGTTAAGAAACCATACCAGTTGGAAACAAGGATAAGAGATCCAGATGCAGAGTATGCAAGAAACTATGTGGCTCATATTAATCATTCTCTATATAATCAAGAGCCATCAAGACCCAAGAACAAGAAATATAGTCCTCAATATTCACAAACAGATTTACGAGAATATCTTCAACAGAAGAGAAAAAGTGATTCTGTGTCAAAGGACCATGCTGAATGTGACTTCTATCCAAGAGTCATAATTCAATGCAGATGTCAATCAATGGCTCATGACCATGTTGATCATGAATGTGACTTCCAGCCAAGAGTCACAATGCAATGCAGATGTCAAACAAAACGATAATCTGTCTTCAATCGGATTCAGTGTGAACCTATGCCTGATGAAGATGAGCCTTTGTTTGCTTCTGTCAACATGACCTCTCGGGATACTGGAGGTAGAGCTGATAGTCCAGATGGAGTATATAGAAACACCAGAGCAAGAGTCTTAGCTTCTAGTCAAAGAAATTTGATCTCTGAAGATGATTCTGAATTCCTGGGAGAATCTAACTTCCCACCTCTTCCTACTGGGGGTAGTTCTCCTATAAATGACTTTGATGCACGAAGCAGTGATTCAGAGCATACAACATCCACTAATTCATCAATAATCCCTCGTACAGTCACTACATATATGGTGGATGGCAATACTGAATTGAACAATGAACCTTCCTCTTCGGTGACTCCTCAAGATCAAAGGATTGCTTCTTTGGAACAGCAAATAAAGTCTATGGCTGATACTATGAAGACGATGTATGAACTCATGACAGCTCAGATGCAAAATCGACAGACTGTACCAGATGCCATACCAACTGACACTGATATGAGTCCAGTACAAGTTCCTCCAGCAGTACAATCCAATACTCCTGGACCAGCTCAACCAAACCTTAGTCTCTCTGGAGCTGGGGGTAGTGCTTATAATGCTGTTCCTCTTCCCAACTATTCTCTACAAGTTACAACTCCACAATCTTCCAGAGTTGTTAATGAAGAATTGAGGAATCTCAAAACTCAATTCGAGGCATTCAAACAGAAGGATGGTTTACAAAGGTTAGGCATCAAGCAACCTTACCCGATAGAATGGAAGCAAGTATCGTATCCTCCTAAATACAAGCCTCCTACTATCTCATTCTATGATGGAACCACTTCTCCAAGTCAGTTTATTAATCACTTTGAAGTGATGACTGATCAGCTGCAACCAAGCGACGCCCTTCTTACTCGGGTGTTTGTTGGATGTCTCAAGGGAACGGCTTATGAATGGTATAAAAGTCTCCCAGATGGGAGTGTTTTCCATAAATAAATTCACTTTATTTATTTTGTATCTGAGAAAATTACAACTGTAGGAATCTAATCTAGAAGACTATTACTTTATCCCTTGGACGATGCGATGAAGAAAACTTGAACTTCGAAGAACTTGGACAGCAACTGGGCAATCTCTCTGTTCTCTCTGAAATTGACTGTAGTGTCTGATGAAGATGAAGAAACTCTCTTTTATAGAGTTCAGGATAACTGTCCTTAAGCATACGCTCAGGTAGTTACTTGACGTGTGCATAACTGCAGGGACGCGTGGCAAATTCTGATGAAGACACATTAACGTGCGGTTGAAAGTAGTGGAGCATATTCAGGAGAGATTGATGGCATGAACGCCACGTTGCATAACTTCTGAAGAAGTGGATAACTGAGTGCAGGACACGTGAGAACGTGTGTTAACTGCACATTGAAAATCATTCTGGACACAACTGCTGTGATACACTGCCTTAGAAGAAGAATCATACGCTAGCTTTTGAAGGCACATGTCTTGCATACGCTGACTTGGACAGCGTAGAACCATATAAAGCTGATACGCTCACATTATTGTCAGGGAGTCGTATGGAAACTATACGCTCATTTGACTGGGAAGGAGTCGTATGAGATCCATACGCTCACTTAATTGGAAGGAGTCGTATGAGATCCATACGCTCAATTAATTGGAAGGAGTCGTATGAGATCCATACGCTCACTTAATTGGAAGGAGTTGTATGTTTGAATAAGTAGACACGTGGCATGTTTGAATAAGTAGACACGTGGCCATCATCAATCTTCTTTGATACGCCATATCTTCCAATAACTGACAAAATCTTCTCGAGCGTCGTGACTGCGGATATGATGGCTGACAGTCTGTTAAAACTGACAGTAATGATGGCTTTTACATTTATGAGAGATGCTGAGCTGTCTTCGTAAAAGACAAAACCGACTCTTCGAAAACCTATACGACGGATAGTCTTCATTGGACAGCTGTCTTTGCACGAAAGACGAAGTGTCAGATTCATCCTTTATTAAATATATGCTGTGCTGTCATCTCAGAAAATAATAAAATATTCACTGAGCGTACGGCCTTTGGATGAGCCTTGACTGAGCGTATGGCTTTAAGCGTATGACTTGGACTGAGTCTCATGTCAGCGTGTCATAATTTTCACACCCTACAAGACCCCCTTCAAAGTTTTTGAACTTTATGAATTTCAAAAGTTCGAAATTACTTTGAACTTTAAAGTGAGAATAAGTCCTGACACGCTGGCATGAGTTTGTTATCTTCCTCAATATCAGTGCAAATCTTTAGGGATTTTGTTTAAAGAATATCCGCCGTTTGAACTTCTTTCTTTCTTCTATAAATAGGTCTTCCAAAACCTATTTTATTTCTTTACCACAGCTTTTGCCTTCGAGAGAGAAAAGAGCTTTCAGAAACTCAAGATCTTTCTTCTTCTTCTTCGTCTTCAACTCCATCTCCATTAATGGCACCCAAGGTTGATGCTGCTGCGAAAGGAAAGGGGAAAGCCCCTGAAGAGTCATCTCATCCTGCCGTCGACACTGCCACCACCAAGAAGACGGCCAGTCAGCGTATTTCATGCAGTGAACGGCCATCGAAACCTCTCTATGGTGAGGACGAAGATGATGAACAAATAACTATTCCCTTTTTAGGGCTCTGGTTAGAACATAACTCAAAGAGCGTATACCTCTTTAGGGTCAATACGTCAGCAAATACGCTTCCCTCTTTAGGGTTTAGCCGTATTCCATGTTTTTCGTTTTTACGAAAAATATGTTTGGAGCGTATATCTGTAAGATACGCGTATTTTTGATAGAAATATCAAAATATACTATCTTAAAAGAATATGCTATGGCAATTTGTCTCATTGAGATACGCTAACTCCTGTGTTAGCGTAATTTTCTAATGATCATCTTGTCAACCATACGCTGATACGCTCAAACTGATCATAAACTGAACTTTTAAAAACCATTCACTTAAGATAAAATCTATTATACGCTTAAAGAAAACTGAGCGTATACTGAACCTTGAGTCAACCATACGCTTAAGGAAAACTGAGCGTATGCTGAACCTTGAGTCTGCCATACGCTTAAGGAAAACTGAGCGTATGCTGAACCTTGAGTCCGCCATATGCTTAAAGAAAACTGAGCGTATGCTGAACTTTGAGTCTGCTATACGCTTAAAGAAAACTGAGCGTATGCTGAACCTTGAGTCTGCCATACGCTTAAAGAAAACTGAGCGTATGCTGAACCTTGAGTCTGCCATATGCTTAGTAAGAATTGAGCGTAAATTGAGCTGTACGCTTAGTAAAACTAAGCGTATATTAAACTTTATACCCTCTCGATATTGAAGATTTTTAATACTTTATTCTTCATTTGCAGTGGATATTCTGGCTCAGGAAGCAGAATTTGAAGGAAGTATGGGAAATAATTATAGAAGTGATCTATCACATGTTCGTTTTCCCCAATTTGACGGACCTTCCACAAGAATAGCTCTGTTGACCAATCAGGAAGATGATACTTTGCTGAACTTGATGAGTGGACTGCCGTTACAGAGTGTAGATGGTGTTGCCCATTTGAAACCAGCATTCCTTTTTGGAGATGCTATTGACATGAATTCCCAGCCTGCTCTGGACAAAGTATCATACAGTTACTATAGGGATGGTGATGTAAATCAGCCAATGTATTTGACTGGTTTGACAAAGAGTATCAACATAGCCCGTTTATTCCATTCGGGCCAGCAGAGACAGATGAAGTGGGATATTACTCCATCCCGACAAGCTAAGGCTGGGTGGATCGGATATCGTCAAGGGAGATTCCGCAGTGGTACTGAACCACATGTCACATCTCTGCGAGGACTGTTACCGGCAACCATCCCTCCTGAGGACTCGGCACTGCTGAAGCCAGTCAGAGTCCCAATTTTTGCCAACGAATTTGTTCAATTAAAGAATGCCATCTACCCAAAACAGTCAATGAGGCTGACTGGTCTAGTAAATCCAGAGAACACTAGATGGACTGCTCTAGTGAGATAGATTTTGCAGAACTTCGGTGCACAGTTGAAGGCGATAGGTTTATATGATGCTATTAAGTGTACTGCTTATGGTTTCAAACCGAACCCGGATCTGTTTTTGGCATTAGCGGAGAGATATAACAATCGGACCGGCACCTTCATGACCCCAAAGGGCGAGATGGGATTCGTCCTTCATGAAATGGCATATATATCTCAGCTACCAACAGCAGATTTGCCATATGAAGAATATATCCCTTTTGTTGACGAAATGAATAAGATTTCTGCAGGCAACCCACTAATTCTTTATGTATTTGAAGAATTAATGTGTCATTACAGCATCTGTAAAGCTTTTTATATGGGACAAGGTGGAGAGGGGGACTCCAATTGCTATTCTTCGAAGTGGATGGCTTATTTGTTTCAAGGCCGCACTGACGAAGTTCAAAAGAAGAAAAAGATCGAGCAGTATGTCGGTAAATTCAAGCCCTTGAGTCAAGCCGAGATTAACAGATTAATCCGGGAGACTAATCATGACGACATTGTCGTCGAAGAAGACATTGACAGCTACAAGGCCGGTGATAGGTTAGAAACCTATATTAAGCAGGGTGGCCGAGAATTATCCGTTGAAGGTCATCTGGCCGGATTCATATCTCTTTGGCTGAGGAAATTCGTAGTTCCTGGCACCTGTTCGGCAGACAGGATGCACAGAGGAGTCGTCTTCGCAACAGTCCGTCTGGTTTTTGGGTATAAGATGGATCTATTAACGGCAATGACCTGCCGTCTGAATGCCAGATTAAGGGCATACACAGATAGGATGTTCGAATTGGCACGGAAGAGCCTGACGTCCTTTCCTCGGGTAGAAATGCCCTTTACATACTTGTTTGGATGGCTGCTTCTACATTTTGAATCTCTGATGAGTGCTGGGATGGCTAGGCCAGATGATACTTTCCTTGAAAGGTACAAGCACATACCGAAATGGAGATATGACACTTTAACCGATTGCAGAACCATCTTGAACAGGGGAGAACTATGGAGCTTCACCTGTGTTCCTCCCCCTATTGGTTATGAGACCATGCCCGAAAGATTGATTGACGGCGTTGGTGCTAATGAGTTGGATGATGTCCAACATGAATGGCTAAAGAGAATCAGGCCATCTCATTTAATTTGTCGCCGTGACAACATCACATATCTAGAGCCATATCTTCCGAGCAGATTTGCTCGTCAATTTAGTTACGATCAGTTGCATGTGGGCAATGTAACGACATGTTTTGCTCATCAAGGCGGGTTGGTTGATGGTGCCAGAGCTTGGCTATATTACATTGCCAAGGGTACAGGGGCTACCGTTTCTATGCCAGATCCGATCAACTATCGGAGAGGAGCTAAGATATTGGCATCCTATGCCAGATTTTATGTATCAGCTAATACCTTTGATGAAAAATTTAGCATCTTAGGTAAAAGCTTTATTCATGTTGAAAAGAAATCAACCAAATCTGCCTTGCCTAGGGATTGTCACGACAAAGAAGATCCTCTGGCCACCGATGAAGTTGATGATGATGTTTTGGAAACTTTCTTCTCTGATGACCTTCATCAACCATTGCATGTGCCTATCGGGAGTGCTGAAGAGAGTATATCTGTTGATAATACACCGAAAAGGAAGAGGAGTAAAGGTGCTGCGGGTCCTGCCGCAAAAAGAGCTACTCGAGCAGAGACTCGAAGTCGCGGAGGAATTACTATTCCCGGGAAATCTTCTGTTTCTAAACGAGTCAGAGATGTTGATGAAGCAGGTAGTGATCCAATAAACAATTATCCTACTGTTCCTTTAACCAAAAGAATAGGAAGGAAAGTAATAGTTTCAAAAACTAAATCCGTAATTTGTCTGGATGCAGAGAGTCCCACCGATCATGCTATGCGATTGGCCGCAGAAAAGCAAGCTGCTTTTGATTTTTCTGTAAAGAAAGAAGAAAAAGAGATTCCTGAAACTGCTGGGTCTTCTAGGCCTTCTGATATAGGCTCAGTTCCACCAATGGCCGATGATGCGCAGGAAATTAATCAACCTGCGGTAGAGGCCGAGCATCAGACTGAAACGGCTAATGACTTACTGATTTCGGGAGAATCGGTGAAGGAAGCCACTCCTCTCAATCCAATTGTTGAAATTTCAGAGAGCGAACAAGTTGACTATGAACCGTCGTTTCATTCTTCTGGAGAAGAAGACATGGAGATAGACGATGAATCACCGTCTAAAACACCAATCGATGCACTGAAGACCATTGGTCAACACTCAGGATTGACACCAGAACCGGAGAGGCATCTGGAAATAGAAGTTCAAATTCTGAGTACTTCTGGTGCGGGAAGCAGTGAAATAAATCCCGTGTCAGAAAGTACCCTGAACAGACTAAGAGCCGGATTGAATGATCCGAAGGAGACTGAATATGAACCAACTCCAGGTAATATTTTATTCATCAAAGTTTTGTCTTGTCTTGGTTTTATTGTCTTTAAATTTCTGATCATGTTTCTTTGATTCCAACAGCTGTAGGAACTGCACCGGCTATGAGTTCTACTCGAGCCCCACTTATTCAAACTGAAGTGGGTGAGGGGAGTTCCCATCTGCCGAGTTCTCCAAAAGCACTAAATTCAGCTCCAAGAATAGAGGCTCCTCCTGCTCCTTCCCCTACTATTACAGCGACTCCCAGTTTTGACACAGGGATAGCAAAAGTCATGGGGATGTATTCAGATATTATTTATACATATCTGGATACATATTCGAGGCGACTCATGAAAGATGAGACTATGCCCTTTTCGAGTCTTCGAGAGGCGACTAGTTTCCCACGTTCAGCTTTGAGACAATCTGGTTATGAGGCTCAATGTGTCTTCTTTGAACATCTCCTGAGTGAATTAGAAGCAAACATCCATAAATATTGGGAGATTAAAAAGGAGGACGTTAATTCTCTGACTGCAGCTGAGATTGCTCAATTAGAGAATGAAGCTCAAGCTCAGCACATTGCTCTGACAGAATTCCTCGCTCAGTCTTCCAAAGAGCTAATGGCTAAAGACGAAGAAATCATAAGTACTCGTCAGAATATGAACGTCTAGAGCAAAATGAAGCGTCAAAAGCTGAAGAACTTAGAAAGCTGAGGGAAGAGCTAGCTCGTATTCAGGAGCAAATTGCCTCTGTGGAAACAGAACAATCAAAGATTGCTACTGATCGTAAAACTACAGCTGAATGCTGTCAAGTTTTACAGCAGGAGCGAGAATTGATGCAAACTAATCAGATTGAGGAGACCAATCGCCGTAGCTCTATTATTGTAGAATATGACCAATGGATGATTGGAGCAGAAACAGCAGAGCGAATAAAGAAAGCTCATGATGAAAAGATGAATAATGTAATCGTTCGTATTCAGGAGATCATTACTCCTCCTAAATAGTTCTTTTATATTTTTATGTACTGAAGTTTTGGAAATCCAATTGTAATCAATATTTTGATTCTGATTAAAGAAATGAACATCTTGGCTTGATTTCAATTTTGTGGATGATATTTTTGTAGAAAACATGTTCAGAGGTAAATAATACATGACATATTTCAATAGAATAGAATATACAAATAAACTTTGCAACTCTATCATGATATTAAACCAAAGATTTTTAGTTTAATACTGATTAGAGAAAACAGAATTCAGATATAAAGATATCTTTAGATTCTATTTTTCATGATCTTTGGATTCGGAAATCAAAAGACGAGATAGAATACTGAGATAGAAAATTCAGAGGTAATATGGACATGATTTTCTATTCAAGATCTTTATTAAAACCACTGGGGATCTAATAAAATGAAATATCAAATTCTCTGGAAGATGATACATGGTGGAATATCAGTTTCCTCTGGGGATAACGATATCGAAATAACTTTTGTAGAGAAGAATTTTATATTTGCTGGGGAATGATGAAAATATTATACATAATATTTCTTTAAGAATTTGCCATTGATAGGCATCATCATGACTTTCCCATCCATAGAGGCAAGCTGGTATGCTCCGTTAGAGAAGACTTTGTTCACTACGAATGGGCCTTCCCATTTCGTATCAAATTTGCCTTTGCTCATATGTGTCATGGTCATGGGACGTCTGACAGTAAGGACCAGTTCTCCCTTCTGATATGCTCTGACTTTGACTTTCCGGTTAAAAGCTTTTGAGATTCGGGACTGATACAGCTCGATATTTTGTTGAGCATACAATCGTTTTTCATCTAGAGCTTCCAATTCTTGAAGTCGAAGACGATCATTATTTTCTATCGTAAGTTCATTGGAGATTGCAATTCTCAGAGAAGGAATCTGGATCTCGAGGGGAAGAACAGCTTCACACCCATACACCAAAGAGAAAGGCGTACATCCGGTCGCATTGCGAACTGTGGTACGGTAGGCCCATAAACATTCACCAAGCTTCTCGCTCCATTTGCGTTTGTTGGAAGAAACGAACTTTTTCAAGAGTTTGATGATTGTTTTATTGAAAGCTTCTGCCAATCCATTAGCTGCTGGATTATATGCTGTAGAAGCTAAATTATTAATCCGATGATCGTCGCAGAATCGAGTAAATTTCTGACTGACGAACTGCGGTCCGTTATCATGGATAATACGCCGAGGAACACCAAATCGATAGATGACATGATGTTTGACGAAGTTGATAACACTAGAAGTTTTAACTTCAGATAACGGGATTGCTTCAGCCCATTTGGAAAAATAATCAGTTATTGCTAGAATAAACCGATGTCCTCTTGATGATGGTGGATTGATGGGACCAATGACGTCCATGCTCCAAGCTTCAAAGGGCCATGATGCCGCTGTTGGGTGTAAGAACTCTGACGGTTGATGGATAAAGTCTGCATGAATTTGGCAGGCTTTACATTTCTGAGCATATTGAATAGCGTCAGCCACCATCGTGGGCCAATAATAACCCATACGTCGGATATGATCTTGAAGTTTAGGACCTGGTTGATGAGCTCCGCAAACACCATCATGTGCTTCACGGATTATCTGTTGTGCTTCTTCACCAGCAATGCATCGGAGGAGAAGACCGTCGTAAGACCGACGATATAATGTCTTCGTCGTATGATTATAATAGAATCTGAGAGATCGACGCCGGATAGACGCTGCTTCACTCGGATTATCAGGAAGTATATCATACAAAACAAAGTCTAGAAACGGGCGTCTCCAGTCTTCAGTTATGGTTTCTGTTTCATTAGAAAAGACATATTCCATAGTAGAACCGGAAGAAGACGAGGACATTTTGTCAAACTTTAATCCAGCATTAAGGTTGAGAGAATCTTTGTCTGGTTTATAAGGAAAAGCCAAGGCCAAATTATTCTCAACACAGAATAGTTCTCGGTTATAAACCACTATCACTTGCTGACGTCGGATTGGTATGGCTAACACAGCGGCAAGATTAGCTAAGCATCAGCTTCTGCATTATAGGCTCGTCGAACATGTTCAATAAAGAAACCTTCAAAAGATGAGGCTATAGAGAGTGCTGCTTGATGATAAGATATCAAATCCTGATGACGAACTTCATACGTACCTCTGATCTGATTGACGATAAGCTTAGAGTCTCCATAAACTTCTAAATATTGAATATCTAGATGTTTAGCAAGTTGAAGGCCGATGAGTAATGCATTGTATTCAGCTACATTGTTTGAACATGATTGATCTAGAGAATAAGCCCTCTGAATAGTTAGTCCTTCTGGGGATACAATAACAATCCCAACTCCGGCGACAATATCGCCGTTAGGACCTATTCTAGATGCTCCATCAAAGAATAGACGCCAGGTAGGAATTTCTTCAGAAATCAAATTTGAATCCAAGACTTCATCAGGAATCTCATCATATAATTTAGAATCTTCTGGAATTACATGAGCAGCCAGAAAATCAGCAAGAGCCTGTCCTTTAACTGACTTCTGAGGAATATAATACATATCGTATTGAGCTAACAAGATTCCCCAATTAGCTAGTCTGGAGTTGAGAATACCAGGTTTCTTCATCATAATCCTGATGGGATTTACTCTAAAAATGACGTGAATCGTTTGACCGATAATATAATGTCGCATTTTCTGAACAGCAAACATTAATGCTAAGCATTCTTTCTCAATTGGAGAATAACGCGGTTCAGCACCTGTCATTGTGCGACTGAGATAATAAATAGTCTGTTCATGACCATCTTTATTTTTCTGGGCAAGTAATGCACCAAGAGAATGATCCATGGCTCGAACATATAGAAGGAATGGTATTCCCGAGACGGAAGGTACCAAAACTGGAGGGTTCATGAGATACTGTTTAATATCGTCAAATGCTTTTTGACATTCTTCGTTGCAAACGAAAGATACACCTTTCTTCAGAAGTTTGTTGAATGGTCTGCAGCGTCCTGATAAGTTGGAAATGAATCTCCTGATATAAGCAATTCTTCCTTGAAATCCTCGTAGCTCTTTTAAGGTGCATGGAGGACGCATCTCTTGAATGGCTTTGATCTTCTCGGGATCCACGTGTATACCTTTAGCGGTAATGACGAAGCCGAGAAATTTACCACTAGAGACGCCCAGGAAGGACTTAGTAGGGTTCATTTTAAGTTGATGCTGACGTATTAAATCAAAGATAGTCTTCAAATCTTGGATATGATCCTCCTTTCATCGACTTTTGATCGCAATATCATCAACATAGCATTCGACTATTTTCCAGAGATGTTCGCGGAATATAGTGCTCATTGCTCGCTGATATGTTGCTCCTGCATTCTTGAGACCAAACGGCATCACTGTATAACAGTATGTACCGATCGGCGTTCTGAAGGAAGTGTGTTTTTTATCATCTGGAAACATTTTGATCTGGTTGTATCCCGAATACCCATCCATGAATGACATTCGTTCGAAACCACAAGTATTGTCGATCATGACATCTGTAATTGGAAGAGGAAACTCATCTTTAGGACAAGCCGTATTGAGATCGCGAAAGTCTATACAGACCCGAATCTTGCCAGTCTTTTTAAGGACAGGAACGATGTTAGCCACCTATTCAGGATGTTGTTCCTCTCGACTAAATCTAGAAGCCATAAGCTTGTTGACTTCAGCTTCAATTGCATCCATGATGTCTGGACGAAATCGTCGCTGTTGTTGTTTGACCGGTTTAGCATTTGGCATGATATTGAGTTTGTGCATTGCAATCTTTAGATCTAGTCCTGGCATATCCTCATAACTCCAGGCAAAGACATTGATATAATCACGAATAAGTTTAATCATGTCTTGTTTATCCGTTTCTGAAAGACTTTCACTGATGAATATTGGTTTAGGGGACCCTTCTTCACCAACATCAATTTGGATCAGTTTATCTTCAGTAGGAGGTTCCCTCTGCTCAAACCTGAATTCCCATTGATTATCTAATCTTTGAGCCCATTGTTCCGATTCGGGTGATATTTCAAAATCATCCTCATCTTCATCATTTTCCTGAGGGCCATCAACAGAGACCATATTGATGGATAGAATAGAACGATGGAGATCGCCAATACTCGTGTCAGAATCCCAAGAAAGGGAATCGGAAGATTCAGATCGTTCATCTTCATCGGATTTTGAATCTTCATGGACTATGTTGATAAAGGAAGTAGGAGCAATGTAACCTTAACCACATTTTGTCCTTCCGTATTTTAATGGAGGAATTCAAACAGACATTCTTCTTCCTTTTCCATTATTGAGACTGGTTCTAAAGTCATAACCCATATTCTTGATGATATTTTTAGATTGCTGACTGTAGCGACGCAGTTGTAACCTTCCAGTATCGTCGTTTGTGTCATCTTCTTCCAAGTTAGGAGGATTTTGGGATCCTTTATAAAAGAAGATTGGATTTTCTTCCTTCTTTCTAGCAGGGACCACGAAGTATGATTTTTGTATGGATTCCAATGATACGTCTGTATGAAGAGTTTGAACAACCCCTATAGTTAGTGACTCTAAGCTATCTAGCAATTGTAAATAACTTTGTACATGATTACAGACATCAATATACTGCAAAGGAGATGCTTCATTAATATTAAATACTGTATTTACAACAGAAGGCTGAGCCTTATCAGACTTAGTCAAATTAATGACAAAAGGGGAAGAGGAAGAGCGATCAGAAGTTTTGTTTCGATTAAGATCGATAACAAAAGGCTCAGAAGAGGTGAGCTCCCTTGAAGAAGATCGTGGATAAGTAGTACGTCCACTGACTGGAATGACTAGAGTATCTGGTCTAGCCTGAGAAGATGGAGGGGGAGTGGTACGTCCACTGACATGAATTATCAGTGAGCCTTGTGGAGCTTGGGAAGACGGTACAGTAGTACGTCCACTGACAGGAATTATCAGTGAGCCTTGTGGAGCCTGGGCAGGTGATGAAGTAGTATGTCCACTAACAGGAATTATCAGTGAACCTTCTTCAGATGATTTAACAGACTGCGGAGGAGTGATACGCCCTTTTACAGGAATAACAAAAGTGCCAACTTTTGCTATCTCATCATCATTATCCATAGCTTGCAAGACTTTTGAGTATTCATCTTTGTACATGCGAGCGTCATTGAAGTAAGCTTCAACTCCTTTGAATGGATAGAGATCTGCAACCTCCTTTTGAACATCTCCATTATCATCAACATATTTGAAGCACTGATGAAGAGTCGAAGGAACGATATTATGTTCATGTAAGAATGGTCTCCCCAACAGAGCATTGTATGAGCAACCATGATTGTCGATGATGTAAAAAGTAACTTTAGTGCGAAGATCGCCTATTTGAAATTTGAGGCGAATCTTGCCCAAAGGCTCACTTTTTCCTTGATTGAATCCCAAGATGGTAGTGATAGTGCTGGAAAGACTATGCACAGGTATCTTCAGTGCGTCTAGTATAGCTTTTGGCATAATACTGAGAGCAGATCCTGGATCAATCAGGAGACGATCAACCTTATAGAATCAATATATCCTGTATGATATAAAGGACGGTCATGTCGATTATCCTCTAGCAGCATATCGTCCTGCGTAAAGGTAATATTTGGAATAAATTCCAATACATTATGGCAATGAGAAACCGATTCTGTTTCCAACTTCTTGAGAAGAGTTAGGCAGGTTTCTGCTTGCAGCAGTGCTTTACTTAGAGTTTTTCGAGTCTCTTTAGAGAAGCGTAAGAGCTCGAAGATTGATAATTTAGCTGGGGTATTGGCTAGTTGAGCCAATATATCAAAATTATAAGGTTTTTCAAGTCCTGTAGGAGATGACTTCTTCAATGGTTTGTCGAAGCGGACTTGTTGTTTGCCTTTGTCAGCTGCTGTTGGTTTAGAAGGAATTGTCTCAACAGGAACATTTAAAGGCTCTTCAGTAGAGACTGGTGTTGGAGCTGGAACCGGAGGGACATCAGAAGTTTCTTCAGGAATTTTAGCATAATCTTTCAGATATATTTTTCCTGACCGAGTTCCAGCATGAACTTCCACTTCAAATTCTGGTTCAGGGTCTATGGAAACCATGTTGCAATTCTTTATCTTGCTCTTGGTTCTTTTATGTTTGATGAGAGCTTCATTCCAGAAACAAGACCAACACGAGAATTATTATGCCTCATAGTGATGGCTAAAGGTGCTCGGAGTCCTTTGCCTGAGTTCAAACCAGGAGCAGTGGCTAGATCATAACCCATCTTTGCCATCAATTCACGAGATTGTGAACTGTATAGATGAAAAGCAGGCTTGTATCTATCTTCAAATTGAGGTACAGACTTTCATCTCCGTAGGGAGTGAATTTCCTGTCGAGATAAAGTAGAGGTTAGATAAAAATCGGGTGTGAAACTAGAAGTCACATTGCATGACTTAGTCTTCCTGAGCTTCTTTTTAGATGAGGGAGTCTTCCGAGGAGAAGAGGAAGACGTCTCAAACTCCGTCATTAAATCTGGGTGAATCCACATGATCTCTCCCTTCTTAGTTATGACAGGAAACAAGTCCGTCATTCTGTACTGGTGGGATGTTTACAACTTCAAGAGTTGCTTTGGGGATAGGAACAATCCCACTTTCTACCATTAAGGGAGGGAAGTCACCGAACTGTATTGAAATTACATTTGCTGTGACTGCCTTGTCTTTGGGTGTCAGTGTCACAGCTCCTGATTTAATCATCTCTTGGATCTTCTCTTTTAATACATAGCAAGACCGGATTGTATGACCCAGCATTCTATGATATGGACAGTATTTTGGATGATCTGTCTTATTGGCTTCATCAGGCTTTTTGAATTTCTGGCAATTGAATCTTATTACCTTTGAGCAAGCATTCAAAGATACCCTGAACATCGTCATCGTCAAAAGAATATTCTTCCTTCGGCCGAGGAGGTCTCTGTTGTTGATTTGTTGGAGCTGGGGTAGCTTGAGTAGTCTTTACCTCTTGACTACTGCTTTGGAGATTGACTTCAAGAGCTTCTTTCCCTTTGCGATTGTTGGGTCGAGTACTATTGCTAGCACTCTGATTTGATTCCTTGGGAGCCATTTGTACCCCCAGACCCTTGAAGGTCTCAGCACTGACCTCGGCAGCCTTGGCACTGACGATAAATGAAGGCCAATCTTGGAACTGAGTGGAACCTATCCACATGCTGATAATTGGTAAGAGATTCGACTTGCAAGTGTCGATAGTAACAGCATCAGGAGTTCCGAGAGGCATTTTGAGGGCTTTCTCTTCTGAATCTTTCAATGAAGTCCTCGGTGGTTTCATTATTTTTCTGTTTAATTCTTATGAGGGCTGACATGGTCATGTCATTGAGCCCTTCATAGAATCGTTCAAGAAACATTTGCTTGAAACCAGCAAATGAGGTAATGCACCCGTCAGGGAGACTTCTATACCATTCATAAGTCGTTCCTTTGAGACACCCAACAAACACCCGAGTAAGGAGGGCGTCACTTGGTTGCAGTTGATCAGTCATTACTTCAAAGTGATTAATGAACTGACTTGGGGAGGTTGTCCCATCAAAGAAAGAGATGGTCGGAGGTTTGTATTTTGGTGGATACGATACCTGCTTCCATTCTATTGGGTAAGGTTGTTTGATACCTAACCTTTGCAAACCATCCTTCTGTTTAAATGCCTCAAATTGAGTTCGTAGATTTCTTAACTCTTCAGTAACAATTCCTGGAGGATTGTGGTGTTGTAACTTGTTGAGTAGTAATTGGGAGGAGGGACTGCAGCATATGTACCACCCCCAGCTCCAGACTGACTTGGAGTGGGTTGTACAGGAACATTAGATTGTACCCCCGGAATAGTAGAGGGTTCCGTGTTTGGAACAACAGGAGTATTTAATATAACTGGAGGAGCTGTATGTTGGACTTGCTGAGTTTGATGCTGAGCTTGCATAAGAGTGTGCATAGCATTCAACGTATCTGCCATAGCTAGCAACTGTTGTTCTAAGGAAGAAATCCTTTGTTCATGAGCTTCGGTGCTAGTTGAAGGTTCATGATTGCCCTCTGCCATGTAAGTGGTAATCATTCGAGGAATAGATGATGAAACAGTCTGTTCTGAATCATCACTGTGTGAATCAGTATCTTTCCCGGGGCTATTTACGGGAGTCAATACTGGAAAGTTAGATTCTCCAAGGAAGTCTTCTGTGATCTCCGGATTACCACTTGGATGAGAAGAAGAAGAGGCTCTGGCCAAGGCTCCGGTCCTGGATCGGGTGCCGAGATAACACCATCTTCAGAGTCTGATATAGCATCAGACCGTATGCTACCCCCAATATTTCTGGAGGTCATGTTGACAGAAGCATAAAGAGGTTCATCTTCATCCAACATTGGTTCATACTGATTCCGTTCGAAACAGATTGTCTTTTTGGTGAACAACAACATTGAATTACAACTCGAGGTTGGAAGTTGCAACCATGCTTTTCATGGCAAATATGAGCAATATCATAGCCTGATGGAGTGTCAATTCTCCGTTTATTTTGCAAATACTCCCGGAGATCTGTAGGAACAGATTGGGAAGTACTTGAAGATAGTTTCTGTGTAGAAACTTGTCTTTTGTTCTTCTGTCTTCTCGGTTCTTGAGTGTATAAAGACTGATTAATTTGAGCCACATAATTTTTGGCATATTCTGCATCAGGGTCTAATATACTTGTCTCAGTGAAACCGAGACGATTCTGATTAAGCTTGTTACGAAGATCCTGTAGGAGATCTGACTTTGATATCAGTCTTGGATACTTGTAACTTGCCTTTCTCAGATCGAGAAATTTGGAGAGAAGGAAGATGAGTATTATTCCGACTGGGAGTCGGTAATAATCCATCCTTTGAAGGAATTAGCCAAAAGGCATTTTCCTTTGTTTGATCTAGTAAGAGTACTAGTCAAATTAACTCCAGAGGTAAAGACCTTAGGAGTAGAGGAGTTGACTAAAGAGTCTTTCTCCTTGGTTGGCACAAGATGTGCAAGTTGAGGGGGAATCATTTGTATGTTCTGTGAAAGAGAACCCCCAGCTTGATTTTGAGAAACAGTCAAAGGACTGTATCTGTTAGCATACGCTGACTTCAGTTTGGACTTCTGGTCATACGCTGCCTTTTTATTAACATACGCTGGCTTTGGTTTAGCGTACGCTGCCTGATGTTGGCTTTTGTACGCTGCCTTTGCCGTATGCTGCCCTTTAAATGCCATACGCTCAGAGTCATCAATGGCTAAAGAGCCGACTGCTGTCGTAAGAGTAGAGGGAGAAGGGACTTTGACATGTCCAGAGATGGTTTTCCTTGTACACGCTGACTTGGTTACAGAACCAACTTTGTCAGCGTGACTAGGAGAAGCTACTGTTGCCGTGTTCAGAGAAGCCGAAGTGTGCTTAGTTGAAGTTGAAGACGTGTTCTTGTCAGCGTGAGAAGTGACAGAAACGTCTCGGGCTGTTGAAGAAGACTTAGGGACATAGACAGAGTGTCCCTTCTTCTTGGCAAGCAGGAAGAGCGGAGGAAGCAGTGCGGCCCTCCTTCGCCTTGAGCATTTCTTCATAAGCCGATTGGTCGAATTGTACAACCATCGTCTTCTTCGTCAAGCCGATCGACGAAGTATCGCATTGAGTTGTTGCTATCTCATTGGAGGAGACAGCTTTCCCCAGCAGAGTCGTCAATTTGTTTTCCATAAATAAATTCACTTTATTTATTTTGTATCTGAGAAAATTACAACTGTAGGAATCTAATCTAGAAGACGATTACTTTATCCCTTGGACGATGCGATGAAGAAAACTTGAACTTCGAAGAACTTGGACAGCAACTGGGCAATCTCTCTGTTCTCTCTGAAATTGACTGTAGTGTCTGATGAAGACGAAGAAACTTTCTTTTATAGAGTTCAGGATAACTGTCCTTAAGCATACGCTCAGGTAGTTACTTGACGTGTGCATAACTGCAGGGACGCGTGGCAAATTCTGATTGAAGACACATTAACGTGCGGTTGAAAGTAGTGGAGCATATTCAGGAGAGATTGATGGCATGAACGCCACGTTGCATAACTTCTGAAGAAGTAGATAACTGAGTGCAGGACACGTGAGAACGTGTGTTAACTGTACATTGAAAATCATTCTGGACACAAACTGCTGTGATACACTGCCTTAGAAGAAGAATCATACGCTAGCTTTTGAAGGCACATGTCTTGCATATGCTGACTTGGACAGCGTAGAACCATATAAAGCTGATACGCTCACATTATTGCCAGGGAGTCGTATGCAAACTATACCTCATTTGACTGGGAAGGAGTCGTATGAGATCCATACGCTCACTTAATTGGAAGGAGTCGTATGAGATCCATACGCTCACTTAATTGGAAGAGTCGTATGAGATCCATACGCTCACTTAATTGGAAGAAGTCGTATGAGATCCATACGCTCACTTAATTGGAAGGAGTCGGTTTGAATAAGTAGACACGTGGCATGTTTGAATAAGTAGACACGTGGCCATCATCAATCTTCTTTGATACGCCATATCTTCCAATAACTGACAAAATCTTCTCGAGCGTCGTGACTGCGGATATGATGGCTACAGTCTGTCAAACTGACAGTAATGATGGCTTTACATTTATGTGAGTGCTGAGCTGTCTTCGTAAAAGACAAAACCGACTCTTCGAAAACCTATACGACGGATAGTCTTCATTGGACAGCTGTCTTGTACGAAAAACGAAGTTCAGATTCATCCTTTATTAAATATATGCTGTGCTGTCATCTCAGAAAATAATAAAATATTTACTGAGGCGTATGGCCTTTGGATGAGCCTTGACTGAGCGTATGGGCTTTGAGCGTATGACTTGGACTGAGTCTCATGTCAGCATGTCATAATTTTCACACCCTACAGGGAGCATTACCTCATTGTCGGTTTCAAACAGATTTTCTTGAACGATTCTATGAAAGGCTCAATGACGACTATGTCTGCTCTTATTAGAATCAAGCAGAAAAATAATGAAACTACAGAAAAGTACATGAACGGTTTTCGAGAAGCTCTGAAGATGCTCTTGGAACTCCTGATGCTGTCACCATCGACACGTGCAAATCAAACTTGTTGCCAATCATCAGCATATGGACAGGATCCACCCAATTCCAAGACTGGCCTTCTTTCATAGTTAGTGCCAAGGCCGCAAAAATAGTGCTGAAACCTTCAAAGGTTTAGGAGTGCAGATGACTCCCAAAGAAACAGGTCAAGGTACTAACAATAAAAATAATGCTCGCAAAGGAAAAGAAACTCTTGAAGTTAATCTTCAGAGCAAGATGCATCAACTGTTCAAACTTCTCCTACCTCTACAACTCAACAACCAAGAACACCTCGCCCTCTAAAGAAGAATATTCTTTCGATGATGATGATGTCCTTGGTATCTTTGAATGTCTGCTGAAAGGTAATAAGATACAATTACCTGAGATCAAGAAACCTGATGAAGCTGGTAAGACAGATCATCCCAAATACTTGCCCTATCATAGAATGCTGGATCTTCGTACATGTTATGTACTGAAAGGAAAGATCCAAGAAATGATTAAATCTGGAGCTATCTCCCTTACTCCAAAAAGAAGACTCACCTCAACGTCGTCTCTATGCAATTCGGATTTCCCTCCTCAACTCCTTGAAAGTGGGATCGTTCCTATTCCCAAGGCAACTCTGAGATAGTGAATATTCCTCCTCCGCAATCTGAAGGATTAGTGCCAATCACTTTGGAAATAGGAGAAATCATGTGGATTCATCGATCTAGTGCAGATTTTGAATCTCCTCAAAAGACTACTTCTCGAAAGTCCAAGAAGGCTGGAAAGATTAAGTCATGTCATATGACTTCTTTTGGGTCTACCTCTGACACAGAGCCAAAAAGAAAGAAGAAGCACTTGCTGGTGCTACTCGAACGGGGAAACTTATCTAAAGGATTATTCCAAGAATCCTGAGGATACTCTTGATATCCCTCCAGCTGATAAAGATGCTCCTAATGTTCCTCCTGAAGAAGAATCACCATTGCACCTGTTCCTTCAACTACACCAGTCGAACCTGCTCCTCCAAGCCTACAGCTCTGAGAAAGGCAAACAACAGGCTCGGTTTGATAAGCCAATCAAGAAGTCCCTCCTCTTGGACTTCAGAAGCCTTATAACTTCGACATTTAGCTCAACTTGCTAATACTCCAGCTAGAATGTCCCTCTTTGAACTTCTACGTCTTTCCAAAGAGACTCGGGAGGTTAAGTGAAGCACTTCTACAGGCTGACTCTTGTCTTGCACAATTGAAGCCAGATGCAGAACCTGCCACTTGCTTACATTGCAACAGCGTATTGGAGATTATCCCAAATATCACCTTTACACAAGACGACATGCTATTGGAGGATAATCGACATGATCGGCCTCTCTACTACACTGGTTATATCGATACTATGAAGATAGATCGTATCCTCATTGACCAGGGTCTGCTATAAGCATAATGCCAAAGAGTCTGTTGGATGAACTAAAAATCCCTCTTCACAAGCTCTCTAAGACGGTTACTACTATCTTGGGATTCAATCAAAGCCGAAGCGAGCCTTTGGGAAAGATTCATCTGAAGCTTCAGATAGGCGATTTCAGATCCAAAGTCACTTTCTATGTGATTGAGATCGTGGGATCCTATAATCTTCTTCTTGGGAGGCCCTTTCTTCATGAAAATAATGTGGTGCCTTCTACTCTTCATCAGTGTTTTAAGTACATTGATAGCAATGGAAGAGTACAAAAGAAGTTGCTGATATAAATCCCTTCCATGGGGTTGAAGCTTATTTCAATGATTCCCGAATGTACAAAGAAGAGTATACAAGGGTCATACAAGCTATGGAGAAAGAGGATGCACAAAGTGAGACTTAATAATCCTGTTAAAGGTCGAACTACTCAGCAACAATCTCCCAAACCCTCTGAGAAGGTTCTTCATCATTCCTGATGGACGGATCTCTCCGTTACCTCAGTCGTCTGCTCAAGACACAATGATCGTTCCTGTCAGTGGGCGTACTACAGTTCCTGTATCTCACAGGGTACTCTTCTAATTCCAGTTGGAGGGCGGATTACTCTTCCATCTCAAGCTTCAAGGGAGCTCACCTCTTCTGAGCCATTTGTTATCGATCTTAATCGAAACAACTTTCTTCTCGTTCTTCTTCTCCCCTTTAGTCATTGACTTGGCTAAGATCTCTAAGGCTCAGCCTTCTCCCAATGTAAATATTGCTGCTTTTACATTTAATGAAAAGTCTCCATCTTTGCAGTACTGATGTGTGTAATTATGTTCATAGTTATTTACATTTGTTAGATGACTTGAACACAATAACCATTGGAGTTGTACAGACTGTTCATACAGATGTATCCCTAGAACCTGTACAATCTTCATACTTTCTAGTTCCCAGCAGAAAGCCAGGAGACATTCCAATATTCTTCTACAAAGGGCCCAAAGTCCTTCTGATTTAGAAGATGATGACAAAATGATGATACTGGAAGATTACAACTACGTCGTTATAGTCAGCAATCTAAAGACATCATCAAAAATATGGGCTATGACTTCAGGCTGGCCTCAATAGTGGAAAAGGAAGAAAAATGCCTGTTCGTATTCCTCCTCTGAAATATGGAAGGACAAATGCGGATTGGGCTACATTGCTCCTACTCCTTTTATCAATATTGTTCATGAAGATCCCGAATCTGACGAAGATAAGAGATCTGATTCTTCTAGTACCACTTCTTGGGATTCCGATACAAGTATCGGTGACTTCTACTGCAACCTTCTGTCTTCCAATGGTTTCCATTGACCATTCTGAAGAAAGTGGTGAATACGAAGAAGAGTTTGAAATCTCACCTGAATCAGAACAATGGGCCCAAAGATTAGATAATCAATGGGAGTTCCGTTTGAGCAAAAAACCTCCGACTGAAGACAAACTTGTTCAAATAGATGTTGGTGAAGAGGGATCTCCCAAACCAATATTCATCAGTGAAAGTCTTTCAAAACTGATAAGCAAGACATGATCAAACTCATTCGTGACTACATCGACGTCTTCGCTTGGAGTTATGAAGATATGCCAGGACTTGATCCACAAATTGCAACTCACAAGCTCAATATCTTGCCGAATGCTAACCGGTCAAACAACAACAGCGACGATTTCGTCCAGACATTATGGATGCAATTGAAGCTGAAGTCAATAAACTCATAACCTCCGGGTTTATTAGAGAGGAACAACATCTCGATTGGGTGGCTAACATAGTTCCTGTCCTTAAAAAGACTGGCAAGATCAGAGTATGCATAGACTTCCGCGATCTCAATGCGGCATGCCCTAAAGACGAATTCCCTCTACCAATCACTGATGTCATGATTGATAATACCTGTGGATTTGAACGGATGTCATTCATGGACGGTATTCTGGATACAATCAGATTAAAATGTTTCCAGACGACGAGAAGCACACTTCTTTCAGAACGCCGATCGGTACATACTGTTATACAGTTATGCCATTCGGTCTCAAGAATGCAGGAGCAACTTATCAACGAGCTATGAGCACTATATTCCGTGAACATTTGCGAAAACAGTCGAATGCTATGTTGATGATATTGCAGTCAAAAGTCGACAAAAGGAGGATCATATCCAAGATTTGAAGACTATATTTGATCTAATGCGTAAGCATCAATTAAAGATGAACCCTACTAAGTCCTTCTTAGGCGTCTCTAGTGGTAAATTTCTCGGCTTCGTCATTACCTCTAAAGGTATACACGTGGATCCCGAGAAGATCAAAGCCATCCAAGAGATGCGTCCTCCACGCACCTTAAAAGAGCTACGAGGATTTCAAGGAAGGATCGCTTATATCAGAGATTCATCTCTAATTTCAGGACGCTGCAGACCATTCAACAAACTTATGAAGAAAGGTGTTTCTTTTGTCTGGAATGATGAATGTCAGAAAGCATTCGATGATATAAAACAATATCTGATGAGCCCTCCAGTATTGGTACCTCCCATTTAGGAATTCCATTTCTCCTATATACTCGAGCAATGAGTCATTCATTGGGTGCATTACTCGCTCAAAAGAATCAAAATGGTCATGAACAAGCCATCTACTATCTCAGTCATACTATGACCGGAGCTGAACCTCGATATTCACGGTCGAAAAAGAATGTCTAGCCTTGATGTTCGCTGTTCAAAAGACACGACATTATCATTGGCCAGACTATTCATGTCATCTCCAGGATCAATCCTATACGGATCATGATGAAGAAACCCAGTGTTTTGAATTCTCGATTAGCTAACTGGGGAATCCTACTTGCTCAGTATGACATGCATTATATTCCTCAGAAGTCAGTCAAAGGACAAGCTTTAGCTGATTTTCTGGCTGCCATTCAATTCCAGAAGATTCAAAACTCTATGACGAAATTCCAGATGAAGTCCTAGATTCAAACCAAATTGCTGAAGAAGATCCTACTTGGCGTCTATTCTTTGATGGAGCTTCAAGGATAGGTCCTAATGGTGATATTGTCGCTGGAGTTGGAATCGTTCTTGTATCGCCAGAAGGTCTTGCTATCCAAAGAGCTTATTCTCTCGATCAGCCTGTTCAAACAATGTAGCTGAGTACAATGCATTACTCATTGGTCTTCAACTCGCTAAACATCTAAATATTAACATTTGGAGGCGTACGGAGACTCTAAACTCATTGTCAATCAGATAAGGGGTACTTATGAAGTCCGCCATCAAGATCTGGTTCCTTATCATAGATCAGCTATACTATGGCTTCTTCGTTTGAAGAATTCTTCATTGAACATGTTAGGCGAGCATGTAACACAGAAGCTGATGCTCTAGCTAATCTTGCAGCGGTGTTGGCTATCCAATTAGACGACAACAAATGATTATTGTTCGCAATCGAGAATTATTTCATCTTGAAAATAACCTGACCCTAGGACTTCCAGTTGACATTGAAGAATCAATATCTCATGACGTCAACACAACAAGAGGATTTGGATTTAGTCGTAAATCTTTATCATCTTCATCTGATTCCAGCATGGAATTCATCTTCAGTATTCGGCCGAGAATCAAAATACGGATAAAGATTGGAGACTTCCTTTCTTAGATTTCGTATTGTATGATATTCTTCCGGATGATCGAGTGAGGCAGCATCTATCAGACGATGATCACTCCGATTCTATTATAATCATACAACAAAGACCTTATATCGTCGAGCTTATGATGGTTTACTTCTTCGATGTGTTGCCGGTGACGAGGCTCAACAAATTATTTGCGAAGCACTGATGGAATTTGTGGAGCACATCAGCCTGGACCAAAACTTCAAGACCGTATTCGACGTATGGGTTATTATTGGCCCACTATGTATCAGACGCCATCGAA